>OZ008352.1:0-342371 GCA_963931975.1 Cataclysta lemnata
AAATAATTAAAAGCTGCTAATGATATTGATATGTAGTAAAATTTTACTACAAAATACATCGACCTGGAGAATATTTCTGAAAACCCACACAACTATTGGAAACTAGAAACATTTGTCTATTCCACCCATTGAACTACTATTACTACCTTATGATTCCACCATATTTTATTTCTGTACACCAGACTGGGTATAGTTTCCAATATCCTTAAAGGTTACTTTTTCATTGATATTTAAAGAGCTCGATAGTGTATTGTGAACCTGTCAAAATTCTTAAAAATGCACAATATTTAATATTATAATCAGTGTTAAAGAACACTTTACACCACCCCAAATCTCTCCCGCAGGTCGTATAAGGCGACTAAGGGTTTGTTAAATAATATTTTAAACTTGCGTTGCATCATTAATCTGGTATAATGAAAATGGGTCTATACGCGCAATAAAAAAAGAGCGGGCGTTATTCTCTTCTACCTCCGCCCTTAGTTTATCATTCTCTGTCCTACCGTCATTTCGACACATAACACTAACACAATCGTGCTTATTATTAAATTGTACTCCACTTCCGCTGCTCTATTATTTCCTTCAGATACAATAATATTAAGTAAATTCGCATGTTTTTTTTAGTTTTACTAATTTATTGAACATCTCGCGCTTTATTTTCATAAAAAAAGATGTAATGGTTTAAAATTTCCTCATTCTGTCCCAGGAAAAAATATTAGATTGTTGCCAGTACATACATACTAACATAAATTTAGCCTATACTATATCTCTGAAGGGGCAGGCAGAGGTGTATGTAGCCACGTTTTGCCAACAATTTTCAGTCCCATGTAATAGGGGCGAGTTTATTGCCATATAAGCATCTAAATCACAGTATACTAGGTAGTACAGTAGAAATGTTGCTGCCCATTTCTCATCACTGCTTTAACGCTATGTCGCCTTATATGACACCCGTGGGAGTGGTATTTTGCCCTGCCAGCAACACATTGCTGTTATATTTTCCGACAAATTCAACTTAACCAATACAACAGTAACTGTCCTCTGTAATTCAGGCAGCGGCCTATGCTACTCGGCCAACCTGGATAATATTTTTTCGAAATTTTTTAACCCCTTTCTATGTTTGTTTTTTGTATGTATGTATGTTTTTGTTGTAACATTTATATTGTTAAAGAAATCCTCTCAACTTGCATTGACACAAAATAATCTGATCTTGTTTAAGGATTCTTACATTATGTAATTAAAATATATGTTAGATAGAATAGATACTGTGACTCTTCTATAGTATTTCCAGATAATGAAGTCAATTGGGAAAAGTTATATGTATAATAATTATCTACTTTTTTTTACAGTTCTTGTGGCCCCGCAACCACCGTCACCTCCAGGTTACCGGATAGAACCTGAACAGACCCAAACATAAAAAATTGTAAGTAGTTACATTCTTTCTTATTTTAACACTAGTGGTCGCCCGCGGTTTCGCTCGCGGAAATGTCGGTTGTTAAATAGACTATATCCTTCCTCAATAAATGGACTATTCAACAGAAAAAGGATTTTTTAATTTGAACCAGTAGTTTCTTAGATTAGCGCGTTTAATCAACCAAACAAACAAACTCTTCAGCTTTATTATATTTAGTATTAATAAATGATATATAAAATATTACATAAAATATATAAAATTATAAAATAATTTATTATTTGTAGAAGAAGTCCATTCTTTAATAATATTGTTGTTTAGTCACTTTCTCACACTAACCGTAAGGGATGATTCTCATTAGAGCGTGCCGTGCCCCTTAGGCCCCGACGGGACACGAATAATGCACGTGCCCAGGACGGGCCGTGTACGTACCACGTCCGGGCCTTGTAAACGGCCCGTCCCGGGCACGGCACGCTCTAATGAGATTTATCCCTAACTCTACTTTATCATAGAATTACACATACATAAATCACGCCTATATCACCGATGGGGTAGGCAGAGGTGAACTAGCACCCACGTTTCGCCAATTACGTTAGGTCCCATTGAATAGGTGGCGAGCCTATTGCCATTTATCGGGAACAAAAGTCGCAGTATATTGCTAGGTGGTATAAGAGGAACGCTGCTGCCCATTCCTATCACTGATTTATCCTTAGTCGCCTTGTACGACACCCACGGGAGAGATTTGGGGTGGTGACAATTGTATTCTACTCTGCCGTCCCACACGGCACGGTATCATAGATTTAAATGGTTTAAAAGCTTTATTATTCCCGTTGCTCAGCTGTTGGATTTCTTGGTTACTCGGTTGTTTGTTTGAGTAATATTATGACGTAGCCATATATTTCAAATTTTTCTGTTCACTAATTTTAATATTATGGGTTTAAGTATCAAATTGCCGTTTTGTAATTTAGCGAAAATTCATTTTTTCATACAAACATATTTGCGAGTTTTGAAGGAACCACAAATCTAAATTTAATATAATTGTGTGGGTATATTTAGACAACATTAAGCTATAGGATACCTAGGATACCTAGATATTTTTTTTTATAAAGGAGACGGACAGGTGTCCGTGAATCTAAGTGGTACTTAGGACGAGCTGTTTTTGAAGATTTATTGGTAGTGAAAGAAATAAAAATAAGATAATATTTTATACATAAATATAAGTCCTTGAAATGAAATTTAAAATACAAAAAGAATAATGGACATAACTATTGTTTTAAAGGAATTATACACTACTACTAAATACTGAGGGAACATCGGCAATTTCGTACTTCAACCCCTATTAATATAATTGGCTAGCTCTTTCATAAAGAACATACATAAACACGCCTATTTGGCGCCGAGGGGTTAGGCTGGGGTGCTCCAGCACCCACATTATCAATTACTTGTGGTCGCCCGCGGCTTCGCTCGCGTTAATCTTGGTTGTTATATAGCCTATAGCCTTCCTCAATAAATGGACTATCAAACAACACAAAGAATTTTTCAAATTGACCCAGTAGTTTCTGAGATTAGCGCGTTTAACCAACCAGACAAACCAACTCTTCAGATTTATAATATTAGTAAAGATATAAAAGCTATAGAAATGCATTAAGCATCTACAATACAAAGACCATTAGATCAAAAGCAATGTTTTCCGCAATAGTTAATAGTAATCTGGGTCTGGTTTATGAAGAAGTTTAATTATGAAATAACTGTAATAAATATTTCTTTTTACAGGGACCTATTTGGGAAAACGCTGCTGAGAAAAACGACGCTTGCAGAGTGATCGATTCATAATCAATGTTCTACGCTAGGGTAATGATTTGCCAGAAAAATTACAAAAAATATTTATAAAAATATTTATATTGTATTACACGAATTGTATTATTAATGTTGTTATTATGGAACGTAAACGATTTTATCCATTTCATGTTTTTACACTCAAAAGAAGAAATGAACCTCAAATATATAATTATGAATTATGAATATTGTTAAAACTATTTGTTTTTTTAATAAACAATTTTCTATTTTCATTTGTACTTTTCAATGACATCGGTTCTATAACGAAATCAACCACACTGCTTCACGTAGAGAAATAATTCAAAATTACATACATAAATACATAAATCACGCCTATATCCCCGAAGGGGTAGGCAGAGGTGAACTAGCACCCACGTTTCGCCAATTATGTTAGGTCTCATGTAATAGGTGGCGAGCCTATTGCCATTTATCGGGCACAAAAGTCGCAGTACATTGCTATTGCTAGGTGGTATTAGAGGAACGCTGCTGCCCATTCCTCATCATTGATTTATCCTTAGTCACCTTGTACGACACCCACGGGAGGGATTTGGGGTGGTGACAATTGTATTCTACTCTGCCATCACCACACGGCACAAAAATTACATATTTAGATTAAAACATATCAAGGTATTTTTATGTTTGATGCATTCAGTAGATGATAAAGTAGATAGGTATAGGGACCCCTAAGCGGTGTGGTTCAACTGATATGACAATCACAAACCCTAACAATAACAAAACTGAGAAGCCGCCTCTGTCTTTGTGGTCTAGTGATTCGCTTACCGGAATTAAGATCCAGAGGTCCCGGGTTCGATTCTCGGGTACAAATTTATACTCGGTTTGGTTAGTGGTAGGACTTCTTGCAAGTGCGCCTGGTTAGCTACCACCATCTTATCAAAAATCTGTCACCATAATAATGTTAATAGAATTATTGTGTTCCGACAATGGGATAAGACAGCCAGCCCCTCTATGATTAAGGGTTCCAGGTGAAGCTCGATTCCATCCATCTTCTGCCCTTATTGTCATTAACCATCAGGTGAGATCAAAAGCAAGAGATTCCCTGTCTAGCATAAAATAAAATAAAAAGTCCTCTAGAAGTTGGAGGGCGATTTTCAATCGGGGCATTCAAATGCATGAACAAAGTACGATTTTATCATGAATTGCATTGTACCTATCGTTTATGACAACAGCGTTTATTTATTTACTATTACACACATACATAAATCACGCCTATATCCACAAAAGTCGCAGTACATTGCTAGGTGGTATAAGAGGAACGCTGCTGCCCATTCCTCATCACTGATTTATCCTTAGTCGCCTTGTACGACACCCACAGGAGAGATTTGGGGTGGTGACAATTGTATTCTACTCTGCCGTCACCACACGGCATTTACTATTGATGTATCTAAATTATATTTATTCTTCGTATAAAAGCATATCACAAAATGAGTACTGCGAAATGTTTACGGAACTTAAATGTTACAATAAGACAGCCTGAAGCCTTACCGTGAACTCAATGTCAGTATAGAAGAACGTCATATTGATTGCAAAATAGATCAAAATTTTGTTAATGTTAACATTTTTAGTCCTTGTTAAGATGACAGTGCGTCATCGTTGACGTCAGCACTAACATGGCGAATTTTTTATATGTATTTTACTGGAAATGTATGATATCCTGGACTTGTATACATCTCCTGGGAAATGTATACAATTCCGAAGCTATTTAGGAAAGTATAAAATATTGTTTTATACATGATTTCATTTATACACATCCTGGAAAATGTATACATTTAATAGGAATTGTATATAATTCCAATATTGTATTATGAAACGTATAAAAAATAATTCTTCCTATAATAAAACACGTTGTTTTATTTGTTTAATTCGTATATTGTACACAAATTTTTATAGCACAGACATTTTGCTGTAACATAGTAGTTAGTTAGGTTAGGTTTGTACATGAACCAACAACGTAAGTTAAATGCCAGTAAGTTGTGTTTATAGAGAAAAGTTGCATTCTAATAGTTCCCTCACCCTGCTATCCGCGCGTACGCATTGTTATCTTAAATGTTTTACATTTTCGATTGCTGTTTCGGAAATGTATGGATTTCCTAGGAAATTTGTCTAATATAATTTATTTCATACATTTCCGTGCGGTTTAAGGAACTACATACATTTCCTAGGAATTGAATACAATGACAGATTACATACATTTCCGGTAACGTATATACCAACATTGAAATACAATTATTGGTATTTAGAAAATTGGTTAGGGTCTGTAAGAGCAGTGACCAACACATGAGACCCTAGTTGCGATTATAGTTAATTATTATTATTAGGTATAGTCAACAGCACATCGGGTTACTACAATGTGTCAAATTTCTCCAATAAATTTTCAACCTTAACATCCTTATTATAAAGTTCAAAATTGATTGGAAATATTTGACAGTTTGTAGTAACCTGATGTGCTGTTGACGGTAAATTGTTTTTATTTAAACGACGTGATACAAAAATAAAATACCAAAAAGGAAGTACTTGACAAAAAATGTCAGATTTATTCAATCGATTGTCAACGTTAACTTGTTGGCAGAAGAACCTATAATTGTCACATTGTGGTAGCTTACGTGCTATTGACCGATAATTACTAAATTTATTTAAGGGTAAGATTATTAGCTGATCAGCATTGAGATACTTCCTTATGTTGCCCTCAGATGGGTTTTTTGGCATTTATGACTACTTTTCTTGTTAGGTTTCTTTAGTTTTTACTTTGTTGGGCTTTTTCACCACCCACACCAGGGGGTTTATGTTGATTGATTTCTGAGTCTGACTAGATAATAAAATAAATCCAACATAAAGCAGGCACTACCATAAATCTGTCAGTGATGTTTACTTCGTAACTGTTATGAAATATTTGAAGTTGCTGTATTGTCAGAAAATTATTAGGTAAATAAAAAAATATATTAATAGTGATCTGAATATAACAAGGACATTACAAGAAACAAGATACACGCAGCTATTTTTCATTTTCTATTTAAAGTATTGGACGCAAATTAAAATTAAATACTTATCAAGTTTAGGTACGCGTGACCAGGAATAAAATAACGAATAGTCTAAACAAATTTTATTTTATATTGACGGCCGCCTTGGTCGAATGCTCAGATCGCTGGGTATGGGCCAAGAGGTCCCGGGTTCGAATCCTGGTAGGGGCAAACTTTGTTATGACCACAAATGTTTGTTCCCGAGTCATGGTTGTGTTTATGTTTATGTAGTATATTTTCAACATTTATATACATAATTATATTAAAAATATGTCCGTCATCTAGTATCCATAACACAAGTGCTTAGGCTACTTACTTTGGGCTAGATGATAGGTGTGGGTGTAAAAAATATTTATTTATTATTATTATTATTTATTTATATAAAAATAATGAGATCTCAATATCGGCACAAGCTAATCATATTAGCAGAACTTACAAACTAATTTGTACTGTGAGAGGGCGCGTGCCCGCGGCAGTCAGTCGATGCGCGCACGCGGTTTAAATAACTAACTAGTGTTGGAAGGCGGGGATCACGTCGGCTCGGCGGCCTGCGCGCCCTCGCTGCGCTGCAGCATGCACGTGCAGCCGATGGACACGCGGTACTGCTGCGTCACGTCCTGGGCGGGGTAGTACACCTGCACCAGGTCTTGCACCTCGACGCACTGCATCCGCGTGGCGCCGCTGCTGCGCGCGCAGCACTCCCCCTCGGGGAGCCCCCGCGCCGCGCACCACTGGCGCGGGTCCTCGCCGCACCGGAGCACCTTTAGGCGCTTGGGCACCCGCTGCGCGTCGTAGTCCGACTCCACCTTGATGGGGCACAGGGTGTTGTTCATCACGGTGTCCAGGTCCAGGGGGCCGGCGCCCGCCTCGCGCTTGGTCGGGAGCGCGGCGGCCATTGCAGCCAGGGCGGCCATCACCGCCGCCACCACGATGTGTGTCGTATGGTACTGCATGTCGAGTCTGCGTCGATGTGGTAGGTGTGTGTCTGCGCGCTGTCTGCGTCGGTTTGATTGTCCGCATCGGAGCGCGTCCTTTAAATGGTCGCGTCGCGCCGCGTTGGCCCAACCAGTGACGTCGATCCACGTAATACTTCCTCGCCTCGAGGCCTTACCCAAGAAATTTGTAAGCGTAACTAAAAATCCAACGGGTCAGAAACAAGGTAAGATACTTTGACATATAAAATGTTTGTGCTATTCATTTTTAAGTGTCTATTATTAATCTAGTATCTATTAAACTTATTAAAACCGATCATATTCTTAAATAATTATTTAATATCTACTTTATTGACTGTTATGCACCAGAACGCATATACACAATTAGAAGAATCTAAAAATTTGGCAAAAATTTGGGAAATTGGATCAGGATAGCGAAGGACGTTGGTTTGTTTCCCGGTCCCGATTTGCATCAGTACAATAATTAACAATATTCTTTTGAAACTCATTATATTAACACATATTATTATAAACAAAATCTCTATCTAGCATTATACCTACTCCAAAACCACTAGGAGCATTGTACCTCCGGGAGCCTATTAAAAGGGTTGAGTAATTATTTTCTTCCCATGAGCACTCACCCTACGTTTCATAAAGAGGCGACAGGGGCATTAGACCTTTCCTTGGTAATAAGACAAATTCCGACTTTTTACCCCCTACCCTTAAATAGGCTTTATCGTGATCTGCTAAGCAGCAGATAGGTTAGGTTACTGCTCTCGCAACCACCCGCAACCACCCGCAACCGCATTAGAGTGAGCGAAGCGACTCGACCTCTACTTCTCCATTTTCTTATTGAAATTAATTATATAATTTAAAAGGACATTTTTAGAGTTTCATGATTTCATTTCATAAAATGCTAAATCAGATGACCTACGTTAATAATTGTTAATGTCAAAAAATAATGATAATGTCAAATATTTACAATAAAATCATTGCTGGCATATGTTTACGTAGGTACTCTCCTGTCTATGTTATATCCCTTCAAGAAAACCTCAAAAAAATTAACTTTATTTCTAAGGGCCTGTTTCTTAATCGACAAGTAAGTTCTGAGTAGCTTACTTAGCAGTTCAATTGACATATATTTCATATTACAACTGTCAAATGATAAGCCAAGTAAGCTACTCTGGACTTACTTGTCGATTGTGAAACAGGCCCTAAGGATCTTAAGTGTGCAGTGCACACACCCACACACAGGACAAATTGGCGTAATTTCGGTACTTATTGATAAATTAAATCAAAGGACATGTCACTACATGTGAAGGCCTGCGCCCCAGCAAGGGGACATTCAACTACGGGCTCCTGTCGTCACTACTTTCGGCCATAGACAGTTGTCTATTGAGCAAAGACGATAAAGCATCGACAAGATGCGCACGCGCGGCGTTGCACAACTCGCGGCTCGCGGACACGCGCGTCACGTAGACTTTGTTTACCTGCTCCGATATTTCTAATGCCTTTACAATATTATGCAACCCAAGGGAAGTGCATAAAAAGCTATTCTTATCTGAGTATCACAACCGAATATATCTCAGTTAGCAGACTGCCTTGGTAGTAAATAGTACTTCATGGATAAGACTTTTTAAATCGACGAAGGAATTCATCAGATGTCGCTTCTCAAATATGCTTATTAAAGACGAAGAAATTAAATAATTTTGATCTTGTAACTAAGAAACTGTACGTCAAATCAATATAATTGTTCTTTGCAGATCAAACGTTGACGATTTCGTAACAAGTTCGATGACTGCCGGCGCCCGCGCATCAATTAGCATAAGTTATAATTGTCCGCGACCGGCGCTCTGTGACATAAGGCGGTGCCTCAATGGTGGGGCCTCGCCGTGAATCAGACGCCCGCGGCTGACGTGGCACGTGCTAACGTGGATTGCCTTCATCTAAAAAACCCATAAGAATTGATATTTTCCCAAAACATTCATGGCAAGTTACTCACGATTCTTGCACAAGTTGCAAGGGGGCAATTATGAAATTGCTTGTAATAAAGTTTCGCTGATTTTGGTGTTTGATTATTGAAGAATCAAACTCGAAAATAGCTTAATTTGAAATTTCGTGAATCGAAAACAACTTTTATATATTGAAACTAGCTGAGCCGGCAATCGTTGTTTCGCCCAGCCAAAGGGTATAAAAAAGTACCTACCAAAAATACACATAATTTAAGTAAATAAAAATCTACTTTTTTATTTTAATTCTACTTTTTTTAAAACAATTTTGAAATAATAAACATCAAATAATGTGATCCTTGCTGCCTAAATTTTGTAATTTTACTCTGATGCTAATTTCCCAAAGAGCGAAATTACAAGCCTTATTATGAATTGAATAATATTATAGAGCCGCCGCGCGTGCCGGACGCGGCGCCTGGCTCGCCTCGCACGTGCCGCTCTTGCATTGAAACTTCCCACTTTTAGCCAATTACGTTAGGTCCCATAATGTAGTAGGTGGCGAGCCTATTGCTATCTAACGAGCATGTAAATAGCTGTATATTGCTATCTAACGAGCATGTAAATCGCTGTATATTGCTAAAGGGAACTCATTATTCATCGCTGTTGCTCTCATTCGCCTTGTAGGACACCTTCGGGAGAGATTAGGGGTGGTGACAATTGTATTCTACTTTGCCGTTACCACACGGCTATTGTGAAATACAGTCTTGGCTTAACGTGCCTTCCGAAGCACGGAGTAACTCCAGAAAAAAAAAATTTTTTTTTTGGTCACCTGTCCTAAGACAAGCCTTAGCAAAGATTGCTTAGTTTGCGTAATTGCGTCAAGCCATTGCGCTATCGAGCTCCTCATCTTGGCATTACTAAGCACTAACATGATACCGGCGCGTGTCAGGCTAGCATGACCACCGAAACTAAATAAAATATGATATAACCATTTATCGCGATAATTGGCTATATCATATCACGTATCATGCTAGCCGGGCTGATCTAGCCATTACTTAGCACTGACATGACACCGGCGTGTGACAGTCTCGTGCGCAGTCGTGAGTCAGCACGCCGGGGCCGTCCCGGGCCCGCGCGCTCTCACGGCGAAGCCTCCTTCTGGGAACACGCATTTGCATATGCACTCGCGCGCTCATTTGTCAATTGGCCGAACAGGTTATAACAGTTTAACAAGATTGCGGCGCGTGTTCAAGCTTCAGTAGTCTTTCTCCTACATAAATAATAACTTCCGCACTCAGAGACGTCAATTAACTTTAATGAGTATTTAATGTCAAAATTTTTCATTAAAATAGCGACTAGTTTTGAATTGTCATTTTTTGACGTTAAGTTCTCATTAATGTTATTTGACGTCACTGAGTGCGGCAGTTAGGGCCGGTTTTTTAATGCATACTTAGGACCGGTTTTTTGATCCATAGTTAACTCAACCAATTGTTAGAGAAACTGTTACTTATAATTGTTACTAATTGTTAAATATCAGTGATATTTAAAGATAAGTAACAATTTTTAACAATTGGTTAACAGTTAACTATGCATCAAGAAACCGGCCCTTAGTTAATTTAACCAATTGTTAAAAAATGTAACTAATCGTCAAATATTAGTGATATTGTTACTAATGGTAAAGTAGTAAGTAAAGAAACAATTTTTAACAATTGGTTGTGTTAACTATGCATCAAAAACCGGCCCCAACTAGCCGCGTCACACACCTTCTTACGGCGGCGATGGCCTCAATTGGAACAATTATTTAGGACCACTTGCAGATTTTGATTAGATCTATATTCTCTGACGTCTTTCATGTTATCGATTCTGCATAAATCTAGATTTAAATAAACTTCGAAGTTAAGCCCACATCGAGGTCGGTTCCAAGTTGTTAAATCTCGATTTAATGACAGACAATGTCTGTGTTATAGGTTACTTGTCTTTTTTTATATTATGAAAATATATTCACCTTTGCACCGTGGTTATGATTTACTATCAAACGTTGATGAGGAAATGGCGCAGTATTTAGAAACGACATTTCTTTTTACGCACATTTGTATTGATATACTTTCATTTTTAAGTGATAACTATACGTAAAGAAATAATGGCGACTGAATCATTAGCTAAATCTCGATTCAGTAAAATCAAACGTAATAAGCTTATCATGTGCAAGACAACTTTGATGAGATATAAGTTGAGTCAATTTTAGTCTCGATTAGATTTATTAAAACTTATATTTTTAGCGCTCTACATATATTTTATGAATTTTGCTGCCCTTAGGAAACAAATCGTGGTTAACCGTATGTCGTTTTTTTGTTATAAACTCCAATGATATTATATTTATAAACTCCCTTTCCCGAGCAAGGCTATGGCCGTTCTAATGTTTTGATACAAGTTGAGCAACGCCTAGGCCGAATCGCGGCCCTTGATCTCTGATAGGGCCTGCTGTCGCAACGCGTCACGCACACAGTCTGTGCTCACACACTAAATTACAAAATTATACGGTACAGTGGTATTTGACGACACAGTGAATGTAACTATGTTTTGGCCAACAGAAGTTATGCGTAAACTCAAAGGACCATACAAATGTAGAGTTCACAAAGAAATTTGTGTTTCGAAAAATTGTAGTCTTAATGCGGGAATCATAAGAATTCATAAGTAGGTAATTTAATATAAACGACATTCCGGCATCAAAACTATAATTTTTCGAACTTTTTCTAACCACATATTTCTTTGTGATAATTTTTCTAAAATAGACAATGTTCAAATAAAAATTTAAATAATAAAAGTAGAGTTCTTATCGTAAACCTTTTAATTTTAATCGCTATTTTAGATTGCTGGTAGAAACAATAAGAGTTTATTTGTGTACAGTTACGCTGATAAATTGCTGTATATAATTATTGATTATTTAATTGCTAAATGATATGATAATTATAACAATATGGTGCTACGATAGCGCGAGACGTGAACTGTAAGAAAATTGTAGTAAGAAAAAGTTGGCAAAATCACAGCCTTGATGCGGTAATGCTGTTTTTTATTTACATAAGAATTGAAAATAATGAACATGCTAAAATTTGTACGGTGAAACCACTTAAAAGTTTGTATGGTTGACTAGCTGTGTAATAAGTTCTCTTTATATTTTACCGCAATTGAGGATTCGTATGCGGATGCGCGTGCCCCAAAACCTCCCAATTCTCAATACTAGTTTCACTATCCCCGTACCTATTGCACCACGAGAGATGAGACATTCTCGAGTATGACGTCACATAACTGTACCACTGGCTGCAACCGCTCAAGCTGCAACCAGTATATAGCACCTTACGGTATAGAGACATAAGGCAGAAATAAGACTGCATGCACATATGCGGCTGCTTTCACTGGTGCACGCATGTGGAATCTTTCACTGCGGCCTTGACCGCCTCCATCGCCGCTGAGCTGAGAATTATTGGGCGATACCCACCTTATATAGTTTGCGTAACTATTTATTCTTACGCACATGAGTTTATACGCAGCTAATGACAGAAACATATTAATCAATCATTACTACTCACTTACCTGGGTTTTTTTATGGTTAGGCTTAAAAATAATACATAGTCTTTTTTTTAAGTATGTATATCTAAAACGTAGTAAAATTTCATTCTTGTACTACAAGAATTGATTAGAATTACTTTGTAGTTATTTGTCTAACAAATATAATATTGAAATAAAAATCAAATGATAGATATTTCTTCATTTGATAGATAATCAAATGATCGATATTCATTAATTTTATTTACAGTAATTATTAGGTTTTATTTGTTGAGGTTACATGATATAAAAAAGATTTTGGTGGTTAGAAAAAGAATTTCGAAAAATTACTTGATATATTTTAGGTAAAAAGCGTTAGGTTAAATAGCTTCGTGACAAAATTTTTGTATGAATTGTATGTCTGTAATATAACTAATATCTGTCAACATTGCGTAAGATACATTACGCCGGCGTGAGATGCGCCAGCGCCGCCTCCTCCATAACGGTACACGATTACACAGATTAAAGATATGGATTGAGTTTGCACATATTTATATTTCTGGTAACAGCCTGACGCACGTGCGTCAGGCTGTTACCAGAAATATATATCATCTGTGAAGCTACATTGTCGCTTGTGTGAATTCGTGCGGGTGCGCGAGGACCGCGAAAGGTCACGGCCGGCGGACACAAACAATATGCGAACCAATGTCGTCCTGCTTTGACGTTCTCTGGACTAAGAATTATTATTAGGAATATATATAGTATACGATTTGTGACGTTTTTTCTTGCTTGTCCAACTTTGTAAACAAATCGTTCTAAGCTTTGGCAATTTGCTAATCGTTCTCATATATTAGTACGGAGCACTTTTGAATTATGTATGCGTATATCGTGGCAACGCGAGTTAAACAGTTGACTAAATAAACATTTAGTACTTGTTCAGTAGTACAGCACCATTCAGCATTCGTCCACATAGCGAACAGCGCGTTTGCCATTTTCTAATTGTTAAGAGAACATTTGATGACTCCTCTTCACTTGTGGGTGACTACAGATAATAGGACGAAAGTAGGAGTATCCTGTCCACACGTGCGTCATAGTCATCCCACGTGTTTACACATCAGCTATAGCATAAAACAAAGCTACTTAAATAGTTTGTTTGCTCTACATCATTTTGAGAATATAAATTACATATTATAAAGAAAAATAGATTATAATGATTAGTAAAAAGTTTAAAAGTTATGCAATCTGCAATCATCTGCATCGCGAATGCAGCAGGTTCGATTTCTGCACTAGAAAATAAGCTTTGTACATTTTTCTGACATAATTTTGATAAAAAAATGTTATAATGACAAATTAACCGAGGTCAGATATGCCGTGCTAATGAATGAGTCGCGCACCAAATATTTATTCTGCTCATATCTATAAACCGCAAAACGACATGATTCATGGCTACAATATTTGAACAGAGATACCTTTCATCTTAAAAGGACACTTCCAATGTTGTGATTACGATTGGAAAGGTGTCTTTGCAGATCACTTGCGTCACGGAATTCTGCGCGAGCGGTCTGGGAAGGAACAAGATAAACATTTGACGGACAAGCGTGTTCAAGGCGGGATATAGGAGCAGGTGACAATTGTGGAACTTGGGGAACGATGCAGTTCAAGAAAAACATAAGTATTATCAGCGAAGGGTATTACCTGCGTTGAATGCTCTATTGTTGCCCATGCCTTCAGTTCACCCATCAGTTTGCACATATAACCCCTAGATTGGCCCCAAAATGGGTATAGTGCCTAAAAAGGGCACATTCGAATAATTTGTGGACTTTATACTTACCCTTAAGCCTAATTATTTGCTTCCTTGAAGGGGGTGGTGCAAAATTCTCACATAATATGCCCTTGGTTGCATAGAAATTATTTTACGCTTTAGCCAGTATATCCATTTTGATTTTGGACTACCTTCCCCTAGTCGTCTTCTGTCGCCTTGTATGACAATCACGAGAGGTAGCTCTTTTGCCAATTGTATTACTAGTAGTATCTACTCTGCATTCTTCAACGACAGTGGTGCGCGAAACAATAAAATGTAACTTACAATTGTCAATGGCGCCGGCGCCATAGTATCCGGATTACAGATCACAGCAGCCACGAGTCCACCACCTGCTGGATTGTCTGCGAACCCTGAGTCATGATGGCAGCAATCGCCGAAAAAATATTACTCACTCACTTTGATCTCGCCTGGTTAGGCGAGGTCAAATCGGCATAGACGTGTGGCGGTGACGTCCCCGCGTGTGATGTCGACCGGATTCTCGGAATGTTTACATTGTAATACATAATGTGTCCATAGTTGTATGTGACGTCTTCACATCTGGGCGGGACGATCTGAGAATGGGACTCCACCGGTCGTAAACTTCATTAAGTATCGTTTTCATTGACGGTTATTGTTGTCGCGAATCACTTAAGTACTGTGGTTAAAAGAAATTTAGATTTCGTGATTGCGAAAACACAGCTAAAGCGAAAAACTAGAGCAGTATTGAATTGGAATGTTGTCGTCTTAATCACTCTTACCGGTTCTTTGGTCTGTCGATATGGTCCTTTTCATCACTTTTCTATACACATTGATCCATCATTTCTGTCTGGAGTGATGGAAGAACGGAGATAAAAAATACTGAAACTACCCTAGTTTACCAATGAACACTTCAGCAAGATGATGAATTTATATTGTGTGAAAAAAATAACTACTTACTAAGTATGAATCTTAAGAATTAGTAATTTTTGTTGATCGAAGTACAGTAAATATCCTGGAAATTGGCCTCACGCCTTCCGGTTGAACTATAAAGGCAAGCGCCGTATATTAAGGATATACGGCGCTTGCCTTTATTCAGGCATTATTATACCATAAATGGCGATCTAGGTTTAAAAAAATGGACAGCTCTATAAACAATTTTGTTTCAACATTTTATTGAGGTAAAAAATATATCAGCACCAGAAGTAATCCACCATGGATTGGCAGGTATTAACGGCTGTGGATGCAGCCGGGACCGACGGCGTACGTACCTTTTGAAGCACGGAGGAACTCCAGAATTCCAGATTGTAAATTTTTGATCACCCATCCAATTACCGGCGATATCGAAAACAAAAGAAACTTTGCGTTTACGCAATTGCAGGTTTAGCTGCTAGATTTAGTTCTTCTATTTTACAGCACAAAGTAAGAGTAAGGCCTCTTGTACACACACGGTTTTTCGCCGTCAAAATCTATGGTTATTCGCCGTGTGTAGGCACGGTCGTCAGTGTTGTATGGATCACTTTGGAAGCTTGTGGGCGTGCACGGCGCCGCCGCCCGGTGCGCCGCGTCTAGGCACGGCGTGATTTTTATCAGTGTTGTATGGCAGTCTATGGCCTCCTGTATACACACGGTTGTTCAACTGTACAGCTAACACGCCGTACGGTTGAAGAACCTTGTGTGTACAAGAGGCCTAAAATTATTATTAAAATATTTATTGCCTTGTAATACAAAAGAGTAACAAATAGGTAGCAGTGGCGTGGCGTGAAAAAACAAGTTAGGCAAGCCACAACTATATGAAGCCTCTTATGGTTTAAGCATAACTTTTAACACCGCCTGCTAGGACACGGCTACAACTGTTCAACGCCATCTAGTGACGAAGCGGAGAACTACGTTGCCACTTTTGCGTGCTTGTGCTTTGTTTTATACAGCCAGAAAGAGAGATCATTATACAAACAAAAGCCGTGTTAATAAGGGAAGGACGATTCAACCCGGTCCGGAGCGGCTTGCAGGAGCGGCGCATGACCGCGATATTGAGTGCAGTTCACAAAAGAAATTCCGCTTTTATGGCTATTGCAATAAGATCTAAAATATTTACTTTTGACGGAACTTGTTTTCGTGGGAGTTTATTACTAATGTGTGCGTGTGTCGTAGTGTATCGATGCATAAGCGCGTAGGCTGCCGAAATGCCGGCTTGATGCCGGCTTGTAGGCAAACTTTAGGTACTATTTCGCGTTGCGTGCGCCTGACAAGACTACGCTTGTCTGTGTGCGTGCAGGCGCTGTATAGCAGGCGTCCATAACTCGATATTTAGCGAGTTAGTTGAAGGAATCTAGAGAGCGGGAGCGAATTGTATGTACCTGTGTTGCATATTGTTTCGCGCGCGTTTAATACTGTTATGATAAGATTATATTGATGGATTTTTTTTATTTGCTTATAAAATGGTATTGTACTTGAATTATGGTAATGATTTTCTCGCTCGTTTGGTACGGCTGTTGGGAATCGGGTTATATGGACGCTCCGCCACTGATAGGTAGACAATAAATGAAAATGTCAATTTCTCAATATAATGGATATTTTTTAGCCGTTGCTTACTTTTTACAGAGTTTATTATTCACGTTCGTCAAACTCATCTCTCATTAAGCAAACTGGTTGTGAAGTAGCGCGTAATCCGATTCCCCTACATCGAAGGTCGGTTATCAGCCGCGCCCGCGCACGCGACTGCTTAATCAGTATTCACAGAACAGCGCAGAGCTGGTGCCGTGACGCAAAACATAGGTTCCTCCCCAGGTCTGACCAAAGGACCTCGCACAACTCACTCGGAAACGTAACTTCTATACTTATGCTCATTGTCGTCACTCTTCTTTCCCCCTCTGTGTTAGAACGTGCCCTTTAGTTTGATAATAGTCGAGCAACAACACGTCAGGTTATCATAATGTATTTTCTTTAATTGAATCTTTATTATTTGGTAAATTTTCTTAGTCAAATTTGCGCTTTACTACAAAAAATAAGGTGGACAATCGATGGGAGATAATTGACAGTTTTGTATAGTCTGACTTGCTATGACAGTATCTGCTTACGGTGTTATTTTAAATTTATTTTATTTGGTAAGTTTAAAAGATGAAGCTTGGGAAAGCTTAGAAGAAGCTTTGTTCACAATAGTATAAAAACACTGATCTACTAAAAACTTTACAAACTACATTTTTTTGTAATAACGATGTGATAATAATATGATAAACTTGCCTTACCCTCAATAAATAGCCTCTGACTGCGCCACGAACTTCAAACTGTTCACACCACCAAAACTTGAACGATAACATTTTAGCACATGCATTATTATTATTAGATGAAGGAAAGGAGGAAAGGGGCAGAGGGGCTTAAATTATGTAAAACTTCCACTACGTTAAAAGGGAATCCTAGCCCGGAATATCTAAGTTACAAAATAAGGTCATTGATTATTTAAAATAAGGTTTCCTAGTGCTCGGTGGTGACTCACTGACACGTCGCTGTCATACGTATATCGATAAATTTGTGAGCTCATTCATATCTCCTAATGAGCTCACTAAATTTTGTGTCTCAAGCATAAATTAGACAATAGTATGACATGCTCGGTAGTCATGACAAGGAACTATCTCAATGTAATATTTTCAACCATGGATTTACGCATACTTAGTATTCGGTTATGTATCCAAATCAAAATGTGTGTCCTTTAGTCATATTGATGCTGTATGGAATTGGACAAGCAAATTAACATGCTGTCATGAGTGATGGTAACTGTCCTTCTGTCGGCTCCAAAGTAAAGTTTAAAGACCTAATTTACATTTCGTCACTTACATGAGAACGTAAGTTAATATGTAGAACATTTAAAGTTTTTTAATAATGATAAGTCCAAAGATTTTGGTGCTTAGAAAAAGAATTTTGAAAAATTATGGTCTTGAGGCGGGAATCGAACCCGCGTCCGCTGCTATCCGGGCAGGTGCCTGACCGCTCGGCCACCCAAGACACCAAAATCTTTGTACTAATTTTTCTAACAGTTATATAATGTTAAAATTAAAATCGAATAGTTAATGATAAGTCATTATTTCTTACACTCACACCTATCGTCTTAATGAATAAATTAAGTAGTACTACTTAATTTAGTCCATAAATTAAGTAGTATGAACACTTGGATTATGGATACTACACGATGGAAAATTAACTTTTCATATATGCATAATACATACATAAATCACGCCTATATCCCCAGGGATTGATGATGAGATGATTTTTTATATTATTTAAACATTTGTAATTTAATAGATAAACAACCTTGATTCGAGAGTAAAATGTCTGTGCTTACAAACATTTGGCCCTACCGTAGCTCTATCAGGACTCAAACCCGGTACCTCTTGACCGATAGCCAGTGGTCTGACCTTTCGACCAAGCCGGCCGCCAGGCGTTGATTCATAATGTAAACAGGATAATTGTTCTTGTGAATGAAGAATATTGAGATGAGAGCATTGCGGCACGAGGATATTAGTTTAATGCCGATCTTTTTCCCGTGACATAACGCTTTCTGTCGGCTTCCGGGAATGGCCGCGGCGGCGCGTGCGCATGAGGAACGAGGACAACCGCTCGTTACTACACTACTAATTGTTGTTTACGTTTTACGTAGCGTAATCCATTCATAAACTTGGTAAATCGTAACTTTGAATTGCTGTTATGATTCCTGTTGGGACTTTGAACCTTATTGTCATGATGTATTAGGTTCTAGGTGATTTGTGACGTAAGCTCAAAAATGAAAACGGTCAAACAGGAAACGTAAAAAGGAAAATATTAATTACGTAATAGAATGTTAGTGTTGAACAGAGAAACGTAAGAGGAACTCCATATTCGGATTACGGGTATAAAGGATACGGGATTCGGGATACGGGTATAAATTTCAAACAATCCAAATATGCCCGCCCGGATAGCAGCGGACGCGGGTTCGATTCCCGCCTCAAGATCATAATTCTTTAATGTTAAAATTAAAATCGAATAGTTTATGAAGCAAACCCAAGCTTAACCGAACGCACGGTATTTGTAAAAATATCTGCTTTGGAATGTTTGAAGTTTATTTCTACATTGCGAGGGTACCCGTTGACTTACAACGTGAAGTGTAAAGGTTAGAAGAATTTCGGCAAGTTAATTAGAAAGGGTTTTTTCCACGTTTTCTCCTTATTGACTCCCGTGGCTTATTTAAATGAATAATTATTTACATAAATCTATCTCCTTTTATTACTACCACTTCGGATTCTAGCTTTTCTGAAAACGTCACTGATTTTGTCAATGAATCCGGGTCGTCCTCTCACGTTTTAAAATGAAGTTAAAAAAGGTGATGCGAAGGGCCATCTCGAGAGACCAATGAACGGTCATTGTGATTGGGCTGACAACAGTTTCCAATCCATACTGATCAAAGTTACTTTGTGACACGGTGATAGAATATAGTCTATGTTAGAAAATTGCCCATGTATTATTTACATGCCGTATAATACTCGTATAATAAAGATAAATTGAATGTTATAGAATACCCATGTTGGTGTTATTTGCACATTGTTATTTCGCACGCTTAAACACCAGATCCTGGTGAGTCGTCCACTCCATGAGTCACGATGAGTCACGGCGAATATTGATCAGCTACGTACCTACTTTAACTTCTCCTTATGTAGCAATCGTGAAAGAAATCTTGCTCAATGGTCGGGAATGTGGGGTAGGCACTGACATAGGCCAACTAAAGACGACTATCAATGAACTATGGAATGGAATTCATAAAATGCTGTGAGAAATTGAAGGCTAGGTTTTATTTATTTGCGTAAGCAAACACGGCTGTTGTTTGCAATGTTTGTCAAAAATATGCAAGTCATGGTTTTTCAACTTATATTAATTAAGAAAAGGGGTCACGAGTAGCCTGATTTAAGTGTGAAATATTCAGTGCCGTCAATAGGGCGGTGCCACCGGTGCCCAGGCACAGGGCGTAGACTCTTGGGGGTGGAAGAATGTCCAGTATGGCAGGACTTAAAGAGGCGAAGAGTCTACTTAAATAGGGCGCAGTTATCTCGCACAGGGCACACTCACACAGGGCGCATAAAAGGCTATTTACGGCACTGGCAAAAGTACCTACCGTGAGACAACGGCGTCCATAGTGATGACCAGGCTGCGTGCGTCGCTCGGTGCGCGGGCGCAGGTGTCGTCGCCTTGCGCCCGGCGCCAAGCCGTCTCGCTCACATCCACCCACAGTGTTCGTGCTGCGACAGTAGGAGACAATGAAACTGATGTTATATATAAGAAATATCTTAATATGGTTTAATAATATAGGTTTCGTTACTTTACTAAGTCATTTGTAGCATGTAAAAAGCAATTCTAAAAGGTCAATAGTATTTCGACTTATTACGAAATGGTGGCAAAACAAAAAAAACATACGGGTACGAATTGAGTAACCTCCTCCGTTTTTTCGTCGGTTATTAATTATTAAAATATTGGCATATCAAGAGCAATGAGATAAATTACAAGCACATATTTCAAACATCAAAGATTACAATTAAGCTATTCAGTGCTATGGTGAAAGATATCGACAAATACCGTCGAGAAAAGTTATGGCGCAAATGGTGAAAAACTTAGTAAATGTCGGAGGTTTAAAAAAACTTTTAGTACGAAGGCCACATCGTAATCTGCACATTTCCGATATTGAAATTATTAGTTGAATTATTAACCTCTTGCTAAGTGATATTTTTCTTCCATATTAGTTTATTGCATCTCCAATTCTAATAAAATAAGATTCTCATAAGGATCCAGTATTCGAGAGTAAAAGTAAAATAAACTTCAGATTTCATGTTTTTTTTTATTTATAAGACCATATTATGTTCCTCAGAAAAAAATTATCGTAAGAAAACATCGACTGCATCGATTAGTAAAATAAAATGGCGTGGGTAATTTTTTTTTTAATTTTTTTTGTTGGTTCGGTTCCCGGTTCAGGTAAGCTTTTTGAAAAATCTGAGAATGCAGTTATGTTTATTTTTAAAAATAAAGGAATGTGTTCTTTCAGCAAATTGAGCTACTTTAAAGATTTAAGGTACTTTCCCTCCTTGCTTTCTTTCCACACTGTATACAGTCACTGTATACTGTATTTATTACACAGCTTATACTGTATCTTCTAAGTTTCCTCTTCCGTTCATATCGGTTAGACGACATCAAGCCATCCACTCCTTTTTGATTCATATCATCCATCACACCGGAAAGGTGCTCGTGATGAATAAATATTATATAGAAAAGAGACGAAACGGACCATGTCGAGTGATCGATGAACAGGAGGGATTGGAATGACAATTTTCCAATAGAAAGAAAGAAAAGAACATTTATTAAGACAATATAACAATAAAACAACAGACAAAAATAAAAATTAAATTGTCTCAAACGGTCCCAGCTCAGCGTATTGCCAGCCTTGCGACTGGCGCTGGTCTTCCGCTAAGTTACCGCTCAAGATTTTGGCTTCGGTTTTACAGCCGGCCGCCTGCCTGACACTAACCCTCTTCGGGTATCAAACCCAATTTAGGTATACTGTACAGTACTACCTACATAGAACAGAAATAGTAGGTACTTAGAAAGATGTTATATAACAGTCCTGATTTAGGAATATAGAGTTTTATAACGGAATTTAATTATTATGGTAGAAACTTACAATAATTAGTACAAAGAATATTGTGATTAGGAAGTTCGAAAAATTATAGTCTTCCCGCATCAAGATTACAATATTTTTAACTTCTTCTAGCCACAATATTCTTTGAACTTACTGATACATAAAGTATACAACGAAAAGCGTTATTATTGTACTGCCTGTTGTCCTACACTATGATCCAATTGAAAAGCGGTAAGACCATGGCGCACGCGCCGTCCGGCGGCCAGCGACAGAGGACAATATAATTATAGTTCGCGCTGGAACAGGTTTAGCACATTTCCTCATCGCTGCATTCCCATTGTATTATGGTGCGATCGCGTAACATTATATAAAATATTCATTAATCGGTTTGTTTGTGGATAACGGTTATGAAGGAATTAAATAAATAAGACCAGAAATTATATCGAATCCGCCCCTTGCGAAATTCAGCCAACCAACTAAATCACTTGGCTAGCTAAGATGTTAGTTAATATGGCGAACTTTAAAAAATATTAAGTAATCATCTTCAAGAAAAACTAGTATAGTTTGTGCAAACGCAAGAATAAATTCTTAGATAAAAATTAAGCGATGGTTAGTAAATAAAAATTACATACATACATATATTAGCACCCACGTTTCGCCAATTATGTTAGGTCCCATGTAATAGATGGCGAGCCTATTGCCATTTATCGGGCACAAAAGTCGCAGTACATTGCTGTTGTACATTGCAGTTCACGCTGAGTCATGGTCCCTTTTGTACTACTGCAGCACACCTTTAGTTTTTGTTTTAATAAGATTCAAATTAGGCTTTTCTTTTTCTTTTTGTGCATGTACACCATGTTCATCGATTTCCTTGTTTTTGTTAATATTCTTTGCCGTTTTATTTCTGTGGTTATTAAAACAGGTGTGTTTTGTTTTTAGTACAATTAAATAATTATCTATCTATCTATCTATTGCTAAGTGGTACAAGAGGAACGCTGCTGCCCATTCCTCATCACTGATTTATCCTTAGTCGCCTTGTACGACGCCCACGGGAGAGATTTAGGGTGGTGTCAATTGTATTCTACTCTGCCGTCACACACTCCAAAAATTACTGTTGTTAATAATAATAAGCAAAAGACATCAACGAACTTTATAGCTTTTTTTCAAGTGCGACACTCCGGTGCCGGTGTTGATTCAACATTATATTTTATTCCTTTCTTATATCATCGTAAATTGTATGTTCAACTAAGTATTTACCACGACTGGCAGTACTCGTAAGCCTCCACTTAAATTATAATTTTGATTTTTATTTAAACATTTGAAAAATGTTAGAAATTACTGGAAAGAAAATTGTGGTAAGAAAAAGTTCGTGTCACGAAACGTCTACAAAGTACGTCTTGGTTGGTCGAGTAGTATAGGCGTCTGCCCGGATTGCAGAGGTCTCGGGTTCGATTCCCGTCAATAATTATAATAACAAATTATTTTTTGAACTTGTTCTAACCACAATTTCCTCCTTTTAAAGTCAAAGTTAATAATGATCATTATACAAAAAATACAATTGAAAATAACTGGCATTACTTAATTAATATTTAGCAACTTACTCTACATAGTTCCATGTCAGTAATTGTATGTCGCGGTCGCGGCGTCGCGCGACTGTGGCGTGATCGTCGGGCGACTGTTGCGTCACGCACCAATTAGCGATCCATGCCATACACGAGCAATTATATGAAATAAGACTCATAAGCAAAAAGGTCACGAGGTACTGGAAAATGAATTTTGTTACACAGCCATAAGGTCTTGGTCTCGTTACTGAAGTTTTCCAGATGATTGATGGAAGTATGCACATAGAAAGGTGCAGAAGGTTTCAGAAGATGATGCCATAAGAGTGCCAGTGGTGAAAGAATTGGGAAAATGTCGCTGATGAATTGGTAATGAAAGTAACGACCTGCCACCTAAAATGTTGTGTGTTTAGCGGCTGGGCTGGTTTTTTGATCCATAGTTACATACATACATAAATCACGCCTATATCCCCGAAGGGGTAGGCAGAGGTGAACTAGCACCCACATTTCGCCAATCATGTTAGGTCCCATGTAATAGGTGGCGAGCCTATTGCCATATATCGGGCACAAAAGTGTCGCAGTAAATTGCTAGGTGGTATAAGAGGAACGCTGCTGCCCATTCCTCATCACTGATTTATCCTCAGTCGCCTTGTACGACACCCACGGGAGAGATTTGGGGTGGTGACAATTGTATTCTACTCTGCCGTCACCACACGGCCAATCCATATCCATAGTTAACTCAACCAATTGTTAAAAACTGTTACTAATTGCTAAATATCGGTCTGATATGTAACCATTAGTAATAATTTTAGTTACTAATGGATAAATATCAGTCTGATATTGTTACAAATTGTTGAATATCACTGATATTTAAAGATAAATATTTTTTTTAGCCGTGTGGTGACGGCAGAGTAGAATACAATTGTCACCATCCCAAACCTCTCCCGTGGGTGTCGTACAAGGCGACTAAGGATAAATCAGTGATGAGGAATGGGCAGCAGCGTTCCTCTTATACTACCGTCCTGACAATGTACTGCGACTTTGTGCCCGATAAATGGCAATAGGCTCGCCACCTATTACATGGGACTTAACATAATTGGCGAAACGCGGGTGAGAATTCACCTCTGCCTACCCCTTCGGGGATATGGGCGTGATTTATGTATGTATGTATGTATTTTTTTAACAATTGGTTAACAGTTAACTATGCATCAAAAAACCAGAAAAAAAGAGTGACTTGCGCTCTATGATTGGCGATCATGAGTTTTGAAAGAACTCTTACTGCCGCACTCAGAGACGTCAATTAACTTTAATGAGTATTTAATGTCAACATTTTTCATTCAAATCTAGACCATAGACCTGGCAAGAATAGCGACTAGTTTTGAATTGTCATTTTTTGACGTTAAGTACTCATTATCGTTATTTGACGTCTCTGAGTGCGGCAGTTAGAGATGTTCATTTAAAACATACATCGATGTTTTTGCTTTACATCGATCGTAAAAGTTGCATCGATGTTTTTCGATAGGTATATTGAATTAAAATACATACTGATATTTTCAACTGCATCGCTTACAAAACAGTTCAATTACTTGAACAACGCGTGTAATTCTAATGGATCAAAATATAGACAGAATCGGATAGGAACAAAAATTAGTACAATGAGACACAATCTACAATTTTAATAATCTTATTTATATTTTTCTTTTGCAGTTATCGTAAAAGAAATAAATATCCAATATTTTCTTTTTTAAAAGTTTCAATACTCAATACTCAATACTTTATTGCGTTCCATAGGTTAATTGGTTTAGTTATATATACTATCCATAGGTTAGTTTGCTAAAATATAATTAAATTTTCCCCTTTTTTTATATTCTGGAATGGTTTGGAGCTGACCACTGAATTTAAATATTTATACGCAAGTTAAATATTTGTTTGTGCAAATGTCGGTATATTATTTAATTATGCATATTATGTCGTATCTGATATAAAATTATAATTATAATATTAAAAAAGAGAACACTTCGTAGGTATCGTTGGTGTTAAGCCTCAAAAAATCTGCGCTTGCGCCGATACAGTCGGCAGAAGTCAGAAATGCTTGGAAGAGATACGGATGGAACAGATGATGTGTGCAAATTCTTTAACTTAAAAGTTTGCGTATAAATTACGTAGGTGTTTATCCTATGTATTGAATAAAAAACTGGCTCCGCGTGGTGGGTTGGCCCATTCATATAGAATGTAATGAAAGGGCTTTACCCATGTATGTGTTATGGGGACGTTAAACGATTGACGATGAAGATGATCCACTCCATTCGGATAGACCTTCTGTTACTGGTATTGACACGTTACAGCGGTTACGCCGGTATGAATGATGTTTAATTTACGAAATGAACTCATATTTAAGTAGTCCAAGAGCGAGACCTAGGCCAGCGTGTGCCGCTGCGTCATGTCTGCAACCACGTAAACATTGCACAACTCAGAGAAACTACATCCGCATGATACGTGGAAGGAATTAGACTATTTATTTATTACAGACAACAAGTAGAAAAACATACAGACGTTACTTAACAATAATATAAGTTACATATCTGTGCCCAAGAAAGGTGCACAGCATTAAATTTAACTTACCAAATAAAAATAAACAGAAAGAAAAAAAAATAAACTTAACACCTTGTTAGTATACTAATTACGACTTAGACCGTCATTTTATTTGGATAAAGAATAAAAAACAAATGCTTTCTTTAAAAAAAAAGAATTTCATTAAGAATATAACTTTTTTTATTTGTCACTTCATTATATTCTGTAACTATGATAAACTTGACGAAAATAAACTATTGTAAAGGACAAACACATGATTTACATACCTACATACGCACGAGTCGTAATTAACTACAATCGAAACATACAGGCATCGCGCTATCGGTTATGTAAATGAGCACAGTTTTTACGCTCGAGCGAAGCAGAAAAAGGCGCCAGATGGGAAATAGATTTTCCCACCAGTCATCAACTTTCGACAAAATGAGTACAATGACTCGCGGGCAATCCCAGCTGGGCCGTTACATCATGGCGCCCGCACGCGCCGCCGCGCCCCCCCGTCGCAACCGTACTCATCTATCATCTTTATCGCATTTTGTACTCATTTCAAATTCAATGCAATCCTCCACATGCAATCTTCAGTAGCGGATCTAAGTTTTAAAATTTAATTATTGTTAACATTTCATGAAATGCATTGTTTTTATTTTGCTACATGGGCATACAATGCATACATTCATGCCTAAGCAGGTAGGTGTTTGTTCACGAATCATTCGTCCTCAATTATATTGTTGATATTATACGTTCATTTAACATTAACAATTATATGACTTCACTTAACCGAGTGAAAGCTGCGTGGTGACGGCAGAGCAGAATATTCGTCATCCCTTTCACATCCCGGGATGTGAGAGGCTTATGCGAGCTGGCGGCGTGTCTTTACTGTGAATAACCCGCAAAAAATCGCATCACTGGAAAATTCAGAAAAAATTTATTGGAAATGTATTTATTACAATCAAAACTCTAAGCCAGACGAAACCACTTTTGACTTGTTAAATCTTTCTAAAACAATTTCGACCCCAGGCTTTCACGTGTTGGTAATAACTATTTTACTGGGCATGGTTTAACACCGCTTATGCCTGATTTTTGCAGTTTGCCTGTAACAACTATGCAAGATTAAGGTAAAAGTTGCATAGTTTGTTCAGCTCCTTTTATATGGCATCTAGGAGTTTTATTGTCATCACTCAAAATATTGCCGTGTGGTGACGGTACAGCAGAATATAATTGTTTCCAGTGGTTTCAGCAAACAGAGCCGCGTCTGCCTGTGGGCGTCTCACTGCAAACACCGCCTCGACGCGCTCGCCAAACGAACACGGTTTCTACAAGTAGACAAACTGTGTTTGATGTGCTCGAGTGCTATATTTAAAAGGTTTTCCTTGTTAATAACGTGCGCACGTGGTGTCCAAAATTAGTATGCTTTGTATTGCCGCCGCATATTTCTAGTCCCAATACAGCCTTGGGGTTATTTATAATTGGACTGTTTCTATAACGACCATGGTTCGTTTGATGTTTAATACTCGTTTCCGTGTTGATGAATTTGTAAAATTTACTACTGCTCATGTGTATTTACACACATAAATAAAGCTTTTTTATCCCTGAATGGCAGAGGTGTAATACCAACGTTTCGCCAATTAGGTTATGTCCCATGTAATTGGTGCCGAACCAATAGCCATCTATCGGACATTTAAATTACAGTATATTGCTAGGGGTATAAGAGGAATCAAAATTAATTTTAGTCTAAAATGTAAATCATTTGAAAAATTATAATTATTACAAGAGATCCCTCGCCTTACAAAATTTGCTACGTTACGCGTCAGATCGTCGTAGCAGTACCTAATAGCCTACGTACGAATTTAGATCGTAACGCCAATATAGAGAACATGAATTATTGAGTGACTCTTTTCTAAAATACATGTACTTAGACATGTATGTATCCCAAAGGAGAATTTACACCCACGCATCACTAATATGTAATAGGCGGATTTGCCATCAATCGGGCACGTACAACGCAGTACAGAGTGAGGGTGGTGACAGTTGTAATCTGCTTTGCCGTCGCCACAAGGGTTCTAATGGCACTCATAAGTAAAATTTAATAAAATATATAAACCAACACCAATTTCATGTTCAAGTATACGCATAAGGATATAAGTATAAGTAGGTATACCTGTAAACAGAAACATTCAGTGTCTTGAAATAAAATGCGTTTAATATACAATTAACATAAATCATGGTTATATTCCCGAAGCCTACCCCATCGGAGAGGTGAACTAAAAATAAATTCTATATATTAATTAAATACTCTTTTCATCCCACCATCTCGGAAAAAGCGTTTTTGCTCTTCGATATCTGAGTGCAAAAGCCATTTTTATCCTCTAGAGGTTAAAGTAAATTTGAATTTAGAACATTGTGTGCAATTAGTTTGTGAATTCAAAACATCATTATACATATTTATTTCTACCTCCATGGTGCCGAAATTGTCATGCAACCTATTTTAATTTGTTAAAAACTCAGACTCGGAACCTTCTTGGTGTACTTTTTTTGTAATTAGCTTTGCGCGCGCCATTTTCTTTTCACGTCATAAATTTGTTAAAACCTAAGAGTTCCGTGACGGTCAATCAGCTTGGCGTCAATCTTGCTTTAAACATTTTGATCGTCTACCACGCTTGCTAGATGCTTGAGTCAAGCATTTAAAAGCTTTTTAGGTCTGTTTGATTTGTTTACGCTAGCAACGAAACAAAAACATACTGAAAGTCAACGTGCTTGACTCAAGCTGATTGACCGTCTTGGAACTCCATTAGGGACGGTAATTTTTATTAGGTACTTACAGGTGTGTCTGGATGAATGTTGCGGGAGTAGCTGGGTGGATGGGTGGCTGTTGGAGGTGTGTCTGGGTGAATGGGTGTTTTGTGGGTGTGTCTAGGTGAATGCGTGTTTTGTGGGTGTGTCTGGGTGAATGGGTTTTTGTGGGTGTGTCTGAATGGATGGGTGAGTAGGGTGTTTCTGGGTGATTGGGTGTTTTTTGGGTGTGATTAGGTGGTTTGTGGGTGTTTCTGGGTGATTGAGTGTTTTTTGGGTGTGAATGGGTGTTTTGTGGGTGTTTCTGGGTGAATGGGTGTTTTGTGGGTGTTTCTGGGTGAATGAGTGTTTTGTGTGTGTTTCTGGGTTAATGGGTGTTTTTTGGGTGTTTCTGGATAAATTGATGTTTTGTGGGTGTTTCTGGGTGAATGGGTGTTTCTGGGTGAATGGGTGTTTTGTGGGTTTTTCTGGGTGAATGGGTGTTTCTGGGTGAATGGGTGTTTTTTGGGTGTGTCTGAGTGGATGGGTGTGTATTGCGGGTGTGAATGTTGTGGGTGTTTCTGGGTGGGTGTTGTAGAAGTTTCTGGGTGAAAACAGAAACTGTTGTGATTGTATTATTTTTTTGGATTTGCAATTTCCTCGTTGGGGGGGATGAAAAGTTACGTGTTGCACTCGAGTGCAAAGATTTTTCCCCTTGTGCTCTTTTGATTCCCTCGCTATCGCTCAGGATTCTAATTTTTGAATCACTCGCTACGCTCGTGATTCAATTTTAGAATCCTTCGCTAGCTCGGTCATCAAAATTGAGCACGCGGTTAAAAAACAACTTTGCACTCACGTACAACAAATAACTATTAAATAAAAGTAAGCACGTATATTAAAATTGCTTATTGTATTGTGCTTCGTGTTTGAGATTTTTAAGAAACAGATTCATTACTCTCGTATGTAGGTAGGTATTTGTGAAATCGAGTACGTAAATATAATTCTTAACAAATAACTTAAGTGTCAACTGTAAAATCAATTGAATTTATAAACAAGTGTACAAGACCTCTGCAAGTCTCATAAATTGAGTTGTGTTGCGTTACTTAGAAACGAAAAAACATTTCACATTGAATTATTGAAATTTGGCAACTGCTTACAAAATTGGTGTACCAATTATTATTTTAACATTGTGGTAAACCACAAACCATGCAACCCGCTAAGGTTATTGAGGAATGAAAGTCATAACATTAATTAATTCGATTTTAATTGATTTATGGCACACACTCTGTGACCGAGGTTTGCTTAATAGCTTTAGTGAAATATGAAAAGAGTACCAAGCTAACTATAATTGATAGTTTCACTTAGGGCCTGTTTCTACTTCTATGCTGGCCTGGGAGCGAACAAATAACGTAGAATAGGCCAGCCCCGACTCATCCCATGGGTGTCGTAAAAGTCGACTAAGGGAGATTGCCCGGTGTAGACCAATAAGCACCTTGGGGCACCCCAATGGTGGAGGGCAAACCACCAACAACAGGTACCCAAGGAGGGTTGGTGTCAGGCAGGCGGCCGGCTGTAAAACCTAAGCCAAAACCTTGGGCAGTATGGATTAGAATGTTGTCATTCTAATCACTTTCTCCGTTCATGGGTCTCTCGACATGGTCCGTTCCGTCTCTTTTCTATACATTCATTCATCACTAGCACCTTTACGGTGTGATGGATGATATGAATCAAAAGGGAGTGGATGGCTTGATGACGTCCGACATATGAATGGAAGAGGAAACATACTGCGCCGACCCCAGATAGACTGGGAACTGGGCAGGAAGAAGAAGACTTAGGGCCTGTTTCACAATCGAAAAGTAAGTTCGAAGTAGCTTACTTCGCAGATCATTTGACAGTTGTAATATGAAATATATGTCAATTGAACTTCAAAGTAAGCTACTTCGAACTCACTTGTCGATTGTGAAACAGGCCCTAAATCAAATTCCTTAGATTAGACAAATCACTTTAAGATGAAATATATTCAAGATACCTATGTTTTCTTTTCTTTTATCCATTCAAGTCTGTTTCGCAGTGTATTGACATTAAAAGACTTAACCATATAATAATAATTTAAAAATGAACTTGATAATAGTATCTAGGTATATTTTACATTAATTGAAGAAAGTTCAAACGCCTTGTGCGATTTTCACGAGAGAGATAAGCAGGTGCATGGAAAAAATAATTCATAATAAATATAACCGAATGACATTTTTTTTTATTACTCGCATGTTTACTAATGATTTTATAATTAAAAAAATATATACACATTAATCACGCCTAATTATCCCGGAAGGGGTAGCAGAGGTGTACAAATACCCACGGTTCGCCAATAATGTTTAGCCCGACGGAGGCACTTCTAGGGTGAGCCGCGGCGCCCCGTGACTGGATGATGCGGCTTTTCGGAGAGCCTGCCATGGATGGGCAACGCGATGGGGGAGCGATGGATGGAAGGCTATCGCCATATCCTAGGCCCCCGTGAACGCGTTGAGGAGAGTCACCCAGGGGTTGTTTAGTTGGTAATAGTGGGTATGTGGGGTACACATTTACCCCCCACATGCCCTTGTGGCGGAGCTCCCGCCGCTGCGAGGGGATGCGTAACCTTCATTAGACCCCTGGCAAAAAACGGGTATAGACACTGACCTGATTGCAGAGGACTTTTTCTAAGCACAATTGTCTTTATTTTGCTAGGTGGTTTAAAAATAATGCTGCTATCCATTACTGATCGCGTCACCGGCGGTATAGATTGGTCATAGTGACAAGTGTATTCTGCTCTGCCGTTACCACACGGAAAAATACTCTGCTCTACTAATACTGGCCACCATCGTATATAACCAAACACCGGCATGTGGTTGGCGGTTTGGTTAGTTCGCAAAAGGTCGAGGCGTGCCCCTGCTTAGCACCATAGATGAGGTCAATCATCGTGATGGCATCCGTGACGTCAGTCACACCCCGCCCCCACCAGTTTGTTTGGCGTAATTATAAGATTCGGATTTCCCTAATTATTGGAAATCCGAACGATCGTCATCTGTGGTTTTTAACTCTTTTTTTCGCTGAAAACTTAATTTAGAAGAACTCACTTGTTTAATTATAACTAAACAGATAAAACCGCAAAGTTCATCGCCGACCACAGATTAACAATTATTCTGCTTCCTACTTGGAGTAACTGGGCAGGCCTTATTAGGATTGTCAGCAATTTGGCACATCGGGGCAATTATGTAAATTAGTTGAGAAACATTTGTGATTGATGTTAAGAAACCACAAGTCGGCTGCCTCTTCATCACCACCTCTGTCCGCGTTGAGGTCACGAGGAGCACTTTCTCAAACCAACATCTTCACACGTTACACGTGCCGACACCTACTTGCTCATGACATGTAACCATTTTTTTAAATCATGAAAAAAATACATTTGCTTTTAGTACTTAACGTGGTTTTCACCCCTTATCATCAGTCTTATGAACCCTGTTACCCTTCAATTCGCGCTAAGCAGTCCCTGCGTGCATTAAAATGTGTGACACTCATATTTTAAGGCAAAAATTAAGAAAAATAGAACTAAAGACATGGGCTATCAATTGCAAGATCCCTTTGCCTTTCCTAATAAAGGGACAATTAAAATAACAACAGAGTACCTAGTTGTCAAAAATTAAGATTTTTGACAGAATAGAATCGTTGTATCGTTTGGCACTTGGCTAGCCCTCCTGTAGGCCTAACACGGGACGTGGAAAGAATCTCTCCACCGCTGGGCAAACAGTGTTTTGTCTCAGGATTTAGTGGGTGTCGGTGTTTCCCCGAGGAGATTTTGTCCCTGCTACGGGGGCTGGGCGGCGACCGTGGGCAGCAGAGGCACACGTAGCCGCCTTAACTTTGCCCTTTCCACAGCGCACGTTCTGTGGCTCCGACCACAGGTTGTGACCACAGGCGTCCGTCATCAAAATTAATGACGCACGCGATATTTGGACAGCCCTGGCGTGCCTGTTGACAAGCGCTGCTCTCAAGCATTCTGCGGTTTCAAATCAAACAATTCGACCAACAATATTACACTGGCATAAATATACTTTCTAGTATTGGGCGCGCGCCGACCGCAATGTGTACCCGGAAACTGCCGGCGCCGTGGCTTAGTTCACTTTATCAGTTTATTGCCGAAGTGATCCGTTATATTACTTTCCAAGACCATACATTGTACCCTACTTAGCATACTTCACTGGTTGTGCTCGAAAAGTCCTAACATCCATGTTGTTAAATGCTTTTAATCCACTTATGAGCAATGGGCAGCAGCGTTCATCTTATACCACCTATCAATACACTGCGTTTTATCTGCCCGAACAGAATTGGCGAAACGTAGGTGTTAATTCATATCACACCTCACATAATCCATCCATATTTTCAGTGGTCTTCCTCTATTTCGCCATCCATCAACATTCATGTCCATAACTTTTTTACTAACATTCATGGCATCCCGTCTCTTAAACTTTGTGGATAATTCTGAACATTGAACGATGTACATAGTTGCATGGTAATGTCAATGTAACCCTCAGAGGTAAGTTCAGTAAAGCGTGGCCTGTACCTAAAGCGAGTGGCGGGATCGCCCCGGGTACTCGTCTCCAATCACCATGATTAAATCGCCAGCAGCTAATTAACGGAGCGCTAAGAGTGGGTATTTCCGATCTCTCGGGTAAGTGGGTTCATGCGCTCTGTGAAAGCTGTTGCCAGTCACTATTTCTGTACTTACTTATAAAACAAAAAGGAAGGTTGGACGGATTGCCATTAATAGTGATGAGGCTGCAAAAGGAGTAGATCGGATGTAAAATATAGTAAGCAGGGAATTTTTCTATTTTGTCCGTCATGGGTAATCGTACACTGAAACTATAAAAAAAGACAGAATTAATTTTGAAGAAATTCTTGCCCCCAATTATATGGGATACGTAATTGGCAGTGTGACTGTTAAGACTGCGATTTATGTGCCCGATAGATGGCAATAGGCTAGCCACCTATAACATGGGACCAAACCTAACATTAGCGAAATGTGTGCTAATTCACCTGTGCCTATCCCTTTGGGGATATAAGCGTAATCTATGTATGTATGTGTATTTATTCTGATACAATTATTGAAAATATCTTAATTGACCTCTCTGAGTTCGGCAGTTACTGTAAACTAAATTAACTTGCATATACTGCCATTTGATTACAAGGTTAGATTAAGTACTTATATGTAATGCGGTTTGTTAAGTTGTGGTTTAAAGTTGGTCGCTAGCAACAAGATCTCAAGCCTAAGGTCGCAAATTCGTTGACCGCAGACTTCCTATACAGACCAAACAATGTATTGACGATTGAATTGAAATTAAAACTGAATTTCAGACAGGTACCTATTTAGAATTAGAATTTTAACCGGAAAAGCTCGATGACATCTTTTATTTATTAACATTACTGTTAACATATACACATATTTGCTAAAAATCGGAAAGACCTAAAATATGATGATACATGATAAATATGATGATGAGATTGGGCCATAACCCACCACACTGGCCCAGCGCTGGTTGGTGGGTATTAACGACTGCAGATGCAGCCGGGACCACCGGCTTAACGTGCCTTCCGAAGCACTGAGGAACTCGCGATAATAAATTTTTGGTCACCCATCCTATGACCGGCCTCAGCGAACTTGCTTAGTTTACGCAATCGCAGGCCAAGCGCGCCGTGCCATTGCGCTAGTGAGCTCCTCAATATTTTTACCATCATCATTTCAGCCTAGTCTCTTGTTGGACATCTCCCCTAAGGAATTCCAACTCGATTGGTCCAACACTCTATTAGTCTCATTTATTATATCGTAATTGTTCTACGTCGAATTTTGTACGTACATACATACGCCTGTTTATCCTTGAGGGGTCGGGCATGTGAAATATGGGTGTTTGGCGAATCATAAATCGCCGGTCGCCTGACGCGTGGATTATTCTGGTGTATTCCAAGCGATACAAACGAAGCGGCTATAGCGGAGTGTCTTCCCACGCGGACAGACGCCCCCGTGACTCAACGAGTCCTGTCATTCCTGGGCGCGACTCTGACGCATCATCCTCCCGGGAACTGATCGATCGCTGAAGGCATCGCCGCCTCTGACACACGGCCCCGCGGCTGACGCGGCGACATCCCCGAACGCTGCCGCTGACATACATCGGCGTCTTTAAGAGTATTGTAAAGTACCAATACGCGGCGCGAGTAATGGCTAGGTCTACGTTTACTTTTGAATACTTAAGTATTTAAAAGTTTACGTTATCCCTCCCCTGAAACTTTAAAATGAGAGTATTATGAGTAAACTTCAAAAATAAGAAGGTGAAAATGTGAAAATTTAAGAGTACGTAAAGTGTGGTTATAAGTAAACTCATAGTAGGCATTTCAACATAATTGAAATGGAGAATTAATACCAATAATAAATCGGATAAACAAAGGTACGTGGTATAAATCCCGCTTTCTTTCATTTTAAAAATACCAATAATACATAGATTTTGGTGGTTAGAAAAAGAATTTCGAAAAATTATGGTCTTCATGCGGGAATCGAACCCGCGTCCGCTGCTATCCGGGCAGGTGCCTGACCGCTCGGCCAACCAATACACTAATTAACTTGCCGAAATTCTTCTAACTTTTACACTTCTCGTTGTAAGCCAACGGGTACCCTCGCAATGTAGAAATAAATTTTTCGCAATTCTTTTCCTAACCACCAAAATCTATGTACTAGTTTTTCTGACCATTATATAATGTTAAAATTAAAATCGAATAGAATACGAATAATGTTAGCGAAAATTTACAATTAGAATAAGATGACTAATTAATCATGCTAATGTATCATTAATATAAGAACAGACAAAACTGTGGGCCGTTAAAGTATGTCTGATTGGTTATCGAGCGAGGGCATCGCACAAGATGGGACTACAAGAGCAGATTAGGCAGCGTGTTATGCGCGGGGCGTCGACACTTCCCCGAAGTGAACTTTAAGTGAGGATCGTCGGACTGCGTTCTGCGGTCGCATTTGCATTATATGCGGTTAATTCGGACCAGTCCAGACAGCCTTGTCAAAGCCGCAGGACAATCGCACGAACATAAAAAAACCCTCCGACCACATCACTCGCTCCGAACCACTCAACTCACGAGACTCCACTACTGAACCGTCAATGGACATCGACCAAGACCATAGCAGACGTAGAAGTGTAAACCAACGGGTATCGTTGGCAATCCGGACATGCCAGAAATTTGCACGCGAATTCGGCGTACATTTCTTAGTATGTGCGGGACGTATGGTGGACGTGACGTGCGAAACCACCAGTGGACGTGTTTCGAAAGGAGTTTGGGAGCAAAAAGGGCGTGTGGCCAGGATCTCAGAGGCCGTGTGACTGTGACGCACCGGAAGCGCGCGCATGCCGCAGACGCCTCTCAATTACGGCACTATGGTCGGACTACGGTCTGGGAGCATAAAGGGCACAAATGCATTCAAATTGTACACATAAATTATTTTAATTTATGCTATAGGTATCAGAGGTCAAGTTATTAATGTTAAAGTTCGCGTTTGTAATAATGCAGATCGCATACGTTAGGCTTGTCTGTATTATATGAACACGCACGTAGTATTTTTACGAAGTTACGTTTGATGTTTGATGAAAGGAATAAATTAGGTGTCATGCATACATGTCAGCACAAAAAGAACGTTGTCACACCCGTCTGACGACCGAGAGGCTGACATTGTTTGTAAACACTTCGGCGCACTTTTGCACTTATAGCCTTATCAACACACCAGCTCTTCAATGTCTCCACTGCTGGGAGACAGGCGTTCCCTATGGATGGGAGAATATACATATAATAACCGAACCGACCACGCTAGCCCAGTGCGGATTGGTGGGTATTAATGACTGCAGATAAAGTGGGGACAAACGGCTTAGCGACCTTCCGAAGCACGGAGGAACTCGAGATAATATATTTTTGGTCCCACGTCCAATGATCGGCCTTAGCGAACATTGCTGAGAACACCAACTAAACTTAAATTAATCTTAATTTTTCTAGCATTTTAAGCATTAGAATTTAAGAATGCTAGGAAACTAGACTTATCGCAGTTGTAACACTAACTGCCGCACTCAGAGTCGATTTAATGATCATTAAATGACATTTAAGTAAACATTAAATAAAATTCCCTCTCAGAGTCAGATAATGGGTCAATAGTGACGCTAATGAAACTTAAATTTTGAGTAACCGATGACCCTTACTTAGGTCTTATGTGACGTCTATTTGACATTTCAAAAGTAGGGTTATCTTTTATTGTAATTATATTTCAGTGCATTCATAGTGATATTTACAATAATAATTTATAATAAATTACGTCGTGGATTTTGTGGAGCTTACAGATTACGTAAGAAGGTTCAGACAATCACAACCTAGATTCTATTTACGCGAATATTCTGATACTTTCACTATGTGCTTGAATTTCATGCAAGGTACAGATTTACACTCCAGGCAGTAAAAAATACTTTACTCCCAAGTGTGGAACCTGATTTAAAAAGCACCGAAACAGGACAGGCTTGCCATTTGCCCCTGAAGTAATACTGTTAATAACATTGCGGTATTTAGCAACTGGGATTTTTCAGGTAAGTTAAATATTACTTTACATTCAATGAACCGTGTGGTGATTGCAGAGCAGAATATAATTGTCACCACACCCTTTTCTCCCGTGGGTGTCGTACAAGACAACTGAGGTAAACAGCGATGAGTAATAATGGGCAGCAGCAATCCTCTATAACCTAGCAATATACTGCGATTTACGTGCCCGATAGATGACAATAGGCTCGCCACGTATTACACGGGACCTAACTTATTTGCCGTGTTTAATTCACCTTTGCCTACCTTTATGTATGTATGCAATTGATTTATGTATGTATGCATGTACTTTCAATATCTGGCATTACTGTCTTTATATTTATTTCAGAAACTAGGTGGTAATGTGATGGAATATGGATAAATATTATTAGGTCAACAGTCAGTATCACAAATTGTCACCAAAGTGTCTATCAAAGCAAGAACAATGAAAGACTTTGTAAAATTCCCTTCTACAGATGAGGACACAAACAGAATAAAGCAAAAATTTAATCAAGCGATGTCACAATGAATATTACTAATAATAATTGTAAAATTAAAATAATATACTGAAACACTTTTATAAGCCTAATCTCTTTATTTTTCTGCTAATTCATTTTCATTGCTTGGGGTTTATTTTGTTTTTTTGAATAAAACTAGTAGATATAAAAGAAATATTTTATTTTGAGCTCCAATTTATTTTTTGATTCCTTAAACTGTAATTTGAAAATTTCCAAAAGAGTTTTACTCCGCTCTTCCTCTACTTCAGCAGCACATTTCTTTTTAACTTGATTCCAGGTAAAAAAATATTTTTGACTTGGTGTGTAATCATCAGTCTTTAGATTTGTTTGATAATATGGCTCTCATCTAATAATTATATCTATATGATCTGAAAAAAGATAAGTATAATATAATTAATTTAAATCATTTTCTAATTGCATGTTATGATTGAACTATATACACTTAATAGCCAGTTGCACCAAGTTTTAAAATTTTCCTTAAAGTAAAGTACCCATAGCAAAGTCTAGGTCAAACTCATTGTCCCAAATATTTTATACTGTTTTATTTTGATTATTGTCTATATGGACAGCACAATACCATCATTATCAAATGGGTTCTGCACTTCACATATAATTGAAGGTGCAGCCTGGATAGGTTACAGAAAATTTATATAAATTGTTATACTTTCATAACAGTTAATTAGTGGAAAATAAATGTTACCTCCTCTACTGCTTATGATAGCTCCTTGCTGTGGGGAAAGTGGTAGATTTTATGAACCACTTCCAGTTTTTATTAAACTCTAGGTTTACAGGTCATGGTCTTAAGATTGTCCCATGCTCTTTTTAATGTTATTGTATCACGCTGCAAATTGCAAAGAAATATTAGTTACTTTTTAATAACGCACCTTAGAATACAAGATAATTCTTTAATCTAAGCACAAAAAAATATAAGAAAATACTAACACTGTGCACATATGCATTACAATTAAATTCCTCAGTCATTCCACTCACGGAACGATCGAGCCTCATGCATGTAACCAAGAAATCATCAATACTTACCAAGACAATCACAGTACTAATCAATTATTTTAATGAAGATAGGGTTTCTGTGGCTTTCTCTTCTTCTTTTTTCTACGGCGTTTCCTATATGATTTCGCCAATATCGAGTGTGCCGCTCAGACTTTTGTATGTTAATGATTTCCCAGGCTGACTCCACTTGCAGTGGCTTTTTCTATTTGATCACAAAATAAATAGATTTGATAATGATATGTTTTTGTTTGGTATTTCCATGGAATTATTTGGGGCATTTCTTGTTTGTTGACATTAACTTTTTGATTTTATTACAATGACTTTTGGTCCGGTGTTGCCAAATTTAAAAAGTCATGGCATTTACAGTTCAAGTTTGATAAAATTAAATTATTATTGTGTATTTTTACGTTAAAATTAGTAAATAGCTATTAGTAACAAATTCTAATGGAAAGCAATATTTTTGTGTTATAAAAACTAGCGTAACTAATAATAGCCATTGAAACAATTCAATGGCTTTTTGCATGTGGCAATTCTGCACTTACCGATAACACTGGATTTAAAGATGCACTGCACTAACCTGACTTAAAATTGTCACATAACTAATCAATCAATTATTTTCGACTCTGAGAGGAACGTGTTAAGTATTGACTTTATGTTTATTATCTACACCTACTTGAATCAAAATTTTCCCACGAACAGGTAAATAGTCTCCAGATACAGTTTTCAATTTTGCTGAACATTCTTTTAACTGAAATTTTTTAAAATATTTAATAAAATCGCTTTCATGGATAACCGTTTTGCATGCTCCGGTATCAATCTGCATTTTCATTCTTGCTGATCCTAGTCACAATTCCATACACACAGGATCCTCTTCAATGTTCATGATACTCCCTAAAATCACTTCATTATTCTCTTCATTATTATTCTCTGATTGCACATTATGTACTCTTGTTTTATTGTTGCTTTTCTTGTTTTGTGTATTGTTAAATCTGCATTTTACTGCTATGTGACCAACCCTCTTACAAACAAAGCATGTCAATGTTTTCTTAAAGCACAAGTCTGATCTATGTTGACCTCCACAGCGAGAACATTCCAGTCTTCCTACTTTACCAATTGTAGCATTTGATGCCTGTGGTTGTATATTTTGCACACCCTGTTCTGCATTTTCATAGTTGACAGCAATCTGAACTGCCTTTTCGAATGACATTGTTTCCTCAACCAATAGCCTTTTAATTATACCTTCATTTTTTATTCCACAAACAAACTTGTCTCGTAGGGCTTGATTTAAAAATAGGCCGAAGTCACATGTGTTTGCTTTAACTTTTAATTCCAACACGTACTCATGGATAGATTGTGCCTCTTTTTGGTTGCATTTGTTAAATTGGTAACGTTCTGCTATCACAGACTTTTTTGTTACATAGTGATTTTGTAATACAATGATTAATTTTTCGTAGGTAACCTCGCACGGTTTGGTCGGTGCTATAAGATTTTTGAGCGTTTCATATGCTTCCGCCCCAACCAATGTTAAAAATAATGGCACCTTTTTTTCTTCTTGAACTTCGTTGACCGTAAAAAATTGTTCCATCCGTTCCATATATGTGTTGAAATCCGTCGTGGATTTATACGATTCTATGGATCCGATCATGATTTGGTATTCTCCGCTTTCTCGTCGCCAATTTTGTATTTATAATTTTAATAATACAAGGTCTTGATTCGTGTAGCGTTTATTAATACTTTACAATCAGTACTCTAATTACATTCTTAGGTTATATCCACATTGTCGAATAACTGTAATAATTATGTCACAGTGACAGCTACGTTTTGTGTTGCAATAAACATAAAGTCAATACTTAACAGAACGGTCAATTAGATGTTTTAATGACAATTTGTAAAATACCCATTATCACTAATTTAATGAACGACTCTGAGTGCGGCAGTAAGATTCACTTTTGTTATACATAAGACGTATTTTGGTTGACAAGTGTCTAAATGTGATACTTTCTCATTAGTTTAGTTTGGGACAGTGGTGATTAAAACAACACTAGTTAACCAAAACACGCCTTAAATACTCTTTTGTATCATTCATTCAACGATCTCAGCGGGCTTTATGAATGCACATAAAACTGATTGATTCTTATAGTAGACAAACGTAAATGCCGTGATTCATATTAGTGACAGTGAAATTGCAGCGGGCACGTAGACCCCTAAAATAATAGTTAACAAAAGGGACGGCGTGTGCTGTTGACTCATCATCCAGTGATGCTGTTTGTGGCTCGTATTGCGATTCAGGTCATGTGGCTCCTGGTGACTATGTGACCATCTGCACTACTTTGCGTGGAACAGGATCTAGTGATTTATCAATCTTTGACTACGCACACTTAACACTTCATATACGAGCCGCATGACGTCACTGTAATGACGTAACGAATCAGTGGACATTGCGATGTTTTTATATTATTTGCTCATGTCTGCTAGCGATCGAATTACGTAATGTCAAAAGAGAACATTTGGACCCAGTTAAGCGCATAGGACCACATTTTAGATCAATATTTATACCAAATTATAATTGTTGGAATGCGGAAGGTACGCCGTCTCAACGATTAGGGTATAACTTTGTTCGAGCCGGGTGTGTTTTCGGGGACCGCGGTCCGTCTGTACCTCATCGGATCCTGTATATTATATTCTGAATTCTGCCACAAACTTTGTAACTGTGATTCAAGTCTGCTAATCTTGTTCTGCCTTATCACACAGCCATTAGGTCTAATGTTGATTTGTCTTCATTGTTATCGACAGCTGTCGCATTTTTCTCTGATCAACCATTTCCCGGATATTCCGCTGTGCCTGAGGTGCTACATCTTTAAACAGAATGAACTAGAAGAAGGTCAAGGACGCGTCCCCTCAGTAGCTAAAAAAATGTTTCTCGTTTTTTCGAATTAATATATATGTATACAGATAGTCCTCGTGCCCATAAATGGCCTTGTGGTAATATTCATCTTGTGGTCCGGTATGAATATGGGCATGCCCAAAAACACGTTGGGGTGCTACGTGACTGGGAGCAGCACGCCCAAACACGCCGGATGTGCATTGCCGTGACACTGTGACGTCACAGTGGCGTAATGGCCGCACACGACGTAGAGCCTTTGTAAGTATGATATTTAACCCCTTATTGCCCTTATAATTGGACTCTGCCAGCCCCTGGCCTGGAAGCGACAAACAACGTAGAATGTGCCAGACCCGTCTTATTCCAGGGGTATAGTAAAAGTCGACTAGGTAAGAGATATTGCCCGGTGTAGCACATGGTACCTGTATGGTGCTAACAACAGCATACCATCCCAACCACTCTCTCCGTACATCGATCTCCGACACAGTTTTAAATATTTCTTTTACTTTAATACCAAAATATGTCTGCTCCAAAGCCCTTATCGGACAAGGGCTTAATTTGGAGCAGACTTGCCGATAATGCCAACTTTAAGACGGGAATTTATCAATGAGGTTGCTTAAAATATGACCCATTAAGCTAATTGATTCGAGCGGCCAGTCCAATCTTAATGTTGTCCTAATAATTCGAAGTCCTTCTTGAAGCGATTCTAAACAAATTGAAGTATATTTGTCCAGGCTCGGACTACGTGATTCTGCGCGTACGCATAATGGTGAACTACCACCAAGTTCAATGCGTTAGAATTTAGAGGCTTAATCAATGAATATAATTAATTGTCAACAACCCTGTAGTGAATTTGAAGAAAAAAATAATTTAAAATAAATAATTTTAAATAATTTTATACCGCTTTTTACGATTTCTTCTAGTAATGAGTTTAAAATCGTAAAAATAGTTTAGTTTAAATATGGACCAGGCACCTGCACGGTAAATCCATAGGAGAAACTCCCTTCGTCGTGGGATGAATACGCGTGACTCTACATAGGCGCTCAAAGCAGAGCCGACGAGTTGGCAACCTTCCCCACTCAGGGCCTGAGGTTTTATGATTCTGTACTTTGCTTAAGGCGCGGAGGACAATGTGTTTGAACGCTAAATCTTTTGAGGCAGTGACACGATTTGTCGACAAGGAAGTAAAGATTCTCTTCTTCTGCCTCTTCTTATGTCCTATCGGATGTCGGCGACCACCAACGCCATCTGTTGTGCTTTGCTCTTTATCAGTGTGGCGGCATTAATTAGATCTAATATTTTGTTAATAATCCATCGTTTCTTATTTTCTTTCTTCCAAAATCCTATCACCTCTCTGCATATATCCAAAGTTGTGTCTTTAAAAAAATTTCAAGTTTCCTCCACGCTTACATGTTCATGTCCATGTTGTCGTAGCTCTTTTGCAGTCTACTATTATATGTTGTGGTAGTTACTAATTTGAGCTGTTTGTTTTTAAGTTTTTCAATTGCAATTTTCTTATGTTACATGTATACCCTCGGGGGATTCTGTCATCCCTAGAGGGCGCGTCCCCAGGTGGCGGATAGAGGAGACTCACCCGCTGTCACACAAGAGCCAGTTAGGGGGCTGGAAGGAAATTAACTACCTCCCGCGGACCACACAGGCCGGAGAAAGTCACTCTGTTATAAAAACCACACATCCAGGTTTCTCCGAGTTAAAAGGACTAGAGGTTGAGTGTGTGCTACCTGTTTGTGCTGGAGCAGGTAGTAGGATCGGCGGCGGAAGAGTCTCTAGTAGACCAACGGCGGCGACCAAGCTCTCGTAGAGAAATACAGCTAATGTAGAAGGATTTGGGGTCCTTCTACACGAAATAAATGCTCCAAGAAAACCACCAATGCACAGCCATTTAAATTTGCCAGAAATAAAGTGACGTGACGGCAGAACAGAATACAATTGCCACCATCCCCAATCTCGGTGTCGTACGATTAAGGGTTAAGCAGCGATAAGTGAACCTTCTATATCACCTAGCAATGTACCAATATACTATGATTGTCGTGCCCGATAGATGGCAATAGGCAGTAGTACTTATTACATTGAGGTCTAAAATAACTGGCAAAACGTGGGTTGCCTTTGTTGAAAATTAATTGCCTCTGTCACCCCTTCGGGGATAAGCAACCGTAAACCTACAAATAGGCCAAAGCCCCAGACGTTACTGCGGTTGTAGGCTCCTCCGAATCTTTTGCTTTCATCTTCCATAATAGATTAATATTTTGATTTTTAATTAAACATCCTATATCAATGCCAGAATGTTTGTTACAAACAAGACGAGGTCACAAAAATTTCAAATAGCCATTGTTCTAGCGTGGAAATCGAACCCGCGTCTACCGCAATCCGGGCGGCTGTTAATACTATTCAGCCAACCTAATTTTTCAACATATGTCTGGCGTCTTTTCTACTGTAATCGTAAAAAAAGAGTAAATGTTTAAAAAGTAAATTTGTAACAAACAAATTGAAAGTTATTGTAAATAGGGTAAACATAGAGAAAAGAGTAAATATAGTAGATAGGTAAATGAAATGTCTGGTTTTCGGTTCAAAGTGCGGAAGAGTTCCATAAACGGAGAGATCTATACCCATCTTCGGATGGTGAGTCAACTTCGCGGCGCTCACTCCGGTCACGTACAGCTAACACTGCCTACGTCAGAGGCACATGTGGTCACAGTAGGTACCGGTAACCACAAATTTGTAAATAAGCGATGCTCAAAGATCTAGCGCTCTTAATTAACACATGACACAGCTCACCAGGACACGCTTTGTTAATGGTTACCTTAACAGCTAACTAACGTTATTACAGAGAAATAACGTGGCGACACAGAAGGGCTAGGCAGAGGCGAATTAACACCCACTTTTCGCCAGTTAAGTTAAGTCACATGTAATAGGTGGCGAGCCTATTGCCATTCATCGAGCACAAAAGTTGCAGTACATTGCTAGGTGGTATAAGAGGACCGTTGCTGCCCATTCCTAATCATAATAAGCTGTAAAGAAGCTGTAAAAAATTTAGATTTGTATTTTATTTGTCGGTTGACCGAGTGGTATAGGTATCTCTGCCCGGATTGTGGTGGAGGACGCGGGTTCGATTCCCGCATCAAGACTATATTTTTAGACATATTTTTCTTTGTATGTATACGGTGCCAGCCCCGCCTCCCCGTCGCCAGTACTAGGCCTCAGACCGTGATCCAGACTATTCGTAATTGCGTCCAATTGAAACGTATCAGTTACATATCACACGCCCGTCGTTCCCGCAGGAACTCTTCGAAATATTTGTCATGCTTCCAGGTGTTTTTTAGGCTTTCTGTGAATTTTTTAGTCATTATAATTGCTAGAATCAAACTTGTCGATTACTAGACTTCGCTCTAAATCTTAATCATTTGACTCACAAGAAACCATTAAGAAGTGCCGTCTACAGACATTCGCCGTCGACATTAACTGCATCGGAAGTATTCTTGTTGTACGATATAATTTCTAGTCACTCGAACAACGGCAGATCAGAATACAATGTTTACGTCCCGGAGTAGTCACGCAAGTAATGAGTTTCCTGGCCCTATGCATCTTATCTTCGCATCCAGGGTTCCTGGAGGGTTGGTGTCAGGCAGGCAGCCGGACTTAAAGTATGACAAAAGTCATACTGCCGTGCTCCTAAATTTGTATTTGGGGTCGGTCGGTGTAGTGTATGACTTTTAGATTAACGTCTTTTTTATTCCTAATATTTGACTGTACATGTGGGTCGACAGCAGTGCAATGTTCTGCAATAAGTAAACAGAAGCACCGAGTTCCGTTAGCGACCGAAATAGCAAACAAGCAATCTTTTAGCCATGGTTCTCAAACTGTTAGCAGCACACCCTGTGTCTTGGAATCTATAATCTATAAATGAAGAATAAAGTTATGTGTAAGGTACTATAGGATCAAATAAAAACCTATATAAATATATTATTTTCTGTAATAAGAATGTTATAAGCATGGCATTTTGGTCCTAACCTGCTTGCCTACATCTGTGAAGAGATATCTTAGCAATAGTAATAACACCGTCCCAAAGTCAGGTCTCATATCTTTTACATGGGGCAATTGTGTTTATAGCTCTCAAGTATTCCAATGATTTTAATTGTAAACGCCTTTTGGATTGCTAAGAGAAAGCCATAGTCGAAGTGTTAGAATTAGAGTGGCCTAGCTAGACAATCCAATTTGGGGGCCGCATGCAAACCGCCCGATCATGTCTGAGCGTGACAGATGCCGTGACAAGCTAACTATCTGCTGGGGCTTTCCTAGCTAGAACAATACCCCGTATTTTCCTAAGTTTCTCCGGCGGGCACCTGAGGTTCGGCGATTGGTCACACGACGGCTGAGCGCACATCGTCAACGGCTGTGCGATGGGTCGGCACTTTTTGTTGTCTTGGCAACCAACGAGCTGTATTCGGAAACAGTTGGACCGGGGAACTATTTGACTAGTATTATTTGTGTTTTATTTGAACATTATATTATCATCAACAGCCCTTTAATGTTACCACTGCTGGGACACAGGTCTGGATGGAAGTTTGTCTAATAAGTAGAAACGGGATTGCGGAATAAATCTTTTTATCTTGTTATACCTTCAAATAGAGGGAAGATACTTATATTCAAGTGGATTGGTGGTAACTCTTTGCCGCGGTCTGTTTTCCCTGACATCTTTAAGGCCAGAGTGAAAAGGCATCTTCTAGGCGAGCGTGTACCATCTTAGGACTTATCATTGTTTACCATCAGGCATGATTGCTGGCCAAATGCTCTGCCTAATAAACTTAAAAAAATAGTTTTCTGATGATTTCAGATCAACAAAAGGTACAGTATATGGAAACATATACATATACGTATAGTGTACACGTGTAGAAACATCCCAGACTCTATAATAACGTTCGTTTGACGTAAGCAGGCGTGGCGCACCGCAAACTCACATTATTAAGGAGCACGTGTAGTTAGTAATATAATAATCCCTATAAAAAGAAACGGAAATATATTTCTTTTGTTTACTTGACCAAATTGATTAGTAGGGGAACTCCCGGGCCCTGGAACTATTGAGTACTCTAAAGGTTACGGAATAAGAGGGGGCAGCAAAAAATGTCGCAAAAAGCGGAAACAGAAGCCGCGCGCTGACTTTTTTATTCCGCCGGCTTTTCCGCGCGTGCGCATGTAGGGTTTTTGTCAACAAGTACAAGAAACAGAAGTAGCCACATGGGCTTCTGCGAGAAACCATTGCGTTACCGAGAAATTACCGATTGCGTACTCAATTAGAATTTCACTACTATAGGTAATTCATGGACGCCGAAGTCCTATGATCATATTATTATTATACAATGTGGTTACAATAGCATACGTAGGAAATATTTTAATTATTATTTGAAAAATATATAAATTTTTAGAAAATTGTAAATAAAAGAGGTCAAAAATTTTTCGATTCCCGCATCAAGAATAATTTTTTGAACTTTGTCTAACCTATTTTCTTGTATTAATTTTTTTGACATATTCAAAAAATGTTCAAATAAAAATCTAAAATAATACATTTTCGATAAATTCTTGTTTTGATGCGGGAAACGAACCCCACACCTGTAGGTACTCTTCGGTCACAATGCAGCCAGCTACTAATCGCTCATAATTTAATCTCTCTGATGATCATATTTCTACCCGGTTCCCAGGGTATTTAGACATTGATTTATCTTCCATTAATTACGGTCATCGAATAATTCATTCCTTTTAATTCATATTATCCCTTATATCGGAAAGCAGCTAGGGAAGAATGAATGTATAAAATAGTGAGGGCCTTTACCTTGTCGAAACACCGATCAATGGAGAGAGTAATCGGGATAACAACACTCCAGCAGGCTGCTAGGCCTTGTTCCAGAATAATGTCCGTTACATTATAATAATATCATCATCATCATCATCACCAATTCACCAGCCCTTTAATGTCCCCACTGCTGCGGAACGGGCCTTCCCTATGGATGGACGAATACAGGGAGATTGGGTCATAATGGAGGAGCTCGCTAGCATAGCAGTGGCATAGCGCGCTTGGTCTGCGATTGCGTAAACTAAGCAATTTCGCTAAGGCTGGTCATTGGATGGGTGACCGAAAATTCATAATTTCATAATCACGAGTTCCTCAGTGCTTCGGAAGGCACGTTAAGCCGTTGGTCCCGGTTGCATCTGCAGTCGTGAATACCCACCAACCCGCACTAGGCCAGCGTGGTGGGTTATGGCCCAATCTCCCTATATTCTTCTATAATAATATAATTATTTTATAATATGAATTGTTTTATTCAGTTTTTGTTAGTAGCAATTATTAACACTTTTTATATTTTGAATATGCCGTGTGGTGACGGCAGAGTAGAATACAATTTGTCACTACCCCAAATCTCTCCTGTGGGTATCGTTCAAGGCAGCAGCGTTCCTCTTATACCACCTAGCAATGTACCTACTGCGACTTTTATGCCCGATAAAAGGCAATAGGCTCGCCACCTATTACATGGGACCTAACATAACTAGCGAAACGTGGGTGCAAGTTCACCTCTGCCTAGCCCTTCGGGGATATAGGCGTGATTCATGTATGTATATTTTTTGATTAATGGTGAAAAGAGGCAGTTAATCTGTGCAGCCGCATCAGACCTCCCAACTATAAACGCGTCAAAATTCCCATAGGTTTTTAATAATTTGTTTGGTGCTATAAATAAAATTAGCCTGTCACCTTTCATTTTCGGTTTGTTAAATTGCCGGCTTGGGGCAGGATAAACGCTGTGGATATTATGGTTTTCCATGGTTAGTTTCCCACTGCTCGTTGACATGCTTTAGTCAGAGGCCGCTGTGATCAAGATTAATGTGAAAGAATGGTTCTAAAATAATTTTGGAAATTCCTACATTGTTTGCTTTTTTTACAATACAAACAAATTCAAAAACCCATAATCTGATGTGGGAAAAAACACAACTTTCATAATTATCAGGATTTTATGCTAATCAGAGTAGTAAACAAAATTTAGGTAGTAATATAGAAGTAGGTAGCGAAGGCTAAAAAGTGGGTATTATTTACAATTTATTAAACATTTTTAAAATATAAACTTTTTTGCTGTGCAAATCTATAAAACATTAGTTCGTAATTTGATACCTTGGTCAGGATGGCTCGTTACAATGATTTGTCAAAAGATTTAGATATTTTCGCCCTTAATCTACAAAAAAAATTGTCAAAGAAGTCCTCTACTCTCTACCGAGCAGCGTAAAAATCCGCAGAATATTGGGTTTTTAAGTATTGATCTGACTATTTGATTTTAATTATAATATTATATAAATGTTAGAAAAATTAGTACAAAGATTTTAGTGGTTCGAAAAAGAATTTCGAAAAATTATGATCTTGAGGCGGGAATCGAACCCGCGTCCGCTGCTATCCGGGCAGGTGCCTGACCGCTTGGGTGGTCGAGCGATCTGACTATTCAACTTAACTTACTGTTATATTTTTATATTGTTTAAATACTATTCGATTTTAATTTTAACATTATATAAATGTTAGAAAAATTAGTACAAAGATTTATAATATAATTTCTAACCACCAAAATCTTTGTATTGTTTTAATAGTTAAGGGTTATTTTGTTTGGTTTATCTTTCCACACAAAACCTTTGGATTGCTCAATTCACAATTCAAACTGTGATCGTGTACTTTTACGTGCATTTATCTTTTTCGTAATGTCTTGTGTATTAGGTATTAAATATTAACAAGTAAGCGTGTTTATTATATCTTGGTCACCCTCTGTCAAATTCAATAATACAAACGGTATAAAGTCAGTCAGTCTGCAGAGTAAAACGATCAATACATACATACAATTGTAAAATAGAATGTCACGCGTTTCTCCCACAGGGGTAGGCAGAGATCACTTCTTTCCACTTGCTACGATCTTTACCGGCATCTGAGGACTATGTGTCATGACGAGTTCTTGTTGGGAAAAGCATTTCGCAGGTTTCGCAGGTGAGTCACGGTCATAGATTATACATCGAGGCGGGCACTGTTCTGCGAACTATCGTGATGCGCCCGCGCCGCCACACGCAGTCGATGCATTGGACAGCGTAACATGGATAAGGCTGCATTATTTTTTATACTACTGAAAATATATACTAGAAGGGAAGTTCGTGGCCTTCATCTCACCTGATGGTAAGTGACGATAAGGGATGAAGGTGGAATCGAGCTCCGCCTGGTACCCTCAAACGCAGAGGGTCTGGCTATCTTATCACTAATTGCATTGAGGTAAGGCTGTTACCATTATTTTTATGGCGCCAGATTTTGATAACATAGTGGTAGCTAGCCATGCCGGACTTGAAAAAAGTTCTACCACCAACCAAACCGAGTACAAATCTTTGCTCTCCTGGGGATCGCACCCGGGACCTAATAGTTCGCCCGCTGGAATTAAGATTCCGAGATCTTGGAGGAACCACTAGGCCATGAAGCTGGTTATTATTTATTTGATCTTAAAAAGATAATTACGTTTTGATAATGTAAAAGATATTCATTCTTATAGTCCTGTGCAATTTACCGATTCGTTGACATAGTCCTTATCGTAGTAGTCTAGCCGTAGTCGCTCGACTACGATTCTGACGGCTGTCTGCTACGAGTATAGCGACAATGAGTGGGCGACAAGCCTGTAAAAAGAAACAAAATATTTACTAGCCGCTTTAATTATTATAACAAATTTTCATAGTATTTTTTAATAGAAACTGTGTAAATTCATGTTCGTTAATGCAAGATTGCAAGCCATAAAATTTACAAATATTTTCCTGTGCTTACTCGGCGGTAGGACATTTTCTCAAGTCCGGCTGGCTAGCTACCACATACATACATACATAATTCACGCCTATATCCCAGAAGGGGTAGGCAGAGGTGAACTAGCACGCACGCTTCGCCAATTATGCTAGGTCCCATGTAATAGGTGGCGAGCTTATTGCCATTTATCGGGCACAAAAGTCGCAGTACTTTGCTAGGTGGTAGCTATAAGAGGAACGCTGCTGCCCATTCCTCATCACTGATTTATCCTTAGGCGCCTTGTACAACACCCACGGGAGAGATTTGGGGTGGTGACAATTGTATTCTACTCTGCCGTCACCACACGGCCGAGCTACCACCATCTTATCAAAATCTGTCGCTATAATAATAATGCTAACAGCATTATAATTATTGTGTTCCAACATTTGTGATAAGCCTCTGTGGTTGAGGGTACCAGTAGGCCTATTCCCTAACTTTTTTTGACAGTTGAAAGTGATGATCACCGAACTATTTACTAATACATTGCTGTTATCACAGGACAAGTGTCACAATAGCATTATAGTAAAGTAGTAATGGATAAGTAAATAGTTCGGTGATCATCACTTTCAACTGTCAAAAAATGTTAGGGAATAGGCCTACAGGTCCAGGTGTAGATTGATTACATCTTCGGCCCTTATGATAACTTACCATCAAGTAAGATGAAAGCCAAGAGCTTCCCTGTCTAGTGTAAAAAATATCCTTTGCCATCTTTACCAATCCACCACATAAAGTAATAAAAACACAATCTTCGCTAAAAAATTACAGTTTTTATCTGCCAAAGTTGACCTATGCGTGCACGTTCTTATCCACAATAAGAAACCGATCCAACGACTAACAAACTCGAAAGAAACAACCACGGGCTGCCAAGAGATGGCAACACCGCCGTGGGGAGAGGAGGCTCCAGGATCAGGGAACGCTCCCAATTCGGGGAAAGGGAAAAGGCTGTCACAGGTACCGCCTAGCAAAAGGCATTTTGATCACTGCCATACCGAAAACTACGGTTTCGTAGAATGCCGTTAAACCGTCTGAGGTCGTCGCCCTTTGTCTCGGAGATGGAATTTCGGATGAATGGATGGAGGATGCATTATCTATGTCTGCTTTTTATGGGTTTCCACTTTTTGTTACCTGAATACCAAGACACCGTCGCTGCACAGAATAAGCGCAGGAATTGAAGTGGCATATGATTTACATAGCGCGAATTTGGTTTAAAGAAAGAGGACAATGCTGTGGATAATGTTTGCCTATGATTACGATGGATGGCAGTAGGCTCGTCCCCTAATACATGGGACCTAATATATTTGGCCTTATTCCACCGTTGCCTAATCCTTTGGGGATAAATAGGTGTGATTTATTTATGTATGGTTTGGTTTTGCATAACAATTGGATCAAACAATCAATTAAAAGTTCCTAATTTTGAAGTATGTATCACCAGCTTTTAATCTATGGTCATATTACCATCTACATCAACTGCAAAATTTAAAAATAATATGCGAGCTATCTTTACTATACCGCAAAATATTGAAAGCTCCTATACCTACCTACTTATATATATTATAATTTAAAAAATCCTCTTTGTTTGAAATGGAGGTTCGTTGAACTAATTCGAATGAAAAAACATTTTCCTGAACATCTCGGAATAAATCACTGTCCTGTCTGTGCCGCATCCCTTTGTCCGACTTTTAGAGTCCCAGAATTAGGCCTAAGGGCCTCTTTATGGATTAAAAAAAAATTCAGTGGAATTCAAACATTTTAAGAACCCATTGAATTGTGGTGTTCCGAAAACAGTCGAAATCATTGTTCGCAGAACTGAATGGGGAGAATAAAATGTTACACGTTGACGTATTTTTACTTTTTATTTCTTTATCTCTAACTTTTTTTTTTTGATAAATAAACAACATTTGAAATAGAAATTTACCAAGAGCCGAATACAATTACCTATGATAAAATATTTTCACCGCCCCAAGGTGCTTAAGAGTTACCTATTATGTGCCGAGGAATGGCGGCGGCAGCGTTCCTGGTGCACCATCTAGCAAAATTACCCCGATGTAAAGTTCCCGGTGAATGGCAATAGGCTCTATCCCTAATACATGGGACCTGAAGCTGGCAAAAAGCTAATAAATTATAAAACGCCTCTACCACTAAGGGAATTTGTATATGTATTATCAAATATACGCTAATAGAAAAGAACGCGATGCCAGCGGATAATTCCACAATGGAAGTGCCATAACACACTTAAGTAATTAAAAATTAATACCAGTATGAGATAATGGTGATAACCAATACACCAGAAAAAATCGTTGCTAATTACAATACAAGTAGGTCCATATTGATGATTAAAACGAGTAAACTTCCTCATAAAGTTGGCTAGTGGGACTTACAGCTGCACAACCTCATTCAGATCGGAACAAACATTGATTGAACATTATTTGAGATGATCCTATGATGGAGCGACAGACAAGACGTCATTAGCATTACGTACGCACCGCGCTTCACAAGAAGCAGCGGTATTGTATAAATATTTGACATACGTCGGCGCCCGCAGCATCTGAATCACTTGTGGTCAAATACCCCATTTCTTGCGAGGTGATTAATCGTGGGCAGCACGCGTGCCGTGCCTAATGGTCATTGATTAACGATGATGCGATAATGTCGAAGCAAAAAATTCATTACCGCAGACATTCCCAAGGCAACCGTCAGCCAATTAAATATAATCCGACCCTGCCTACTTGCTTGGGTCATTTGGACGTCATGTGTTCTTCAACGTATTTTCTAAAAACATTATTTTATTTCCTTGTTTAGTAAATAAGAATATTACTGTCCTGTGTTGCAACCGTATGCAAACGTAATTATGGAAGACAACAATGAAAACTGTTTATGGTCAGCACACAGATACACTAGGGCTTGACGTGTCTTCCGGAGTGAAATATTTGACAACTATTCAATGTCCGGGCTTACGAATATTATTAAGCTTGCGCAATCGCAGGCAAGCATAGCGCGCCCATCGTTGCGCTGGTGCCATTCCCCTAAAAACTATGACCGATTTTGAGTGTATAATAAAATCAACGGAAGAAATTGACAATTTACGGAGTAGTTTTTCTACTTTTTCATTTCGTTTAATAGAGCTTATTATATCTAATTAGATTTTTCCAAGGATTTTGGTGGTTAGAAAAAGTTAGAGAAATTATAGCGTCCCCGCCGTCTACTGCAACCCGGGCAGGTGCCAAACCGCTCGGCCAACCAAGTTTGATTCCCGTATCAAGACCATAATTTTTCGAATTTTTTCTGACCACCAAAATCTTTGTACTAATTTTTCTAACAATTATATAATGTTGAAATTAAAATCGAATAGATTTTTGCAACCATTGCCAAGACAATAAATAAATATATTAGATTGGTGTAATTAATTATAAATGAAAAGTTATTATTTTGATAAAGCAAATACAATAATCCGAAGAAAATACTGACTATATGCTTTTTTTAGGAAGACTGACTATATACTCTATAATTATGCTTCATAAACGGGTCGTGGGAAGAGGCTTATCTCAACCGACACAACGAGCTTAGTTTCCTGCGGATAAGTGACGTCTTCAGTATAATATACCCAAGTCATTGGAGTGACGACATCGAGTCGATCAACATTATCAATCACTTAGCATAAGTAGGCGTTGGAATCGTGGACTGGCCAGCTGTCGTCAAGGCAGACCGGTTTAAAGGGACACGTCAAAGGGTCTTAGACGGGCGCCGCTCTATTTTTTTATCACGACATTCAACTCACAAATCTCCTCACATGAAATTTATTGTTATGACAACAAAGTATGACACCATAGACAGGGAAAATTGCGGGCTTGTGACGTCACCAGCGCACGCGTCCTCCTATGCGGCATTAAATAAAACGTGGGAACCGATTTTATTTCTTATGTGTATAGTTTTTAATAATCAGCTTCTAGTAAGTTGTTTAAAAGTAATCGACTGTTACCATAGTCAATATGCATCTTACATAATAATTATAATAGGTCCTTAGGTGTAGGTACCTTCAAGTGATCGTATTGACTCTGAAATGTTTCCATGGAGCAATGGAACATAAATCACGCCTATATCCCCGAAGAGCTAGGCAGAGGTGAATTCACACCCACTTTTCGCCACATGTAGTTTAAATAGGTGGCGATCCTTTCCCATGTTATATGGGACACTTAAAACGCAGTATTAGGTACTCTTAAAATAATAAAAAAGCAGGTAATATGCAATAGGTATGTATGAGCAGTAGATATCAAAATGGGAAAATTATGACTTGGAAAAGGGAAATCCACTGCTGAATTTCTCGCCTCGTCTAGTTCGTGCGGGAGATCGGCATTGCCTACTATCGGCATTTATTTTATGTCTTTGACCATTTATTTTTCAATTAAACTCTAACAACATTCTAATAAGTAAGTTACAGTAAAAAACATTTTCTTCCCCCATACACATTGTTCGGTCAGCAAAATGTATGGAAAATTCGAAAATTAATTTTACAATATAAATTTTTTTCTATCACCATAGTTTATATATGACTAACTGTCGCACTCAGAGCCGTCAAATTACGTTAATGAGTAGGTACCTACTTAATACAAAAAAATACAACTCAAAAGTCTAGATTTAAATGAAAAATTTTGACATTAAGTTCTCATTAAAGTTAATTGTCGTCTCTGAGTGCGACAGTTAGTTAGCATGGGTGTGCGTTATTTCTGTTACATGTTGTATACATATATAGTGTTGGAGTTAAGTACTTATAATTTACTTAATTCACCAACTACAGTTGAATATTGACCTGAAAGAGAATATAGTTGCATCAAAGCACCCGCGCACGCGCCGCGGGAAAGCCGGCGCCTGCGCCGGGTATTCCGTTAGTCTGCCATTCCGCGGGAAAACCACTGCTCAATGGAGATACTTATCGGGCTTGCGCTATGGCTGTGACGGCCCGCGCGTCATTGACTTCCATTTACCTGTGTACTAGTTAAAGTGCACTGAACATTTTTGTAACCTAAACGAACAGGGAACCACAGTGGACCCAAACACAATTCCTGTTTCATAACTTTCTCTGGTCTTACTGCAGCAAAAGTACTTAATACAAAATATGGCAATTCAAAACTAGTAGCTATTCTTGCTGGGTCTATGGTCTAGTCGGGTCTGGATTTTAATATATTTTTTTGGAATTAAGTATCCAGTTAATTGGTGACTCTGAGTGCGGCAATTAGTGTTTGTTTAGGAGTCGCCACTCATTATTAGTAGTATTCTTCGAGAGTTTTAAGGAAAAAGAGGATGCTGAGAATGTAGTCAAGTTATTGTCCAGAAGGTGTCTATTTCTACACTCTTTATTATCTCTATTATCTACACTATTTTCTTCTCCCTGTCCTGTTCCCGGTCTATCTGGGGTTGGCGCAGTACGTTTCCTTTGCCAATAATTCATACGGGCTTGTCGTCATCAAGCCATCCACTCCCTTTTAATTCATATCATCCATCACACCGGAAAGGTGCTAGTGATGAATGAATATAAAGAAAAAAGTGACGGAACGGACCATCGAGAGACCGATGGACGGATGGATTGGAATGACAACTTTCCAATCCATACTGCTCAAGGTTTTGGCCTAGGTTTTATAGCCGGCCTGCCTGACACTAACGTGTCATTCACTGGATGCTTAATTATTTATGGGCGTAAGCATTTTTTATCGAATTTCTTAGAGGTAAACTAACGAATTCACTGCTGGTGAATGAAAAAGGAATAGCTTTAAGTGTGGTGAGGTGTTACAACAGCATCCCTCACGAAGGAAGAATCATAAAGGGGAGAATGGGTTTATGCAGGTCAGTAACAGCAGGTCACTTAAGGTTTTAGTGTAGTATTTGAAGCTAATAAGTAGTTGCAACAGGCAACAGCATGCTGTCACCAACAAGGAATAGAATAGAATAGAAATCTTTATTTGCTTAAATACTTAGTTACATATTGATGGTAAAATACTAAAGGCTCTGTGGTTAATCAAGTGCTAGCTATCTAGCTGCTTTCCGACTTCTTCAGACTAGTGCCTATAGGTGTCTGGTAAATTGTTAAAGCATAGTGGTAGGTATGATAATACTTATATTTTCCAATCACTCAACAACAACGTGAAAATAAAATGGGGCTGACATAAAGTGAATCATATCATTGGGTATGTGGGTTTATTATGTACCTGTATGGAAATAACCTACCGTGAATACCTACCTTTATGACCTGCAGAGCTTATAAATGTACCATTTACCAGCAACCAGTAGTAACTGGTATGTAGGTACCTACCTATTTGTGATTTCTTGCAAAATAATGACTTTGAAATTCCTATAGAAAAAATTCTTAGTCATGGGTCTAACCGAAAAAAGTAGGCACTAAAAAGGTGACTGTTACATAATTAAGCGGGAGAATAGTATCTTCAGAGCATCAGCCTCCCGGGTCAACAGCAGCGTGTCTTCCATGGCACGGAAGAACATCGGTATAACACTTTGGTGACCCTTCTTCTTCTTCTCCCTGCACTGTTCCACGATTCTCTGGAGTCGGCGCAGTAAAAACATGCCTACTTACCTATTATAGACCTAGAATCTAAATGTTTCGCCTGTTAAGTATTACAGGTTTTACAGCCGGTTGCCTGCCTGATACCAAACCTCTTATAGTTTGCCCTCCAGCATTCGGGCGCCCGTCCTACATAATTACACGTAGTTTAATTCATCACATTTGTAAGTTAACTTTAGACACGCACCATATTACTATATAAGCCCATATTTGTATCTTTAATAAACAGACTTAATTACCACATCAAGTCGCGTTATATATCTTGCCCCTGGCAAATTGGTGACCACCGACATTGGACAGCAGCAGCCTTCAAACATAACAAGATATCTGTCTGCCGTGCGTTGGGGGCAAATTTAACCCCGACGCACGGAAATCTATTACTATTTCGTCTAAACTGGGCAGTCTCCCATAATCGACTTTTAGGACACCCCAGGAGTGAGTTTGTCTGGCAAATTCTGTGTAGGTACCTAGGTACCCAGTTAATTCCTTCCCAGTCCAGCATGGAAGACAGCGATAAGCGCCATCTATGTATACTTCTCAGTACCATGTTGTATTAATTTTTTGTTGTGACAATGCGTTCACTAAGCTCATTAGTTAGCTTAAGTAATCATAGAGGGCGCTAAATACATAATCTGAGTTTTAGATTGTGAAGAAGCTTTTGGGATTCAATTTTTCACAGTAAGCACTGAAAAATTGCAATGTAATGGGATAATAGTTATTACTTTGCGCAAAGTCTAAACTCATATCCAATTTTTTATAATTATCCACCATAAAAACCGTCGTGTGGTGACGGCAGAGCAGAATACAATTGTCACCACTACTATCTCTCCCGTCTGTCGTCCAAGGCGACTAAGGGTAAACACAGCGATGAGTAATGGGCAGCAGCATTCCTCTCATACTACCTAGCAAAATACTGCAATTTTTTCTGATAGATGACAACAGGCTCGCCACATATTACATGCGACCTAACTTAAAAGTGGGTGTATAATACACCTCTGCCTACCCCTTCGGGGGTATAGGCGTGATTTATATATGTAAATCCTTCATCGCACGCCGTACAATATCGCAGGTAGGTGAATGGTGGTACCTAACACTCACAATGGTGGAATAAAAGAACAAGAATCCCATAAAAAGGTAGGCGCAGCAAAGAAATGTCACTGTCATCGAGCATAATAAGCAGAATAGGGATTGAGGATTAGTTTTTGGGAATATTAGTTTTGCTATACAGCTAGACATATATATTTTAGCACCTTTTAAAGCTGTAGTATTTCGTTACTATTTTGAATGTTATCTTTTGCTAATTCCGATAAATTTACTATAGGAACTTTATTGATTCTATAGTTGTAACTCTTTTTCTTTTTTAATTATAAAATTCTTTCGTTATTTATGACACTTTTTTAAAGGATTACGCAAGTCATTTAGTAGATAGTAAGACGAAGTATTCCATTAAAAAATAAACACTGTTTAGTAAAATAATTTTTATTTAGTTGGCACAATATAAACTTATAATTTACAATACTGATGACATCGGACGGGATTCGTTACAGAGTATTCGATTATGAGTATTAAAATCTATCTATAGGGCCTCTCGGCAGCGTCATCCTCAAAGCTGCTCCAATTATTTATCTAGCTAAACAAGGGCAGTAATGGTACACATTTTTTTCTTATTTGAACATTACCTGCATATGTTAGTGTCCTTACAAGTAAGTTCATATCGTTTGAAAAAATTGAAAATTTTTGTTACAATGTGGTGGGTGGCAGAGCAGAACACAATTGTCGCCACCTCCATCTCTCCCGTAGGTGTCGTAGGCGACTTAGGGTTAAGCAGCGATGAATGAGTAATGGGCAGCAGCATTCCTCCACCGTTATACCAATATCCTGCGATTTATACATTGCAATGGGCTCGCCACCTATTACATGGGACCTAATTTAATTGGCGAATGGTTGTTTAATTCACCTCTGCCCTGTGATTCATGTATCTACCTATGTATAAGATTTTTTGTACATACATACATACATAAATCACACCTATATCCCCGAAAGGGTAGGCTTAGGTGAACTAGCACCCACGTTTCGCCAATTATGTTAGGTCCCATGTAATAGGTAGCGAGCCTATTGCCATTAATCGGGCACAAAAGTCGCAGCACTATTGCTAGGCGGTATAAGAGGAACGCTGCTGTCCATTCCTCATCACTGATTTATCGCATCTGTATCTATGTAAGAGATTTTCTGTCGTATAAACCCGACGCAGTGGCCAGAGGGACGAAAATCATCAGAGGATGGCGAGTGGTTTGAGCGAGGTCAGCGAGTGGTCAGTTGTGGTTGAGCGTGAACACCTCGTACTCGCGCACGGTGAAGTTGTAGTCGGGGGCGAGCGAGGCGGGCGCGGCGGCCTCGCCGTACGAGTGCAGGTTGCTGTAGCTGTCGCTGTTGCTGTGGCAGTGGTGCGAGATCAGCAGGTCGGCGCCCGCGCCGAAGATGGGCCCGCAGCTGCAAACGGAAAATTCCTTTTCTCAAACATGCACGGAAATGTTGTCAATAGTTTCAAAAAAAGAACACGATAGGCCCGCAACTGCAAGGGTAAAACGTTTTCTAAAACATGCATGGAAATGTTGGTATTATTTTCGAAAAAAGAACACGCGGAGTGTCGAATTTGCGGCCAAAGAAAATCAAGGCCATTTTTGGCGCGTTGTTTGAATTAGGAACATTACAGCGCCTCAGCAATGTTGTTTGAAAATCCTTTGCTGGTGTATTTTGAATTTGGAACATTACAGCGCTCCAGCAATGTTGCTTAAAACGGCGTGCTGGAGTTAGTTGCTCTGAAAGTGCTTATTTGTGCAGGATATAGGTTGCACAAAATCGAATTTTGTGCTCTAGAGCATTAACGTATTTATTCATAAATGTGTCTATATTAAGGCAAAGAAAATGAGCCATGCAGCCAAACACAATAACCCCCGAATACAGAAACTCTAATCAAAATAATAGTAGATTTTCCATCAAGTGCACAAAACGAATCATTTTTGTCCGAGACTTTTAGCAACCCGAGCCGAAGGCGAGGGCTGATAGTAATGTCGAGGATAAAAATGGTTTTGTGGACGAGTTAGAAACTCTGCTTTTCACTTCGATTGCGAGGAAATAAAACAGTAGTTTATCATAACATTTCTTAAAATTCAAACTAAAATTCTAGTACAGTTTCGAATTCTGAAGAAATTTGTTTTTTTTTGTTAGGATATTAGGCTTGGGCTGCAGACCTACACAGCCAAGTATTAAATTAATTTTGAAATAATATTTTTTTTAAAATTAATTTAATAACCTACCGTACCTACTTGAATTAAAATTTTAATATCTTTTATGTCTTAAAAAACACATTAAGCAAATAAATTTAAGTAAATAATCAAATAACATATTCTATCTCTGAATTTCTTATTGTTTGGCTGCATGGCTAATTTTCTTTGCCTTAATATAGACACATTTATGAGTAGATACGTTAATGCTCTAGAGCACAAAATTCGATTTTGTGCAGCCTATATCCTGCACAAATAAGCACTTTCAGAGCATGAGAAGTGAAATAGTAGATTTTCTATCAAGTGCACAAAACGATTCATTTTTGTCCGAGATTTTTAGCAGCCCGAGCCGAAGGCGAGGGTTGATAGTAATGTCGAGGATAAAAATGGTTTTGTGGACGAGTTAGAAACTCTGCTTTTCACTTCGATTGCGAGGAAATAAAACAGTAGTTTATCATAACATTTCTTAAAATTCAAACTAAAATTAGAACAGTTTTGAATACTGAAGGAAATTGTTTTTCCCATTCATATTAGGCTTGTGCTGCAGACCTATACAGCCAGTATTAAATTAATTTTGAAATAATAATGTTCTTAAATTAATGTAATAACCTACCGTACCTACTTGAATTAAAATTTTAATAACTTTTATGTCTTAAAAAACACGTTAGGCAAATAAATTTAAGTAAATATTATAAAATAACAAATTCTATCTCTGAATTTCTTATTGTGTTTGGCTGCATGGCTCATTTTCTTTGCTTAATATAGACACATTTATGAGTAGATACGTTAATGCTCTAGAGCACAAAATTCGATTTTGTGCAGCCTATATCCTGCACAAATAAGCACTTTCAGAGCATGAGAAGTGAAAAATATATTAAAATTTTTAGGCCAAACCTAATATCAATGGGAAAAACAATTTCTTTCAGTATTCAAAACTGCACTAATTTTAGTTTGAATTTTAAGAAATGTTATGTTAAACTACAGTTTTATTTCCTCGCAATCGAAGTGAAAAGCAGAGTTTCCAGCTCGTCCACAAACTACTGCTCTAACATTGGTATTATGTTCAAGTATTAAAATACAGAGCATACGTACTCGGGATGCGAGCAGAGCGCGAAGGCCTTCTTGGCGAGCGGGAAGGTGAGCGGCGGCGAGGCGAGCGCGAACAGGAAGCCGCGCTCGGCCGGCACGTAGCCGCCCGCGCCCGCCGCCGCGCCCCACGCCGCCTCGCAGTAGCCGCCCACCACCGAGCCCCGCGGCAGCTGCCGGGCATCGTCGTTCAGCCGAGAGGCGCCCACTGGGCCCAGGCCTCCAACGCCGTTCTCGGGCCTTGCCGCCCCAACGTGCCCTGCGCACTGCCACTTAAGCCTTGTTCGGACTAGGCTAGTATTTTAGTCTGGTGGCGAGTCATTTAGGAGCCTAAACTATTCGCTACTGCCTAAAAATCGTTCGCATTACAGTCCAGTAAAGCTCACAAGTCAGTGGTACTCTTTTATCTTCACGTCAACTAATGAACTCGACTAAATCGACAGGTTCGGACTTGTTTAGCCGGCGGCCGAGTGAGCACGGACGCGTGGTGGGGGGTGCTACTCGCTACTAGACTACTAAAAAAAATAGAATAAAATAGATTGACTCGACTAAATTACTTACTAATCCACTCGACAAATTTTTTGGTGTTCAGACACGTTTAGCTACTAAATTACTCGCCACTAGACTAAAATACTAGCCTAGTCCGAACAAGGCTTTAAGGTCCGCAATCTTCGGGCTATGTCGGTGACCTTAGTTCTCCTGCGGATCTCATCATTTCTGATATGATCACGCAGGGAAACACCGAGCATAGCCCTCTCCATTGCCCTTTGAGTGACTTTGAGTCCTCTTATAAGACGCGACTGTCGATGCGAAAACATTATAGACGACAAGTTCGTGCGCGACCCTCCTGCGGTATGAGAGACGGTGCCGGGAACGGAGCGCTCTGGATGTTAGCGGGGGTGGGTGATGCGGGGAGGAGGGAAAACTCGCCTCGCCCGCCCCCGCTAGCATCTACTGTGCCCCGTCCCCGCCACCGTCTCGTACCTCAGGAGGGTCGCGCACGAAGTTGTCGGACTATAGTTAGAGTGCGCGCCAGATAAGTCTGCGCGCGAAGGGTGGCGCTGCTCGCTCACATTGACATTCCTAGACAAACAAAATAGCAGGCGGAGTTTTAGTTCCAATTTTGAGCATGCGCAGACTTATCTGGCGCGCACTCTACAAGGATCGGCTGCACGTCGCTTATCGGTAGCACGATGTACGGCTCTCCGAATTGCTTGGACTGGCGGCGCGTATACAGTCGATCTGGATCGTGATCCTGTCAATGATCACGATGCAGATTCATCGTTCATTCTTCATCGTCCAATCCCAATCTTGATCATTGATTTTGACCCAAGGATGTTGGATCAATATTGACAGTGTAAAGACCCCCTAAGGAGCCCCTTATACAGTCAATCTTGAACGCGATTGTTATGCTCTGAAGGCGATCTTGGATCACAGCATCCCGTTATAATATTACACTTTCAATCTTGTTTTCATCAGTCCAATGTATCGCAACACGTGTCACAGATTTAACATAGTCAGGATGTAGTAGTGTTTGTGACCCTCGTTTTGGCCTTAACTTTGTTCGAAAAAAGCAATGGTTCAATCTTGAACACGATCAGCGGATCGCAATCTAGATTTCAAAATCTAGATATTTTGAGATCTGATTCATCAATCTGCTTTGTACTCAATCAATCTGGATCCTGATCATTGATTGTCATCGCGGATCACGATCGAAAACGGCCGTCAGTACCTGCACAAGCAGCAGCACTGGCGAGAGGTTGTCGCAGTGCGCGTGGAACGCGTGCGCGGAGAAGCCGTGCGAGGAGGCGCGGAACGCCAGCCGCCACGCCTGCTTCGGCCCGCCGCCGCCGCACCTGCAACGACCGCACCGGAAAGGTGACATGTCGAAGTCCAAAATTCGCTTATTCGATCAGAATCTGTCCGGCTAGCATGACCACCAAAACACGATATAATATAGCCATTTATATTGTAGGTATACCTACTATAGTATAAGTCGTGTGGTAACGGCAGAGTAGAATACAATTGTCAACACCCCAAATCTCTCCCGCGGGTGTCGTACAAGGCGACTAAGGATAAACAGTGATGAGGAATGGGCAGCAGCGTTCCTCTTATACATCCACTTATCCACCTAGCAATATACTGCGACTTTTGAGCCCGATAAATGGCAATAGGACATGGGACCTGACATACTTGGCGAAGGGTGGGTGCTAGTTCGCCTCTGCCTACCCCTTCGGGGATATAGGCGTAATTTATGAATGAATGAATATACTATAGTCGGTTCAATTGGACATTTCTTTGGCATGATTGTCGATCCATGCTGCTCAAGGTTTAACCAACATTAAACATAAATTGTGAAAATTGTAAGTGTAGATTTTTAACCGACTTCGAAAAATGAAAAGATTCTATGTTTCACATGCATGTATTTTGTCGCTCGGGGTCTACGCTTGGTTCAACTAAGCATAATCGGCATGCCTTTGGATGGGGGACCAAAATTATCACAAATTCGTTGGCCCTGGATGCGTGTCGTCAAAATCCACCACGAGCAGGCCGGAATAAAATATTAGCACCACTTTAAAAATATTAATAATATTGTAAAGTTACTAACCGTAAGGCTGACAAAAAAATGGAGTTTACTACTATTTTCCCAGCCAGGTTACAGTGACTCACCAATTATTAATGACTGCTTGGAAGGCGCTCTTCTCTTGCTGAAGGATGACCGAGCCGGCGAACATGTTCGCCGCTACCCTGTTCACATTAGAGCATTATTATAAAAGAGATTAGCATTATTGTAGCATTACTGTAAAAGAGATTTTGTAAAAGAGATCTGAAATAAATGTTTATTATTATTATTATAAGCTAGTCATTAGGTTCATTAGGTATACCTACAATTCCATACATGTTAAAAGCACTTAATATTAAGTAGGTCTTTATTGTGGCTCCTTAAATATTAATTCACTAACTTGGTATGAAATTGAAAGCGTTAATTAGGGCCACATCACTCTAAAAATAATGAAATAACTATTGTAGTAAGCCAAACCTAAAGGTGGGTTGATTATTTTCGTATACAAAGGAATTATAGATAATTAAAGAGATTTAAACTGTTTTTTATTACTTTTTTATTAGCCTTATAGGGGATCTATACACAGACTTTTACTTAGATAATAAAAAAAACCTATCCTCAAATAGCTTGAAATCAATATTTGCTTTTCGAAGAGAAATATTATATGATGTCTTGCATTGCAACATTTCTGTTCGCAATAGTATGGCCGTAGGAGCTTAGCAAGTGTAGTGACGTGTACCTGGGCCACATGAGTAAATAAACGGAACAGAGTAAAAGCTTGTTAACTGTCTGTGCGAGCGTAAACCGGTTTTTTCCAGTCTCGCCTAGCGGCCAGTTGACAAGCTTATTCTCTGTTTCGCTTATTTACACATGTGCCTGGGCAGCGCTTGGGCGTCGGGCGCAGTCGCCGTAATTAAGACTGTGGCGCCTCGTAATAGAGTTAAAGTTGCAATGGTATGGTACTTGCGCAGCGCGCGGGCGTCAGGCGTGCAAATCTAAGGTACCATAGCAGTGCTCGTGCGTCGGGCGCTAGGCCGCAGTGGCTGTAAATAAGACTGTGGCGCCTGGTAATAGAGTTGAAGTTGCAAAGGCACGATACGGGCAGTGCATGGCCATCAGGCGCAGTGGCCGCGATTAAGACTGTCCCCCCCTTTAATAGAGTCGAGGTTGCAAGGGTACCTGGGCAGCGCGCGCGCGTCGGGCGCCGGCCGGCTGGCGCGCAGTGCGGCGCGCCGGTACCGCTCCAGCGACAGCTCCATGGGCACGGCGCCCGTGGGCTCCACCTCCTCCGCGAACACCGTGCTGTCTGCAACACAAGCACGCACGTCAAAGACACACACACCCGCACATACATACACAAAAACTAAACGCTAACCCGTGGCCCGATATTCGCCGGATAGATACACTTCCTGCCGCACTCAGAGACGTCAATTATATTTAACGAGTAATCAATACATTAAAAAAAATCAAATTGAAAGAGCCAGCAAGAATAGCGACTTGTTTTAAATTGCCATTTTTTTGTTAAGCTCTCATTAATTTACGTCTTTGAATGCCATACACAGCTATTTTTATTTATAGATTGTATGTGAACAGTACTACAGGTTTCCACACCTGTTCAGACAACGGACAAATATATTTACCCCATTGAACTACTATTACGACTCAATGATTTACCCAGCAAAAACTGAACAATCTACCGTGTATGGCTATCTTAACGAGCATCACAGCCGACTAAAACTTTCACACATACTTGAAGTATGACATTTTGAAATGGCTTAGAGGGGTGAGCTTCTGCTTTCAACCCAAGGACCGGCGTCGGTCAAAGCAACCTCCCTCCTACTCCCCATTTCCAGAGCCGACAGATCGGAGTGAGCCGGTTACCGATGAGCAGCAGCCGCACGTGCTGCATGAGCGGCGCGAGGTGGTGGCAGACGCGCGCGCGCTCCTCCTCGGTCCAGTGCGCGGCGGGCTGCGTCACGCCGGCGCGCTGCTTCGCCCACGCCAGGGCGCAGCGCCACACCTCTTCCTCCTCCAGGCATAGCTGGAATGGGCAGGCGCAGACCACAGACTGTTCAATATCGCAGTCGCATTCTCGATAGCGCTTTGGTCTCTTGTGTACTGTATGCTGTATGCGGCGTCGGACATAATACATACATACATACATAAATCACGCCTATATCCCCGAAGGGGTAGGCAGAAGTGAAACTAGCACCCACGTTCCGCCAATTATGTTAGGTCCCATGTAATAGATGGCGAGCCTATTGCCATTTATCGAGCACAAAAGTCGCAGTACATTGCTATTGCTAGGTGGTATAAAAGGAACGCTGCTTGCCGTTCCCTCATCATTGATTTATCCTTAGTCGCCTTGTACGACACCCACGGGAGAGATTTGAGGTGGTGACAATTGTATTCTACTCTGTCACCACACGGCATAATCATCGAATCAAAAACTATAGTCCGCCAACTTCGTGCGCGACCTTCTTGCGGTATGAGGGGCGGTGGCGGGGACGGGGCGCTCTGCATGTTGGCAGAGGTCTGAGTGATGCAGTGAGGAGGGAAAACTCGCTCGTCTCCGCCTCCCCGCCCCCGCTAGCATCAACTGTTCCCCGTCCCCGCCACCGTCTCGTACCGTAGGAGGGTCGCGCACGAAGTTGTCGGACTATACTGGAGTGTCTCTTGTTCCGTCGCAGTATCCGTCTGCGGCAAAGGGCAAACGCCGGATACCGTACACCGCAGCGTTGTGTGTTACGATCAAGAGACCAAAGCTTTATGACGCTCGGTCTGCGATTGCGGAAACTAAGCAATGTTCGCTAAGGCCAGTCATTGGATGGGTGACCAAAAATGTATTATCTCGAGTTCCTCTGGCCTTCGTAGGGCACGTTAAGCCGTTGATCCCGGGTGCATTTGCAGTCGTTAATACCCACCAATCTGCCCATTCTCCCTATATTCTTCCATTCATAGGGAAGGCTTGTGTCCTAGCAGTGAAGACATTAAAGGCTAGTGATGATAATGATCAAGTGAAGACTAATAAGCACCTGAATGGTGGGGGGCAAACCACCAACAACTGCAAACCCAACGAGGGTTGGTGTCAGGCTGTAAAACCTAAGCCACCTTGAACAGTATGGATTAGAATGTCATCCCAATCACTCTCCGTTCATCAGTATCTCGACATGGTCCTTTCTGTCTTATTTCTTTACATTTGTTCATCACTATCACCTTTACACTGTGATGGATGGTAATGAATCAAAAGGGAGTGGGTGGCTTGATGATGTCTGAATGATATTTTAGGAAGAGGAAATATACTGCACCAACCCCATATAAACTGGGAACAGGTCTACTCTGAAACTCCGAACAATTAACTCACATCTATCCGTCTTTTTCACGCCACTGCGTATTAAAATAAGAGCGACAAAGATGCAAAGACTCAATAGAACGAAATAAACTTCCAGAGTAACGCCTCAGGGCAGTAATAAGATCCTGCTTATTACATACACATACAAACATACATAAATCACGCTTATATCCCCGAAGGGGTAGGCAGAGGTGAACTAGCACCCACGCTTCGCCAATTATGCTAGGTCCCATGTTATAGGTGGCGAGCTTATTGCCATTTATCGGGCACAAAAGTCACAGTACTTTGCTAGGTGGTAGGTATAAGAGGAACACTGCTGCCCATTCCTCATCACTGACTTATCCTTAGTCGACTTGTACTATACCCACGGGAGAGATTTGGGGTGGTGACTATTGTATTCCACTATGCTGTCACCACACGGCCAATTTTAATTTGAATTGTAATTTTTTGAGATTAAGTACTCATTAACGTACCTGTAGGTACACGTAGGCTGCACAAAAAGAAATCGCAAAAGGGTTGAGAACATAAGACGGATAACAAAGGTGGAGATGTCACAATAAAAAAAAACCAGAGAAAGGAGATGGACAGGCCACATGTCCAGAGAGAGTGGAAACAAATGGACAAGGGACTTAACACAGTGGATTCCTAGATTTATTACGAAACGCAAAAGAGGAAGACAACAAAAACGTTGGTCAGATGAACTTAATAAAACAGCAGGTCCAGTATGGCAAAGAACTCCCTTAGATCGGGAAGAGAGACCTTTGTGTCCCAGAGACACGCAGATAAATAAGAATAACATAAAATAGTGTGAATTGTATATATTTGTAAAACTAACTTGTTAAAGTTTATCAGCAATAAAGGTTTTGAAATTGACTCATTAACGTTAATTGATGTCTCTGAATCTGGGCAGTAGTCAACTAATGAACAAAGTCCTTGTAGCCAAGTAAATATGAAAGATAAAACTACTGTTGAAGGTAAGGAACTTGATTGTTTTAATAATTGTTTCAGATGATAGTTTTTTGCATTTTATGAATACCACCATAAAGAATGCCATGTGGTGACTACAATTGTCACCTCCCCAAATCTCTCCCGTGGGTGTCGTACAAGGCAACTAAGGATAAATCAGTGATGAGCAATGAGTAGCTGCGTTCTTCTTATACCACCTAGATTGCTAGGTAATGTGACTTTTGTGCCCAATAAATGGGACTTATGGGATTACATGGGACTTTACATGGTTGGCGAAGTGTGGCTGCTAGTTCACCTCTGCCTACCCCTTCAGGATATAGGCGTGAGTTATGTATGTACCTTAAAGAATCTTGGCGTTTTGAATTGTCAATAGCATTAATATTGAGAGATACATTCATTGTTAATTTTTTATTTAGAAAAGACTGTATATGAAATTATTTCATGAAAACTTCTTATCAATCTTGTTTGTTTACTTACAAAATCAGAAGAGATGAGTTTGATCAATGCCTCCTTGGGTAGGTTTAAGAATGCATTAGTCTTAACACAATCTGCAGCATTGTCCCCGATGAATGAAATGCATCTTTCCATAAAAGATGATGCACTTTTACCACCTGTAATGCCAAATCAACTGGGCTCTCAGAATGCTTAATGTTGGAAAAACATATTGAGCTTTAATCACTATTGAATGTACAAGGACTAGAGATTATACTGCAAGAATATTTATATTATGAAGAAGCCCAGCTAACATATCTGTTTTAATAGGCATATTCTTAAAATATGTGGTACTTTTGAGAAATAAAAGTCTGTAATATACCTTAATTACTTTAATAGGGAACACCTGAATGGAACAAAAATGAAAAATTATGGTGTGCACACTGATACAATCATACTTATTATCTAGGAATGACTTATCACTTCACTGAGATTGTTTATAACCTATCACATTATGGTGTTTGGGTTGACATTTTGAATCAGCGTTATATTATCGCCCTTCATCATTATTCTTCCAATTTGTTTTCTATTTTTGGTCTTCATATGAACTTCTTCAGCGTCATCCAAAACAATGTTCATGTATTCATCAAATCCCACGATGTGACCCTCGATTCTCAAATTCACGTTCTCGTACAACCAAATTTGCACTCGACTTCTATTTTGCAAATATCTGAAGATGAGGTTGATGGGTTGTACCATCACCTTCTGAACTTTCGGTGGACCTTTGTATGCCATTTTTATATAAAAACTTTAATAATGCCGATATTTTTAGTTAAAATTTGCGGCAAAGCCGGTTTACAGGAGCGTTAGGTCGGACAACTGTCAAACAAATACCACAGACAAACAAAATGGCTGCGCAGTGCGCAGGCGGAGTATTTGGCGCGTTTCGTGGTGTCAGTCGGGATTTATTTTCGATAATTCAAAAATTGTTTTAGAGTGGATTTTGTGCAGTGAAAGTGGTGTTATTTTGATGCACAAGCATCCGTGTTGATGTGCAATTATGCAGAATCATTGAAAATAAGTCTTGTGAAGTGTTTGATGTTGTAGACCACTATAAAAAGTGGTTTTGTTCACCTCATCGGACACCATCATGAACTCTGTTACCATTAAATTCACTCCAAGCACTCCCTAGATGCGTTAGAATGTGTGACACCCATATTTTAACGTAAAATGCATATTATTCATACATTTCACCCACTCATTATTTCATAAGACTACAGATAAAATATACACTAAAGATATCGCTGTATGGGCTAGACCCTTTGCTTTCCCTAAAAAATAGGGAGAATTAAAAAAAGCAGTGCGCAGGTATGAAGAATGGACACGTTCAAGTTCCATCAACAGTTTAAATTGCATTCACAGACCTGTTTTTTAAACAAATCACTCTATGTTCACGGTTTTAATATTGCCTACACTGTGGACTTATTTTTTATGCACAATCAGATTGCGGTTTAAATTATTTTTAGGAAGAAAAGACAGGTAGGTTTCTTTACGAACGAGAGTAATCCTATGAAATATTAGATCAACATTTTTGTAAATAGATGCTTAATATGATCATTATCTCATTTCAAATAAGACAAAAAAATAAGATCCTTATTTTCACTACATATCAATAATTAACATATGAATTTCATGAAGTTTTATACTGCGAAGTATAAAACTTCATGCCTTTAACACAGTGAAAATTATACAGCTATTAATTTTTAAAGACATCTTTTTAATCAAATTGTTACAAAGAGACGACCATACACAACAATAAAGATTAATAAAAACATCAAAAAGTGTGCGATGGCCGGGAATCGAACCCGGATCAACTGCTTGGAAGGCAACTATGCTGACCATTACACCACCATCGCCACTGCTAGATGTGCTGAAATTAAGATAATTACTACTAGTAGCCTTACCTGGCCTATCTTGTATTTCCATAGCTGCTGCTAATAAAGTACAAGCGCTTTCCACACTCAGAGTGGAAGTAACATGATCCTCACAAGCCGATCGTAGGTCTTCCACACCCAAATCAGCAGCTAAAGTCATCATTTCAAATACTCCCGAATCTTGTAGTAACAGCTTAAAAAGGTAATTAAAATGTATATATTCATGTATCATTACAGTTTTTAAAAAATGCAATTAAAATAAAGAGTGAAAGATGTTTGTAAGCAATTAAAATTATTGCCATAAGAAAGCACACAACAGTAGCATGATTTCGGATATATTTACTTTATAGTTCAGCTTTGCCTCCTTAGATGGCGTTGTCAATAGTTTTAGTCAATTTTTATAAATAATAATTTATTAATATTACATTGTTAAACTACTTTGATTGGTAAATAAAATATCTAACAATTTACCTTGCCTGTGTAAACATACTGTATAAACAGTCTAAACGTTTCGGGCTGCACATGTGGCATTCGTATAGGTGTCGGTTGGGTACCAACAGATGGCGTTACGGTACATCCTGGGATGCGGCACACTTCACCTCTCTTTGTGTTTTGGAAGCTTTTGCACCTAAAACAAATGGTTGAGTATAAATTACCAATGCAACAATAATTTTAAAATATAATTGTAGTGTATACAGTATTCGCAATAAACCTTATTCCTAATATACTAATTATATTTTATGCTATAAAATTATACCTACCACCTATTATTACATGGGACCTAACATAATTGGCGAAATTCACCTCTGCCTACCCCTTCGGGGATATAGGCGTGGTTCATGTATGTATTATATGTATAAAATTATTATTAGTATAGGAAAAAATCAATGTAAAATTTTGACAGCTCCCTTACCTTTGACATGACGGTCGCCATGTTGTTTTATCTGCAATACGTACAGAGAAAACAACTTTTGTATTCTATTCGTTCGATGGATTGGCCACTTCTCTAGAGGAGCTGTGCTACTGGCTGATGTACGAGTGGCTCGTACTGGGGGTTGGTAATTAAAGAGTAATAAATCTATTAGTGCCAGCAAGCGCTCCCGATAGCTGCACGCTTGATGACTTCGTAAAAACTTGTGTTGTCAAGTAACTTGTAAGTTATGCGGCGTATACATCTGCGCGTGACGTGCCGAGGGGTGTCGCCTTACAAATATAATTTTATTAGAACGACAATAAAAAAAATGCAGTTGGGTTACTTACAACATGAGATTGAACGGTTATAGGAATATACGTGATTTATTCGCCCGGTACCTGCAATGTTGTGATTTGTTCGCCCGGTATAATAATATAATAATATGCCTCACCGCCTGTTACATGGGAATTAAAATAGTTGACGAAATGTAGGTGTTAATACACCTCTGAATCGATATAGAATTTCAAGACGCATAGACTGGTATGAAGAATGTGATCGTGGAAGGACTTACAAGGAAAGGAAGACCAAAGAAGAGATGCATGGATTGTGAAAATGATGATATGATAGTGAGAGGAGTGTATGAGAAATTGGTGAAGGATGGAGAGGAGTGGAAGAAGAAATCATGACATACCAACCCCGCCTAAAGCGAGATAAGGGCAGGAATAGATGTGCACTGGTATTCTTATCAGCCTTTCACAAAAAGCATTACGAATTTTTTAGAGGGAAAGTAGGCAGGTTATGAGAAGACAGCCCTGTGCCGAGCACTCAGCCTCTAATGGCGCCTAAATTTATTTAACTTGCCGATACTATCGCCCAGGAACTTCAGTGGAAGCATCAGGCAACTTGGTAACGGAGAGTGAACGAACCATGCTCGGATATAATTTAAGGTTATGGTTTAATGAAGTTATTGAACTAACGATTTCATAGAATAAGGGCCGATTTCACCGTCTCTCATAGAAACTGAGTTTAATAAAACTTGGTTTTGATTAATGCAAACTTGGTAGCGGAACTCAGTTTAGAGCATAAACCGAGTTCAACTTCAACTGATCGCGTTTAATTCTGCCCTAAATCATTCTACGACGGTTAGGTAACAATTTACCAAACGTTTCAGTATTTTGTGGTGACAACATGTCAGAATATTATTGTCACCACCCGCAATCTCTATCGAAAAAGGTGACTAAGGGGTAAAATAGTCTTGAGGAATAAGCAGCAGCGTTCCGCTCATATACCACCTGCAATATATTGCGATTTACGTGCCTGATAGATGGCAATAAGCTCGCCCCTATTGCATACATACATACATACATAAATCACGCCCATATCCCCGAAGGGGTAGGCAGAGGTGAATTCTCACCCGCGTTTCGCCAATTATGTTAAGTCCCATGTAATAGGTGGCGAGCCTATTGCCATTTATCGGGCACAAAAGTCGCAGTACATTGTCAGGACGGTAGTATAAGAGGAACGCTGCTGCCCATTCCTCATCACTGATTTATCCTTAGTCGCCTTGTACGACACCCACGGGAGAGATTTGGGATGGTGACAATTGTATTCTACTCTGCCGTCACCACACGGCTATATTGCGCAGGACCTAAAATAGGTGCTGATATGTGGGTTTCAACCTTTCGAATGATTTGTAGTCATAAGAGATACGCGCACACCCTGGTATACATACGGAACACGCTCGTGTTGATTAGCAATTTCATGCTTCCTCTATACTTTTCAGTTCATAACACTCAATGTTATTTGCCTACTTCTTGTTTTTAATGATTAGTACCCAGAAAACGAAAGACTAATAAGGCATCCGCGTACCTGTCTAGCACACGCATAGGTCTACATAAAAGGATTTATAGGAAATTCAATTAAGCCCAGTACCAGGACCAATAGACGCGGCAACAGCCGAGGGGCGGCCTCCCGTGATCTCCGGAAACTAATGAACATGTCTCTTCACACTCCACGATCACACTCCATCAGACACGATTCATTTAATTAGCGAGCTATAGGTACTAGGTAGGTGGATGTTTGCTAATCCCAGTTTAAGAAGCCAATGCAAATTAACAGCGGCTTTCAATATTCTATCTCCATTATTCTCAATTGACAAGAGAAGGTAAGCTTACTAAAGTTTAGTTGCCTGCCATTTTTTGTTATAATAATATTACGATAAAGAAAGCTAAGCAACCAAACCAAACGTCTAACGTCAACGTCAACGTTAACGTAACGTCAACCAAATGAAACCCGCCGTAAGATACTTATTATCAATCGAACTCGTCTTCTTCCTGCCCTATCCCCAGTTTATATAGGCAGAATGTTTCCTCTTCCATAAGTAAGACGAAAGATGCTACTGATGAATTAATGCATAGAAAACTGATGATGATGACGGAGAGAGTGATTGGTATGCTCTTTTTGATGTTTTGTCTTCTACCATTCAGGTGCCCCAATGTGCTTTTTGGTCTACACGGGGCATACTCCCATAGTCGTTTTTACGACACCCCTGGAGCGTATCGGGGCTGGCACATTGTATGTTATTTTGTCGCTCCCAGGCCAGCGAGGAAACTTTTCAGAATAAATTCTCTAAAAACTATTCTATAGCTTCTAGAGATTCAATAGCCCGGATAGCAGCGGACGCGGGTTCGATTCCCGCTTCAAGACCATAATTTTTCGAAATTCTTTTTCTAACCACCAGTATCTATCACCACCAGTATCATTGTACTAAATTCTCTAAATTTCTAAACGGACAAAATATATTGGTGAACCGTTCGTATAATAGGATTATATTGCGACATCCCCAGTCTGCGTAATTTATTAATTTTCCGATAGCAACGCCATCTCTTAGCCACCACGGCGAATTAATCAATGTTCGAGCCAGTGTGCCTCGATCGTCGCGGTGTATCGGGAATTTTGTTTGGATCATTAATCTTTGTCACTGCTGTGGGCTGTGGGTTTCTATGTTAATGCCTAATGAATAAAGAATAGAAACGGACTGGTAACACTGTTCTGCGAGCCTGAGACTTGTGTAGGACGGTTTTGTAGTGAATTAATTAGACATATTATAATTAGGAACACTGTAATTTAGCATGGACTTTGATAATTGATCGCCGTGTATCCTGACTAAGGCTCCAGTCATAATAAAACTGACTCCAACGCAAAACGCATCAGCAATGAATGCAATTTGCAAATAAACTACTAAGTATAATTTCAACCATCTCCACTAATAAATCTATAGTATATAATATTATTAATCTGAACAGGTTGTTTATTTGGTTGGTTGAACACGCTAATCTCAGGAGCTACTGTCTCAAATTGAAAAATTCTTGTTCTGTTGGATAGTTCATTTATCGAAGGAGTCTATAGACTATATAATAACAGCCGCGGGCGACCACTAGTAAATACAATAAATAAGACTAAATCCTCTTCATATAGGTAATAAATTGGAACAAAGGGTATAACTTTTTAAGTGTGAGGTGAAACTAAAGTCAGTTTCGGGAATGATGGCGCTACATAGGGTAGCTAGCTTCTAAATAATTAGTGCCCTGTCTACCGGAGTGGTAGTCTACGTGGTTATTCCCCATTATCTATCTGTCCACATCTTGACTAATGGAGCGGGGCAAGCAAAAACTTGGGTTTTCACATGATCCTCTGAACACTTCAGTGCCGCCGACACATCCTATCACTTCTACTTTATTAAGCTTTAAGGGCTGTTAGAAAATGGCAGTGGATTTTACGATAAAATAACTCCATACATATTAACTATCTTCCAGGGCACCTCTAAGTTTGCTTTCATATGGTAAAAGGTCTCGAGACGTGTAAACATAAAATTAATTCTAATAACAGGATAATTAATTATGGACGAATCTCAAGTTACCAATTCATAGGAAAAAAAGCGCCTGGGAGGTAGATGTAATAGACTCCTCCGGGAGATGCTTGCGTAGGGATATCCTCTCAGGGAGTAGGTACTCGATTGGAAGGCTCGAGGGTCAATCAAGGTTTTCGCCTTCCCAAAAACCAGGTAGATGCTGTAAACCCCTCGGCCAACAGCTAAAGCCCTTAAAAAAAGAACGTTGAAGCGATGAAAGTTCAAGACCACCAAGACTCCATTTGAATCACCTTCAGAGGTGATTCTAAAATTGATTTTTTTAAGGTTTTATCAAAGAAACATATACAATTGTTATTTGACATTTTAATGATTAGCACATTTGATTCCAACGCAGTTAATAAGCAAATGGGAGGAGAATGATGATGAAGACCTGGCATCTAAGCACCTGAAGTCCCCCAAAGGGTTTTTAAATACGATGTCCGAAACGATAAGGGACATTCTGATAGGTATCTTGGGTCGAAAAAGTCCTTTATACACATTAAGTTAATAATTTATCTGGGGTAGGCTGTTTAATTACATTTTCTCTCCATTGTGGAGGTCTCACCCTGACGAACCAGCTGATTTACATTCTCATTGTGAATCTTAATGAAGAAGAATGTGTTTCAGCTGCCTATTGTGCGCCATCGGAAGCCTTTTGGTAATACTCAATAATTAAACAGCTCTTTCAGGGTTGGAGCATTTAAATTTTATTTTGGAATGAATTTGAAATAGGAAGTGATATGACCTACTTACGTCACCGTTAGTTCATATACAATATCATCATTATCATCACCAGCCCTTTAACTTTAGCAGATGCACCCGGGACCAAAGTATTTTAAAATACATAATTCATTATAGAAAATAAAAATGATTAGCAACTTTGATAAAATAGGTATATTTTAATATTATATTTATAATAAAGGACTTTGCAAGATTGTTTCCATTTTGTCTGTCGCTATCACAGAACAGAGAAAAGGTCAGCGGGCCGAGACAAGTGACCAATCTATAAGGACGAATAGAATACAAATGTAAATTTTTGACAGCATCTCTTACATTTGACACAACGGTCGCCATGTTGACAGTTTTCTCTGTAATAACAACAATTGTTTCAACATTTGTATTCTATTCGTTCGAACAGACTGTCCACTGGTCTAGAGGGGCTGGAGTAGGCACACTGGCAATTACGTCACTCGCACAGCTGATCCTGGTCTCAAATTAAGTACACGCTCCTCCCTGATTGATATCCCCCGTGGACACGCCATCGGATCACATCAGTGCTAATTAACTTATCCGTCAATCGCAGCCGGCGGCCTCTGGCCAGGATAATTGACGACAATATCAATAACGAAACAATAATCATCATTGGCTTATATAATATGTTTCAGTTAAGAGCATACTGTTGGTTTTACCAGATTCGACAACGGTAAGTTATATTATACCCTTATACTTTATATTACATATTACCTATAAATTTTGTCAAAAAGAAATTATTCATTTGAATTTAAGAACTTAACATTTGTTATGCCGTGTGGAGAAACCCACACTCTCTTACGGGTGCCGTACAATACAAGGGTTACAAATATAACAAGGAACAGACAGACATTAGTTACTGTAATAATATTTAATACTGTATTCCTAGTACCAATCTACATTCCTAAGAATATTGTAATCAACGTGCCCGTAGATGGCAATAGGCTAGCTCCCTATTACATGGGACCTGACATGGCTGAAGAAACGTGGGCGTTAATCAGTGGCGGAGCGTCCATATAACCCGATTCCCAACAGCCGTACCAAACAAGCGAGCATAAAAAATCATTACCATAATGCAAGTACAATACCATTTTATAAACAAATAAAAAAAATCCACCAATAAAATCTTATCATAACAGTATTAAACGCGCGCGAAACAATATGCAACACAGGTACATACAATTCGCTCCCGCTCTCTAGATTCCTTCAACTAACTCGCTAAATATCGAGTTATGAATGCCTACTACAGCACGCACACAGACAAGCGTAGTCTTGTCAGGCGCACGCAACGAGAAATAGTACCTAAAGATTGCCTACAAGCCGGCATCAAGCCGGCATTTCGGCAGCCTACGCGCTTATGCATCGATACACTACGACTCACGCACACATTAGTAATAAACTACCACGAAAACAAGTCCGTCAAAAGTAAATATTTTAGATCTTATTACAATAGCCATAAAAGCGGAATTTCACTGCACTGAACTGCACTCAATATCGCGGTCAGCGCCGCTCCAACAAGCCGATCCGGAGCGGCTTAAATCGTCCTTCCCTTTTTAACACGGCTTTTGTTTGTATAATGATCTCTCTTTCTGGCCTTGCTGAGAAATACTGTCATGCCCACAGACGCGAGCGAGGTTATTCTGTTTTGAAATTTGCTTGCACTCACATAAACTTAACGTAATTAATTAGTTTTATTGTATTTTTAGCAGTAATTCAGTGAAATAGTAAAATTTAACTAACCTGTGTTGTTGTTTTAAAGGTGTATTGTGATTTTGTGAATTGTTTAGTGTAGCTCTGCAGGGATTTAATTGGTATGTTTTAGTTTTTAAATAATTTTGGTTTATTCTCTCTCGGCACAATAATGGCCGCTTTGATGCACATAGATTGTCCGATTTCTTGCAAAGTGAAGGAAAGCAGTTTACAAAGTTGTCCTTTGAAAATAAAAAATATGTCATACAGTTAGGTCGAGCTCGTCCAAATATGTCAATAGATTACAAGTGTAAAGACTGTTTTTTCAAGCATTTCCACAGGCAACTTTATGATAAATATAGTTGGCTTACAGGCAGTTGTTTAATAAATAAAATGTTTTGTTTTCCGTGTCTTTTGTTTTCTGATTCTAGTAGCGTTTGGAATCGAACGGGATTTTCTGATGTTAATAATTTATCAAACTCTGCTAAAAAACATGTTCAAAGTGAGAAACATATGCATAGTTGTGTAGCGTTGCATGAATTTGGAAATAGTAGAATAGAAAACTATTTAAACAATAATTTTGACGCTCATAATCGCAAAGTCGAGCGTAATCGTATTCTGTTACAACGTTTCATAGACACAGTTGTTCTCTTAGGTGAACAAGAATTAGCGTTTCGCGGGCACGACGAAAGTGTAAATTCGGATAATCGTGGTAATTATACTGAAACATTATTATATTTAAGTAATTATGACTCCGTATTAGAATTGCCGTGTGGTGACGGCAGAGTAGAATACAATTGTCACCACCCCAAATCTCTCCCGTGGGTGTCGTACAAGGCGACTAAGGATAAATCAGTGATGAGGAATGGGCAGCAGCGTTCCTCTTATACCATCTAGCTATGTACCTACTGCGACTTTTGTGCTCGATAAATAGCAATAGGCTCGCCACCTATTATTACATGGGACCTAACATAACTGGCGAAACGTGGGTGCTAGTTCACCTCTGCCTACCCCTTCGGGGATATAGGCGTGATTTATGTATGTATGTATGTATTAGAATCTCACTTTGAAAAATGTTACAATGTGTACAAATTACGAGCTTTAAAGTAAGTTTCTGCGAGTACCCATTTTTTGTGGGTCCTAATTTTTACTGTGGCTTGCCTAACTTTTTTTTCACGCCACGCCACTGGCGTTAATACACATCTGGCTTCCCCTTCGGGACAAACGGGCGAATTATGTAAGAAGTTCTTACATAATACATGAATCTTACTAAGAACTTAATAACTTTTGTGGTGTGCTTGGATTCTAATGATATGATACCGAGAAAAAATCCGACACAATTTCTATTTTTATTTTGTTTATATTAAATACTCAAAAACGTAAGTAAACGCTTATAATTATTAACTATGATGACTTAATTCGTTGTCAGAAAACATCAATCATTGTAACCTAAAATAATTAATAAAATAAACTAAGCGTGAATCCACTGAGGTATTACTGTACCTACAACAAATACTGTCAAAACTAAGACGAATCTTTCCGTCACAAGTTTCAGTTATTGTAAACGAACTAAGTTTTAAATTATGCGGTTAGCAGCTGCACCACACTGCCATGCGGTGTTGCCGGCTGCTTGGCTAATTTCAGCCAAACGATAACACACAACTAAACAATCAGAACTTAAAGCCACGGTTCTTGTGGACGACAGTATTATATTTGTTGCAGAATTCGAATTCCTGTAGACCTATATGGTTTCCGCTATTTTGGGGGAGATAAACTGAGCCACTTCAATAGGTAGTCAATATAATACTGGTTTTATTGAGTTTTTTTTAAGGGACATTTCGATTGATGATTCCAATCCGGGAACTGATTTACCTAATGTTGAAGTCGCAATTGTAATAATCGTATCACAATATAACAATAATTTAACTAGTTTAGCTTTTTAAAACAGTTCCTATTGATAACACAGAAAACAACCAGTTCTATTGCGTACTCACATGTTATTGTTGTGTATGCAAGTGTTTGTTTCACTTTTATATTATGGTAACAACTAACAAGAAATGTGCAAAAATCAATACTATTGAATCAAAACTGAGATACTATACTGATACTATAGTTACGTTAATATTAGCAGAATCACTGATGGATAGTAAATGGTGCATTCCATTTGCAAGTACAAGAAGTAACTTTCCAGCTCGTTGAAAAAGAAATAATGCCAGAAGAAATTCTAATCTTACATTGCGCGTCGTGAACCCTTGTAGCCGCCCCACCGACTAGCCTGATGAAGGGGTAATTATTGAGGTTTTCAATCAGTAGCCGCTAGAGGGCTAATAATTGACCGTGGCAGAGGTGCTTAGGAGAGGTGAAAATGTAAGAGCAGGCGATGAAGATATTTTATTAGATGGAGCGTGGGAAGGCGGAACCGAGTGTGATTATAACCGCTGCTTCTCTTGGTATCGTACAAGGCAGCTGAGGACTTCTCTGAGAAGAAAGAAAAGTTAGGTTAATTGGGGAAAACACAAGAAAACAAATAGAAAACGAAACTGGGCAGGTCTCCTTGTACATCATCTAGCATATTGATTCCACGGGATTGGATCTAGGGGAGACTCGACGGGGGTCTATGTTGGCTTCACGCCAATATTCTTCACCTATTAATGTAGTCAGCTAGACAGTTATTTTTTTTCGTAACTGTTAGTAGGTAAGTATTAGATGTAATCTTGTCATTTTTGGTTATATTCGAGTTGTGGGAATATATGTAGAAATTAAGCTATGGGGGGTCCACCGGAACAATTTTGAAAGTGGCCTAAGAGAAAAACAAGCTTGGGAACCTCTGATCTAGCACTAGGTACTGCATCGGATCTCAATAGAATTACCCGTGTATCTTCCGAACCCTTGTGCTACGGGCTACTTGCTCATTTCGCGACAGACGCTTTTTTGCAAAACTTACTCAATCTTAAATAGCGAGTAAACTTCGCGTCGCCTGTCCGTAGCGGTCTAATTTTGAGTGCAAAAAGCGCGTGCCGGTGGCTAAACATAATTCGCGAGCCGTGATTGATGGGGAGCACGCGGTTCGTCGCCGCGACACTTGGCTGACACGCAATTTGCATTATCACGATTAATAGTGGGCTCGCCGCGCTGGTGCTGATGGAACCATAATTAATCAAGCGCCTCCCGCCTGAATATTCGCGGTAAGTGGGCCGAGTGGCGGGATGAATTCGGTTTTTCGGTTGGACGCGGGAAAGGCGTGCTTTTTATTACGAAACATCTTGCAGATTTGTTTTGTACACTCCCAGGTACCTACAGGAGTTTATTGATGACGCGATCGATCGGGAGAAATTTAATGCCAGTTCAGCGGAAACTGGGACAGTACCGTTTTGTTTTATTCCGTCTTTTTTTTGGTTTTAAGGATCGTCTTACAGTGACTAATAACACTCTAACGAGATAATGTCAGTAGTCTTCAACCATCAGTTGAACTTAAATTGTGTATATGGCTAGCAGAGTTGTGGATTGTAAATTTGTATGTCCAAATAATAGATTACTTTCTTAGAAAAATGAAACATTTGACGTCGGTTTGGTCTAATGATCAGATAGGCTATCGGCCGAGTGTTATTATTATATATAGATATAGATTTTATTGTAATTATAAAAGATTTTCTTTATTTTTTAAGCCAATTATCTATTTCAAAATACCCCTCTGTCTGTACCGGGGTTTATTTGGAATTGGGAAACATTCCATTACTAGCTGGCTGAAGGTAGAAAAGTGTTTTCAAATGGAAAAGGAAGTTGGAAAAGTGTGTAGGCGTCACAATTTGGAAACGGTACACGACAACGTAATTTCAGTCAGAGTTGGAAATCCTTTAAGCGTTACCTCGTTATCTGATTGGCCCCGGTGTTGCCATTGCACTGAAATAACTCGCCCAGAACCGTCCTTAATTCCGCGCCATTCAGAGTACTTTCAAAGCGAAAATTGCAGACTGGCAATACATAATGAATAGAGAATATTTTTCATGTTACTTCGGAAGACTTAATGATGATGCTATACTTTAATCTCGTGTCGACATGTTCTTGAATTGGAAGTGATTGCTAAATTCAAAATGATAACTGATTTAAAAAAAATTACCATAATGAAGTCTGTTGCGAGAAACTTTAGGTTGTAATGGCATGGTTAACTATAGTTACAGTAATAAACTAATGTAGGTACAGGTAATGTCAATGGTCACTTTGCTTTAAGAGCGATAAAAATGTATGCAGCGGAGATGAAGATGTAGAAGAAATGGATGTGTGGCGTGAAAGGTAACAGTTACAAATATGGGTGTTGATGGAAATAGGTAATAGAGGTAAGAAAACATCTCATGATAGATGGATCGATTGTGTGAGAAATGAAATTATTTTTTAATGTAAAGGGATTAAATGAAGAGATCACAAATTTACTACAAAAAGCTTGAGTAGTCCATAAAAATTTGTAAAACCACCAAAAAAATGCGAATTGACTCAGTTTTATGTGAGGATAATTTTATAGTTTTAGAAGAAATACTCAGAGCAGTACTTAAATTGTTTCCTCAAAAAACAGGCTAGTGCAGAGTCGTAGTGAATCATAATTTGATGTCAGAAGTGTTAAAAAGAAACCTGGTAATAGATTTTTTTGAGATGAGAAAGATATTAAAACTTTAATGCTTTGGAGGATTGATAAAAAAAGACAAACAGTCATCGTCATCAGCATTAGCCTTTTGGAGTCCCCACTGCTGGGGTTCTTCTGCTTCCATATGGATGGAAGAATATAGAGAGAATGGGCCACAACCCACCACGCTGGCCTAAAGCGTTTGAAGTGTGAAGGTGAAAAAATATGAAAAACATTTCACTTTGGCAACAGCAAATATCTTGACAAACCAAAAGGAATAAAGTGAAAATTAAATGTTAGAGGGCGTTGCATGTGTCGCCGGCAGATGACGCCCGATCCAATTTGCGGTGGACGCCCGCGACGGCGACCTGTCAGCGCAACATTCGCTTGTTGCTCTGCTTTATGAACAGATAAATTGTTGTTGCTTGCAAAGGACAAAGGGACCCGTTTACCCGTTATGTTTCATATTAAGCATTTTACTTATGTTGGTTGCCTGCCAGTGCCTGCGATAGGTTACTTTTACAATTAATGTGTGTTCTAAGAAACTTGTCAGTTGTCATCTTTACAAACTGTGCTAGCGAGAATGATGGTAAATGCTGTAAGTGATCGTGTACTCTCAGATTATGCTAAATGGATTCATATTTAACCTTTTGACGTCTTATTTATTTCATCTATGTGTCGATCAGAAGTGCATATGTCGTGGCCAAATCGCAGAATTGATCACTTCATGATGTGGCCGACCATTTCATGAAATGGTTCCTCTTGATGAAACGGACAGCTAAAAATGACCATATCGTTGAAACGTCAACGTTTGATGATATGTCCATCCACCTTTGGCCATAACGTAATGGTATTTCAGTACACTTTTATCTTCCATTACAACATTACTAATAATTTGTTTATTAGGATAATTGTCCGCCGCCATGATGCATTACAAAAACAAATCGAAATAAGCGCCTCTTACGGTGGTTAATGTAACTATTTTACGATGTGATCAATAATATTTGGCCATATCATGAAATAGCCGTGCGTTTAGCTGTTCATATCATTAAACGTTGTTTATTCATTGATCTGGCCAGACCATTATCATGATATGGTCAGTTTTACCTGGCCAATTCATGAAATGGTCGGCCACATCATGAAGTGATCAATTCTACGATTTTGCCACGACACATACACGTCATAGACAGAAAAAAATAATTTTTAATTATTATAAGATTCAACTTTGTATACATATTTACTTTTAGCATCGTTATTTAGTTACAGCAGCCACGATAATGGGTAAGTAAAAAAAATTTTTTTTTATTACAATAATCGGCGGAGTTTTCGTTGCCTTCTTCGGATTTAGCAGTATGAGCACTTGACATTTAAAAATGGTTTTATTTCATAATATGCATTACACATTTAATCCAGGGACCGTTAAATTAAATTGAGTTAGTAGGAAGAATAATTAAAAATGCTCGAAATTTGTTTGCGCAGGCACTCCGCTCTCCGCAGGCTGTAACTTAGTAAGTTTAAACAGATCATTGTTCCAGTGTCGTGTTCTCAGGGAATTTAATTAAGCCCCAGTTTATTGGAAGCTCCATGTTGATGCGGGCGTAATGTTTAATGAATCCCGCAATTCCGTGATTTACGTACAAAACGAGTATATCGCGTGTACGCGCCATAATTGTAATTGTTCATTGTTCCTTATAAACATCGCTAGGTGGCGCTGTTTTCATATAGCATTGGTTGCTTAAAAATTTACTCGTTTATTTGAAACAAACGGTTCATTTAAAACTTGCGTCGAGTGTTGCAATGAATGGTGAAGTTTGATTCGGAATGTTTTGTTAGAAAGATTTCAACGGATTAACTTGGGTTGAATTGTTGCACTTAATGTGTAGTACTTGTATGTGAAAAGTAACTTAAATAACTTCCCCCGTTCGGAGGAACCCTTTTCGACAACAATTATTACAAATTTAATACTAAGAATTTAATACTTAACGTATTTAATTTGACGTTTTGTGTTTACCTCATGAGTTAGGAGCAAATTCCCCGCTTTTCTTTTCATAAGAAATAAAATACTTATCCATTATGAAAGTGGATTAATTCTGTCACATCATCACCGACACATCACCCACTGCAGATGCAACTGGGACCAACTGTTTGATGTGGCGTCTGAACCACGTAGAAACTCCAAATAATAAATGTTTGGGTCACCCATCCAATGTCCGGCCAAAAAGATACTGAACGATGGTCAGGTGACAGCACGAAAATATATTACATAGCACATAAAGAATTCCAAACTGTTCGGCTAAACAATGGAAATTCAGTTAAGAATATTATGTAACCAATTTATTGATGATACCTAGTGTCAGAATGTCAACCATTATAGTTTGAGCCCGGCCACAATGCTACAGAAACGAAATATTCCGAGTGCTCGTTCTGACTGACGTAATAATTCAGTGTTCCGGATGATGCCATTGAGTCATCCGTCACCATCAACCCTCGAAGTAATTAGCCCCAATCCGACTCATGCCAGTTTCGAGACGGTGCGCGGAAACTAGGATTTTAGCTAATTCTCACCCAACGATCGGCGTTTTATTTACTACGTAAGTGGAGGGGGCTACTGACTGTCTATTATGATCTGGCCTACAACTGTAATAATTGAACTATAGTATAGCTTCTTATCTCTTATTAGTCTGTGGCTTCTAAACTTTTGTATTTTCAGATAGCCAGGAATCAATACATCTAGATTCCGTATCAAGTAGAATGATAGCAACATTAATGACAAGTAAGTTAAGGAAATAGTAGATTTTCCATCAAGTGCACAAAACGAATCATTTTTATCCGAGACTTTTAGCAGTTAGTAATGTCGAGGATAAAAATGGTTTTGTAGACGAGTTAGAAACTCTGCTTTTCACTTCGATTGCGAGGAAATAAAACAGTAGTTTAAAATTAAAATTAGTACAGTTTTGAATACTGAAGGAAATTGTTTTTCCCATTGATATTAGGCTTGGGCTGCAGACTTATACAGCCAAGTATTAAATTAATTTAGTAATAACAATTTTCTTAAATTAATTTAATAACCTACCGTACCTAATTAAATAAAAAATTTTATATCTTTAGTCTTAAAAAACACATTAGACAAATAAATGTAAGTAAATATTATAAAATAACAAATTCTATCTCTGAATTTCTTATTGTATTTGGCTGCATGGCTCATTTTCTTTGCCTTAATAAAGACACGTTTATGAGTAGATACGTTAATGCCCTAGAGCACAAAATTCAATTTTGTGCTGCCTATATCCTGCACAAAGAAGCTCTTTCAGAGCATGAGAAGTGAAAAAAATATTGTAGCTGTCTTATCCTAAAAAAATGACAAATCTGTCCAGGAGCATTCAAGTGAATAGAGTTGTAAGTATCTCATAAATAAGCAGACGGCCTCTGTTGGGTCATATGTCATTGGTCTAATAAAAGCCATCGCATATCAAATAAAAAGTAAATAGAACCAAAACTAGCACAATATATCAAACCGAAAGGACACTCCCACGGATCCGAGGTTATTTTTCCAATTTACTGTTAACAATATAATATGGCGGAGAAGTTTTCGAATGTTTCCTAGTTTGGGTGTTCTTGTTCGCCCCTTTGGCCCACACATGACGCGGGACACGAACCACCATTTACATGCAAATATCCCTCATCTGTATGTACTTTCTTCTTTTGTTTGCCTTTATTTGTTCATCCTTGCCTCCAGGCTGGCCTGGGAGCGAAAAAATAACGCTAGAATGCGCTAGCCCTGACTCATCTCCAGGGGTGTTTATTATTAGGTGGTATTAAGTCGACTAAATTGGTGCATACCATAACATACCCAAAGTGGGTTGATGGCAGGCAAAACCTTGAGCAGTATGGATTTAATATTTCATGGTGACATACCTACGACCATTTTTTTGGAAACTAAAGCCAGTTTTACAAAAGCAGTCTCTTGGCTTGAAGCTTAATGCTAAATATAGGGGGACATATTTTGTTGGACGAACTCAAACGATTAAAACCAAATAATAACAAAAGATGGTAAAAAAAATATTCTGTAGAAGGTAGGTAGTTACCTACCTACTTTTATTTCTTTGTAATGCAATAAAATAGGCATGATGACTAATTTTGAAAAACTACACCATGTTTTTCTTACCTGTCACTTTACCCAAAATAAATTATATTTTTGTTAAAACTTTCGATTCTGAAAGGCAAAACATGTTTTGATTAATGCAATTTAAAATTTCCGTCAAAACGCAAATAATATGGCGTCTGTGTGACGTCACTATCCCGTAAAAAGTTTCTCTATTAAACTAGTGAATTTGATTGGCAAATAAAATGTCAAAATGGAGATAACTAAATAATGACGTCACGCAGTGTTTTAGCAAATATGGCGGATTGTTAAGTTTTGTACTTTTATTTTTATAAAATAAATATCAATCACAAGCATAATCTGATAACAAGTGACTATTAACGAATCTCCTTATTCTAAATTAATATTAGAAATCATTTTATCAGTGAATCTTTGTTAGTGTCATCATCCCTATTGGATTTGTATTTAGCGCCATCTAGTAACCTCTTTCAAAATCGTAGGTACATAGAGCAAAAAACTGACAATAGATGGCGCCATCCACAAGAAAACCTGAGAGAAAACAAGAGTCGGTAAGATTTTCTATTCACTTCACAAGTTTTATTTTTACTTTCAAAGTGATTATTATCGTATACAAATTTAATATTTTTATCCGACGTTAATTTTGCTACATTTCTTAAGATTTTCAGTATTTGAATTCTAATGAATGATGGCGCATAACTTATAAGTTCATTTGCATCTGAAATACCTACAGAATTTAAATGCAGATTTGAAAGGAAGCAATTTTCCTCCACCATGGAAGTTTAAATGAATTTTGTCTGTAAATCACAGTCTTGGAAAATGTTTAATTTTTGGAATTTATATTTCCATTCATAATTCGGTTGGATAGTGCAAAATATGAATACGAATACCTTTTTATTACGGTTTGTTAATCGGTCCATTATTATTATAAAATTACACTTTACACATTAGCACTCTCAAAATATTTTAACGTTTACACCATTTTTTAGATTTATAATAATTTCGCCATTCTGTATATCTCCCGTATGGTCTAGTGGCTAGGATACCTGGCTTTCACCCAGGAGGCTCGGGTTCGATTCCCGGTACGGGAAAACTTTTTGAAGTAATTTATTTTTACTTACCTCGCGATGAGTATTATTTTGTGTGCAAAAACTTTTTCCTCAGCAGTTCCCAGGATAAAAACAATATCAGCGGAATCTTGGTCTTCCGAGAGCCTCTGCAGATCTCTTAATAGACCCGGCAACCCAGCGCGTTCCACGGAGGCAGTACAACAGGTACCAGTAACTCGGTTTGCCATAGTTCCTCCCAAAACTTGCTATTTTCGAAAAATTGTGATGTCTCTATGTCAATATCACCACATAAACAATATAACCTAGCATAAACATTACTTTAATTCGCACAAAAGTTAACCTAACAAAAACACTCCATTAATGTTAATACACTCATTTAACACAAAGTTATAGCGATAACTTTAATACAAAACAATTATTATTCACAAAACAAAACTGCAAATCGTTTGACAAAAACATAACCTCAAACATTAACTTGGACCTCAGAGTACTCCGAGACTTGGACTCGTCATCCAGAGCGAACGGATCGTAGGTACTGTACCGTGTCAATTTTATCTACTATGTAATTTCTTGATGATCAAATGATTTGTGTTCAAATAATATCACACAAATTGAAACCACACAGAAATAGTTGTGTGATCGGAGCTTGATAGAAAAGGCACAAACAAAACCTGTTTGACTGTTCTCAGTTCTCAGGTATACAGGTACATTTTTATTATCGTTCCATCCTTGTCTTTCTTACTTTATTGTCTCTAGATACTTTACTGTTATTTCGTTACGACTTCTAAAGCCTCCGTGGCGCAATTGGCTAGCGCGTTCGGCTGTTAACCGAAAGGTTGGTGGTTCGAGCCCACCCGGGGGCGTTCTTTTTGGAACCATTAAATCGATTTCTACTAAGTAAAGAAAAATCATATTGGACATTATTCAAGTAGTAGTAGTAGATTTTCAATCAAGTGCACAAAACGAATCATTTTGTCCGAGACTTTTAGCAACCCGAGCCGAAGACGAGGGCTGATAGTAATGTCGAGGATAAAAATGGTTTTGTGGACGAGTTAGAAACTCCGCTTTTCACTTCGATTGCGAGGGAATAAAACAGTAGTTTATCATAACATTTGTTTCAATTAAAACTAAAATTAGTACAGTTTTGAATACTGAAGGAACTTGTTATTCCCATTGATATCAAGCTGCAGACCTATACAGCTAAGTATTAAATTAATTTTGAACTAATAATTTTGTTAGTTCTAACTAATAAATTAAAGTAAATAATAAATTCTATCTCTGAATTTCTTATTGTGTTTGGCTGCATGGCTCATTTTCTTTGCCTAGACACGTTTATGAGTAGATACGTTAATTCCCTAGAGCACAAAATTCGATTTTGTGCAGCTTATATCCTGCACAAATAAGCACTTTCAGAGCATGAGAAGTGAAAAAGCTATTTATCCATTTTTTAAAAACTTGATTTAAGGTCAGTCAGCAATATAAGTACATGAACACTAGCACTCATAACAACGGCTATATGTTTGTGTCGTAAACATATAATATAGGGACCGGAAGCCGGCCACGAGCGAAGCCAAGTGCAGTGCCGAACGTGCGTCAGGCGGGAGCCGTTTGTGTACAATTCAGGAACCTACAGTGTCGGAAGTGGCGCCCTCGCACCATCTGACAGTTAGGAAATTGCAGGCTGTCAGCGGCGTCGCCGGGTGTGCGGCGGTTTGCCTGTTGGCTATTTACTGTTACATGTTATCAGCGACGTCACGACGACTATACATTATTCCCCAGGATAGCTAGCAGAATAAAAACTATCATTAGCATCTTCATTGATATAGTTATTGGTTTGCAGGCTTTGATGGTGTGCCAATTGCATGATATTGTGAAGAGAGGTTATGCATAAAGAAATAGACCAAACATTATACATACATAAATCACGCCTATATCCCCGAAGGGGTAGGCAGAGGTGAACTAGCACCCCGTATTACCAATCGGGCACAAAAGTCGCAGTACACCGCTAGGTGGTATAAGAGGACCGCTGCTGCCCATTCCTTCACTGATTTATTCTTAGTCGCCTTGTACGACACCCGCGGGAGAGATTTAGGGAGGTGACAATTGTATTCTACTCTGCCGTCACCACACGGCAATCACCAAACATTATGATTTACAATAAACGACTAGGGTATACTTCTCGGAGTAAATAGGACTAGGTCCTATTTACTCTGAGGTATACTTTAATTTTAGAGCTAGGCATGTGCTTTAGGGATAGGCTTTTAAATGAATAGTGTTGAATGTCCTGACAGAATAGTTGCTCAGTAGCTAAGTCTTTAAGGAGGACCCTCCCATGATGGAAGCGAAAAATGACATAGAATGTGTTAGCCCCGTCTCTGACTGATCCCAGGGCTGTAGTGTAAGTCTTCTGACGCAGGTGGCCTGGTGTAGGTATACCAATAATAGCCAGGTATGGTGGGGGGAAAGCCACCGACAATAGCAAATCTCGGGAGGTTGGTATCAGGGAGAAGGCCGGATGTAACAGCATTATAGACTAGAATGTTGCGATCCCAACTCTTTCCCTATCGATATTTTCGACATTTATGGTAGATAGGGAAGCTCTTGACCTTTATCTCACTCACCTCCTGGTAAGTGACTATAGTTAAAGGCAGAAGAAGGAATCGAGCTTTCCCTGGTAGTTCCAGGGGAAGCTCGATTACATCCAGATCCTTTAATTAGTCCATTAATTCGTTCTAGGGTGGAACCCTTAACCACAGAGTGGGCTGATTTTCCAGACATAATTATGCCTGGAAAATCAACGAAAACTTGTGACTGTAAGATAAATTATCTCTTCAGCACGATATTATGCCTCTCCACCGATGACCGGACGAGGAATACGAGGAATACACTGGAAAATGGATAGGAAGGCGATGAGTCAATAAGGAGTGTATCGTTAAATAATTACATTATATTCATGTACTAACATAGTTGCTTCTCTTGATATTTGGACAGATGCGGATTGCTGCGTTGTTGTAACGGCCACGCTGACAGATATATCGCTTCAGTCTGGTTTCTGTGAACGTCACCATACATTAGTTGCGTTTAGTAAATAGATAAAGCAAGAGTGTGCTCTGTGTATAATAATTCCATCAGTTTGTTTTTATTTCTGCTTTATCTTGAGCTCTTAACAGCCTCGATGATATCTTGATGGTTCCCTTTGCTTTGATCGTGAGATTTCTATTCGCTTTTTGTTATCTACATGCCAAGGTTACCGTGGAAATTTACTTCTACAGTGCTGGACCCTATCTACTATTATAGGATCTTATTGAAATTTTAATGCCATGTTTACAACTATGTTTTTAACATAAATCAGATCCAACATTCGCGTTATCAGATTTGGGTTGGAAAGAGTAAATATGTACGTGCCTACGTTAAAATCAATCACTGTCAGCGGCAGTAGTCTGCTTCGATAAACTCCTATTTGTTTACGTTAAGGTAATCAATATACGGATTATTTCCTTTTCGTGGTGGTAATGCGGTGTTTGTTAACACGTGTACGTATGATATGGACGTGTGAGTCAATAAAACTAACGGAACTGAATTACATACTTGTAAAACTAATAATGACGGTACTAAGTTTGGACAGCTTCCTGTGATAACAGCAACATGGTACCATACATGTCTTTATTATTAACAACATTATTTTGGCAACTGAATCATTACATGTTTTTTTTTAATAATATTTTGTGAAGTACTGCAATAAATTCTCCACTAAAATCTTCTAGAAGGAATCGATGATTTAGACACTATTCTGTGATATAAGAATGATAAAGCCGTGTACTGGCATAGCAGAATACAGATGCAGCCCGTCATTTCTCCTACGGTTGTCATACAAGGTGACTAAGGATAAATACAGCAATTAGTAACGGGCAGCGGTGTTCCTCTTATACCACCTAGCAATATAATTGGCGCAACGCACGTATTAAGTCACTCAGCCTACCTTTTCGGAGATATATAGGCGTGATTTATGTACGTCTGTGTATTCCATGAAATTCTGCGCTACACCAAAACGAACGGTCTTGAGATTCAGCAAGACCCTCCTCCGTGGTGGGATAATACGAAAACCAATTAGAAGGGAGCTCCTAAACGTCATCTGACTGATGAATATGAATGGCGTTCGCGACCCACGCACTCGGCCGATGCGATCTGCCCGCAATTATGGCACAAAAGAATCAATTACACGGGACGCCGCCTAGCGGAAAGAAAACAATGCTGCACTAGCACAGCTCGGGCTCTTCACTGTCGCTGAGCTTCAACTCGCGGACCGAAGCCCTAAGAGTGCTTAGAAGCGACCCTCCCAAATCATTGGGTGATTACCTCTTATCTAAATATGCAGAAAGATGTGCGTTTCTCTCAACAGAAAACTGTGGTGGGAAAAAGTTCAAAAAATTAAAAAGTTTTGATGTGGGAATCGAACTCGCGTCCTCTGCAATCATTGCCTATTTGATTAGTTGACGTTTCAACGATATGATTAGTCTTCTAGGCTGGCCTGGGAGCGAACAAATAACATAAAATAGGCCAGCTCCGACTCATCCCATGGGTGTCGTAAAGGTCGACTAAGGGAGATTGCCCGGTGTAGACCAATAAGCACCTTGGGGCACTCGAATGGAGGAGGGCAAACCACCAACAACAGCATACCCAAAGAGGGTTGGTGTCAGGCAGGCGGCCTGCTGTAAAACCTAAGCCAAAACCTTAGCAGTATGGATTGGAACGTTGTTATTCCAATCACTCTCTCTGTTCATCGATCTCTCGACATGGTCCGTTCCGTCTCCTCTCTATACATTCATTTATCACTAGCACCTTTACGGTGTGATGGATGATATGAATCAAAAGGGATTGGATGGCTTGATGACGTCTGACCGATATGAATGGAAGGGGAAACATACTGCGCCGACCCCAGATAGACTGGGAACAGGGCAGGGAGAAGAAGAGGAAGACCGAAGAAGAGGTGGATTGCGTTAGAAATGACATGAATTTTGAATGGAGCGATGACAGCTAACGGGATGGAATAAGATTAAGAAAACATAAGACATACTGTGCTAGAGGATGATGATGATGTGTGTGTGTATTAACATATTTTACAAAAATATTCTTTCTTAGTATATTCTTCCATCCATGGGGAGGCCTGTGACCCAGCTGTTGGGACATTAAACTGAAATTAAGGCTGGTGTAGACGATGATGTCAGTACAAGTAAGGTCGCTTTACAAATCGTGATCGACAGAATTACAGTAAGACTACCTATATTAAAATAAAAACGTCAATTCTAAGCATATTTAGTGTCATGCACACTGCCGCGTTCAACCCTCGCTTCTTTGAGCCGCAGATCAAAGCGTACGTACACACTTCTATTAGCTCTGATTACGGGCGGCGTTCTTAGCGCGTTGCGCGGCGGCGGCGTGGCGTGGCGAGGCGTGGCATGGCGGGCGGGTACACATTGTCTGCTGCGGCGGCCCACGGGTTAAGATGCCTCGAGTGTCATTGCAACTTTAATTAGCTTTGATGGCGAAAGCGTTTGACTTCGGCTGCGTTTAGTAATAGTTAAGTGGAATTTGCTATGATGCCTTTGTTGCATATTAGGCACGGTGCTTTAGAAAGTGTTTGTGAAGGTACGCGGATATTTTTTTATTTATGTTAATTTACATAGCTCCAGGAAGCTCAACAAACTCTCACCCTATTCATTTGATCTAATAAATAAATGTGTAAGAATTGGTAATTTTTATACAATATAATAATTAATAATTACTTACATTAATTGACATTCGATTTTAATTTTAATATTATATAAATGTTAGAAAAATTAGTACAAAGATTCTTTTTCGAACCACCAAAATCTTTGTATTAATTGACATTCTAGTTTTCTGATAATATTTTTTTATTTCGTGTCACATTGGTATACCATAATACTATATCTTCCATACGTAATTAGGTAAGTAGGAACTGTAAAATTTTAGTATAATGAACAAAACAGCTGTTAGTAATCTAATAATAGTTTCTTTCAGGTAAAATATGTTTTGTAATTTCATATGTAAGAAATATGTAATTTTTTTTCTGATAATATAATAAACAAAACACCTAAAATATAAAGACCATTGATTTATTATAAAAAGTGCTTCATAAACATTTTTGGTTTTTAAATTACTACGTTATACAATGACTAAATTCGTCGCCTACACCAAGGCGTCGGTGGTGTAATGGTCAGCATAGTTGCCTTCCAAGCAGTTGATCCGGGTTCGATTCCCGGCCGACGCACTCTTTTTGCTTGTAAAAACATTTTATTTGTTTATGTTCTAAGTAGGTTCCTGTGATATTTTAATCAAGGGTATTGTGAATAAAGCTAAAATTAAATTTTAATATTTACAGCGAAATATAGTCATCACTATCTCCATAAAAGTTTCATTTAATTGATTTTAACTCAAACCAACAAACAACATATTTTTTATTTTTATTAATTTTACTAATATAGTTGTTTTGATGTGCATAAAATTAAATAATTTTATTATAGTAATTGGTTAAATTGAGTATGTATGTGGTAACTTGACGATGAAATTTAAGTAGGGGTACATAAAGTCATCAACAGATGTCGCTAGTCACATCGTTTTATAGTTTCGCGTGCCTACCGGCTACCAATATAATACATACATTATCTTGAATTTTTTATGCGGTTCAGAAGGTATAATTATTAATTCTTCAATTTATTTAGAAGTACTAGTCGTACATAATATATAATGTCGTACATAATATTTAAATACTAAATATCTTTATCCAGTATGATTAACCGATTGCCATTGAGTGTTATTTATTTAAAATAGATATTCTGTTTGTTGTAATGAAGGATGTTGATAACTTGATGTTGATAAATTGACATAGGTACTATTACTTGACGTTGTAAGTTATTGACATCTTTCAATTTTCAATTATTAATTAATTTAAATTACTTTTATGTAAAAGGAGGAAAAAAACCTGACTGAGTTTCTTGCCCGTTCTTCTCAGGACAGGGCCTCCTGGTAGTTTGCGAACGGATGGCGTAAATTTCTTGTCTTGACGATTCATGAGTGTATTGTAATCATACGATATGAATAAACGAATTTTGATTTGATTTGATTGATTTGATTCGTAGTTGAAGTTTGAGTAGAGCATGCGGTAGAGCCACGTGCTAGAAGGCTGTCGACGACTTTTAAAAACAATTCTTTAAGTTTACCTAATATTTAATCGTGAGTGTAGGTACAGTAATTATTTGATACCAATGACCTATATAAAACGCCTCAAAAATTAGGAGCTAAGCCCATCCCCGATCTTCATATAAAGTTTTGATACTAAATTAAGACGAATTTTTTCTTTGTTTATTACATTTCTAACATTTATATGCCATAGTGTTCAAAATTAACATTCAAATATAAATAATAAATAAAAATTAGATAGAAATAATTAAATACTGGTACATTTAATGACGCGAATTTGTTTATAAATAGATGTTTGCCGACGAGCTGCTAAGTTGTTATTTCTGAATAAACCCATTTCCCGCGTACTTGTAATATAGTTAAGCCCCAATCCCGATCAAACAGAGACACACGGGAACTGCAATTAGGGCCAAATTGTGCGGAATACAACTGTTTATCGACTCACGGAAATTGTCTTCAGTCAATATTGGGGCTTGCTGCTTGCAACTATGCGAGGTCTCACGACAACGCCCTTATCGCCGCGCAACAAGGCATATAATGTAACGACGTAGCAGCAGACTCGACTTTGTAAAAGTTTTCTCTACTGTGCCGAATAGTATATAATTGTAAGTAGAGGCGGAATGGGAGGGAAGTCTAAATATTGATGTGTCAGATAATGTAGTTTCAAGCGGGTGTTTGCGGTAGGCTGCCTGGGTTTGTCCAAGTTGAAGGGTTTTTTTACCACAAAGAAGACACTCATATTTATATTGTTGAAAAAAAACCCACAGCATAATTTTTTTTCGTCGTAAAAATAAGCATCCCAGACCAACCGACGCAGTAGATTTTTCCGTTAAAATAGTGTGAAAAACGTATTCATTTAGATTTTGTACGCTTACAACAAAGACGTTTTTCTACGTCGATAAATATCTTCTTCTCCCTGCCCTGTTCCCAGTCTATCTGGGGTCGGCGCAGTATGTTTCCTCTTCCATTCATATCGGTCAGACGTCATCAAGCCATCCACTCTCTTTTGATTCATATCATCCATCACACCGTAAAGGTGCTAGTGATGAATGAATGTATAGAAAAGAGACCGACCGGACCATGTCGAGAGACCGATGAACGGTTGATGTTGAGGTTTATGAAGGTTTTGGCTTAGGTTTTACAGCCGGCCGCCTGCCCGACACCAACCCTCTTTGGGTATGCTCGGTGGTTTGTCCTTCACCATTCGGGTGCTTCAAGGTGCTTATTGGTCTACACCGGGCAATCTCCTTTAGTCGACTATTACGACACCCATGGGATTAGGATAACGGACATATTTTTAATATAAATATGTATATAAATGTTGAAAATATACTACATACACATATACACAACCATGACTCGGAAACAAACATTTGTGGTCATCACAAAGTTTGCCCCTACCAGGATTCGAACCCGTCCCTGGTCCCCCTCTTGGCCAATACCCAGCAATCTGAGCATTCGACCAAGGCGGCCGTCTTTATTAGAAGTTTTGTGGCGTTCTTGTAATGCGACCGCCTTTGATTGTTTGTCTATGTTTGACAAACACAATGTTTTTCACTAAGTGACAGTTGTCAAATTAATTAGATGAGAATTTTATTCCGAGCTAGAGAGTATGGTTATTTTCTAAGCCTTATAAATATTATTTCCGATTTATGTTTACTGTCCAGTTTGGGGATTTTGGCTGCACAAGCTGACTTATCCCTCGATAGAATCGCAGATATAGCTGACAAGATTTTGGAAGCTCAGCCTAGCTCTTCCAACGTGTATGCTGTTGCCACGCCCTCGCTCGATACCGTTATGGCTCGATTAGAAGAATTAACTAAGCAAGTCGCTGCTTTATCGACGGGTTCTTCTGTTCGATCTCGAAACCGTTCTTTTTCCAGAAGCCAGTCGACATCACGCAGTAGCACGCCTGGCAATAAACGTTGTTGGTATCATCGCACATTTGGTGCGAAAGCCAGCAAGTGTATTGCTCCATGCAATTGGGCGTCGGAAAACCACACAAGCAATCAGTAGCGGCGGCATCTGATTGCAAGTCCATCCAACATCTCGGCCGCCGTCTATTTGTCACTGACCGTATCACAAAGCGTCAATTTTTGTTTGACACTGGTTCGGATCTTTGTTGTTACCCCCGCAACTGGTTGTCAGTTCCGCGAAAATCTTCGGACTATGAACTTAACGCCGCTAACGGGAGTAGTATTAAGACATATGGCACTATTCATTTAAACCTCAACTTTGGTCTTCGACGAGCATTTGTTTGGGATTTTGTTGTTGCTGATGTTACGACAGCGATCATTGGCTCAGACTTTTTAAGTTATTACCATCTTTTGCCAGATTGCCGACTCAAGAAGTTGATGGATGGCGTAACGAATTTGTCAGCACCCGCTATTGCAGCAATGTCGGAACAGCTTAGTGTCAAGGTTGTCGTTTCAGGAGATTCCAATTTTGTTAAACTGCTCGCCGAGTTTCCAGAAATCACTCGGCCTCCTGGAATCCCTCGTAATGTTTTGCACAATACTGTGCACTACATTAAGACTACAGATGGCCCGCCTATTTCGTGTCGTCCTCGTCGTCTGGCGCCTCAGAAGTTGATAGCAGCAAAAAAGGAGTTCGACAACATGATCCAAGCTGGCATTGCACGTCCTTCTAAGAGCGCCTGGTCGTCTCCGCTACACATGACCTTGAAAAAGGACAGTAGTTGGCGACCTTGTGGCGACTACCGATCCCTTAACGCCAGAACTGTCCCTGATCGGTACCCAGTCCGTCACATAAATGATTTCGCTCATAATCTTGCGGGATCTAAGGTTTTTAGCCTAATAGATCTCGTAAAAGCATATCATCAGATCCCGGTATTTGAAGAGGATATACCGAAGACAGCCATCGTTACCCCGTTTGGCCTCTTCGAATTCCCCTTCATGACATTTGGCCTTCGAAACGCTGGTCAAACTTTCCAGAGGTTTATCGATGAGGTCACACGGGGTCTCGATTTCTGTTTTCCGTACGTGGATGACATTCTTATTTTCTCTGCGGATGAGGCTCTCCACTGCGAACATCTGCGTATCCTCTTCAAACGCCTTCAGGAGTATGGGGTTGTTATTAACTCTTCGAAGTGTACTTTCGGCGTTCGGGAACTTACCTTCCTTGGTTTCCATGTCAGCCCAGAAGGTACAAGTCCTCCTCAGGATCGCGTTCAAGCTATTTTGGATTTTCCAGCTCCGAAAACCGTCCAGGGCGTGCGTCGTTTTCTCGGTATGTTAAACTACTACCGTCGATTCGTACCCCAGGCCGCGCAATTTCAAGCTCCATTGATTGATGCAGTAGTTGCCACAAATGGTAAAGGCAATAAACCATTCTCATGGTCGCCTGAACTACTGGAGCAATTTGAAGTTTGCAAACGGAGTTTGTCCAGGGCTACGCAATTGCAACATCCGGTTAATGACGCACCTCTTGGACTGTTTACAGATGCATCTTCTGTACATATTGGGTCCTGTCTTCAACAGCGAGTCGATGGTGAGTGGTTTCCTCTTGCTTTCTTTAGTAAGAAACTTACTAAAAAGCAGACAGAGTGGCCGACTTACTATCGAGAGTTGCTGGCGGTGTACGAAAGTGTACAGCATTTCCGCTATATTTTGGAGGTTCAGAGCGTCACTATTTATACGGATCATAAGCCATTGCTGTACGCTTTCGTACAGCGCAGGGAGAAACTGCCCCCTGCCCAATTAAATCAGCTGTCTTTTATCAGTCAATTTACAACTGATATTAGGTATATTAAAGGTGAGGACAATGTCGTGGCTGACGCCTTATCACGAGTCGAAGCTATTGCTCTTGAACAGGACTATGAAGCCCTCGCGAAGTCGCAAGAGTCAGATAAAGAACTATCAGACATGCGTGAGAGCTCCAGTCTCCAGTTGACAAGCGTCGTCGTTCCTGGTACAAACATTTCCATTATTTGTGATGTATCTACAGGCAAGCCACGTCCATATTTGACCCCTTCCTTTCGCAAAGCAGTTTTCGATAAGTTTCATAACTTAAGCCATCCTGGCGCACGTGCAACTGCCCGCCTTTTGACAGAGCGTTACGTTTGGCCTTCCGTCAATAAGGATTGTAAGCAGTGGGCACGCGCTTGCGAGGCTTGTCAACGAGCTAAGGTCTCACGTCACAATTTTTCTCCGTTAGGTAATTTCAACCTTCCATCTGGTCGTTTCAGTCACATACACATTGACATTATTGGTCCTCTACCTTTATGCAGTGAGTATCGCTATTGTTTGACAGCTATTGACCGAGTCACCAGGTGGCCTGAGGTTTGGCCTATGCGCTCCATTACCACAGAAGAAGTGGCAGACACCTTAACTAGAGAATGGGTTTCGAGATTTGGGGTACCATCAATCATCACGACAGACCAAGGTACTCAGTTTGAGTCTGACCTGTTTCGCCGACTGATGATTCACTTTGCCACTAAACGAATAAGGACCACATCTTATCACCCATGTGCTAATGGCATGATCGAGCGAGTACACCGCCAGCTTAAGGCTGCTCTCATGTGCCATCATGATTCTTGGGTGCGTTCACTTCCTTTCGTTCTTCTTGGCATGCGTTCCGCGTTCAAAGAAGACATTAAATCCACAGCCGCGGAGATGCTCTATGGAGAACCTCTTCGTTTGCCAGGTGAGTTATTTATTTCATCAACCCCATCAGATGTAATTGACAATCCATCGGATTTTGTCGTACAACTACGTCGTAAGATGTCAGTTGTAAGACCTATTCCTGCATCTCGACATTCATCACCATCAACTTTTATTTTTCAAGATCTTTCTTCTGCATCACACGTTTTCTTAAGGGATGATACAGTTAGACGTCCTTTACAGCCACCTTATACGGGTCCTTATAAAGTTGTTAATCGTGCCAGCGATGGCAAAACTATGACTTTGGACATCAAGGGCAAAAGTGTTGTCGTCAGTATCGATCGTGTGAAACCAGCTTTTGTTGAACATACTGTCACCCATCCAGAGCAGATTGCAAAGCCTGCGTCTTCTGATGATCCAGAGCAGACTGTAAAGCCTGCACCTTCTGTTCGCCCAAGGCCAACTCCAGCCATCGCTACCGCGCCGTACACTACTCGGTCTGGTAGACGCGTCAAATTTAGATGTTTATAATTTCTACTAGGTTTTCTTTCTCCGTGGGGGGGTGGTGTGGCGTTCTTGTAATGCGACCGCCTTTGATTGTTTGTCTATGTTTGACAAACACAATGTTTTTCACTAAGTGACAGTTGTCAAATTAATTAGATGAGAATTTTATTCCGAGCTAGAGAGTATGGTTATTTTCTAAGCCTTATAAATATTATTTCCGATTTATGTTTACTGTCCAGTTTGTATATATTGTAACCGTGTACATATTTAGAAGTACAGTCAGTTACGTTTATGAACCCTGCCTTTTACTACCACGGAACACATCCGCAACCACCAAGATTGCACCCGGCCATACAACTTCCCAAAGTTTCGATAGATAGGCTTTGTTTGAGTCCAAACTGACGACTGCTGCCGGCTTCAAACGCCGCTGCCGCTCGATCTGCGTGCATAATGCAAAAGCGAACAAAATACTGCGCCCAGCGTATAATATGGCGAGCCTAGTTTTTCCCGTCAAAGGCTAATTGTCCCCTCAGCGCTGCATAATTGGCCCTCCAGCTGAGTTGACGCACCGATCGCGCGTGCTCAATCGACCTGCGGTTCGGAGGATTTTTGAATTTTCTATTGTGAGTTTTAACAGCACCTGCATAAACTAGAATTTCGCTAAGCATTTCTTTTAAATAGCCGATAACTTTTCGATTACGCAAACAACGCGAAAAACATCTGTTACAGTATTAAAAGTGTAAACAAGCAATCTAGATTGGCATCACAACTTTTAAAATTTACCCATAACCTATATACATTAATTTTTAATTATTAAATAAAAAATTAAATTTACCCATACCTATATACATTAATTTTTAATTTATTACCCGCGAGAGAGATCTTGGGTTATGACAATTGTATTCTGCTCTGCTGTCCCGTACCCTACGTAATTTACTAACCAGTAAAATTAAATATGATTTTCAAAATGTCTCTCAAAATATTCATCTAAATTCACGCAAATAAATATGATTTCTTCACTGTTGTTACCCGGCCCTCAAAAGGATTTGAATTCCCAAAGAAATAGTTCGTATATCAATTGGAATAAGAACAAAAGGTACAGCGTTATTTCCTCTCAAATAACAAATTGTTTCCCGTGAACCTTTGAAGTTAGTTCAGAAGTTGACGTCATTGGGCATGTTAGAGATTCTTTGTGGAGCGTCATATCTTTACGATTGCGATGGCAAACGGAGATAGGCAAATGGGATGAAAGGATGTGGGTCGCGCCCGCGGCGCTGTGGGCTCTCAACGGCTTATTCTGGACCATCTCGTCCCGGTCTTCTTGCTTCCTTTGGCTCTGCTACGTGAACGGACTAGAAAGTTTCAGAGGTAGCATTTAATGCTTCCAATTTAAAATTACAAAGACTGAGAGAGATATCGGAATGATGATTGAGTATTAATCGTAAAACTGTTATTTATGTTATCTAAATGTTCACATTTCAAACACACTCGAATTATGTATTTATTTCCCCCGTTATTCATAAAAACGAAAATCTTCCATTCTCATTTTACATCTTTCTGTTTACGCTGTGATGAAAAGCTGCAGATCAGCGATTTAATAAAAATCGTGTTTCAAAAGCAGGCCTATATCCCCGAAGGAATAGGCAGAGGTGAATGAAACACTCGCGTTTTTATGAATTTGTTTAATTCCAAAACGTATTTTTGTTATTATCTCTAAAAATAGGCTTCAGTCTCATAAAAATGGCAACCAGAAATCCTCCAGAATAGTGGTTTACGTCGTCTTGTAGCGTATGCAAAGCGGGATGCAACGCTAATCTCTGTGCGCAAACACGCGGCGACGCGACGACGCGTGACGTCGCCAGCCTGTTTGTGGACGTGTCGCTGGACTTAAGAACTTTTGCAATTTAAGTACTTCTACAGGACACGCAGTCACAAATAAAGCACGACGAAATATTACAAAGAAAATTGTGGTCAGAAAAAGTTAGAAAAATTATAGTCTTGATGCAGGATGACTATAATTTTTCGAACTTTTATATAATGTTCAATAAAAATCAAAATAATAGACAAAATATTACTTATCAGTAGGGCAGTGTTTCTGTATTAGAGCGTGGGCAGCAACGGGGCTTGCCGAAGGTGGTTTCCTAAGAATAAATTTAATTATTTATATCGGTCAGACGTCATCAAGTCATCCATTTCCTTTTGATATATCATCCACCATGCTGGAAAGGTGCTTGTGATGAAGGAATGTATAGAGAAGAGGCGGAAAGGACCATGTCTAGAAACCAATGAACAAAGAAAGTGATTGGGATAGCAACATTGCCATCCCTACAACTCAAGGTTTTGGATTCCGTTTTACGGCCGGCCGCCTGCCTGACACCAACCCTCTTTGGGTATGCTCTTGTTGGTGTTTTGCCCTCCACATTTCGGGGTGTCCCAAAGTGCTTATTGGTCTACACAGGGCAATCTCCCTTAGTCGATTTTACGATACCCTAAGGACAAGTCAGGACTGGCACATTCAACGTTATTTTTCGCTCCCAAGCCAGTGTGGAATCCTCAGAAACCACATATACCTACAATTAGGTTAGGTAATTATAGGTAATTATATTTTTTATTTTTAAGGGATTTATAAAACGTTTTCTATCATTATAAGCATATTCAGAAGCGCACGTGAGACAAGTGACATTCACAATGAAGACAGCCAGAAACAAACACGGGGGCACGCATCACCCCCACTCGAAGGACTCGCGGCCCGCTAAAAAGCCATTAACGCGTCGCGCCTTTGATCTCGCCGCGGCCTTTGACAGCGCCGCTTCGACTGGCCACTTGTAACTATTGACTGGTATCCGAGGAGCTGCCGGAGGGAAAGAGGTAATGTTCTGTATCGGGAACAATGCCGGCTTCTACATTCGCCCCTCGATATTAACCCTTCACACCTGGCGTTAGAGGTGACATCTTCTTATGTTAGTAAGTTGTTGTTGTTAGACTGTAAAATTTCTTTAACTAATGTTCAACCTTAACTTATTTGTTACCTTAAAAATTTGAGCCTGACATGTTGTTGACTGTACCTTTATTGTAAGGAGGAAAACCCATAATGTTACAACAATGTAAATATTTGACATGCCGTATAGTTTAAAAAACAGTTCCTACAAGTACCTACCCAACTTAAGGACAAAAGTGTTGTTTTGTAAATATGTATTTATGTTTTCAGTAGGTATTATGTATGACTGAAGTTTTCTTGCAATTCTTTTGCTGCTCCTGTAATATATCGCGATCTAACAGTAGCGAATAGTTTTTGCAGATAGTCACTTGTTAAAATGTCTAAACAATTGTAATGGGGTGAGGTAATTTAAGAGACCTTAACACCATCCACACTTCGATTTAATGTTATTAATTTTATAACACATCTTTTTTTTGTGAATTTTCAATTTAAGAAATCTAATAATCATATTTTATTGTGCACAACACATCTATGATTACTAGTGTAATTGAGGATTGAATGTTAAGTGGGCATTACAATCTTTGAATTCTTCTTCTTCTCCCTGCCCTGGTCCCAGTCTATCTGGAGTCGGCGCAGTATGTTTCCTCTTCCATTCATATCGGTCAGACGTCATCAAGCCATCCACTCCCATTTGATTCATATCATCCATCACACCATCACTAGCAAGTGATGAATGAATGTATAGAAAAGAGACGGAACGGACCATGTCGAGAGACCGATGAACGGAGAGAGTAATTGGAATGACAACATTCCAATCCATACTGCTCAAAGTTTTGGCTTAGGTTTTATAGCCGACCGCCTGCCTGACACCAATCCTCTTTGGGTATGCTGTTGTTGTTGGTTTGCCCTCCACCATTCGGGTGCCCCAAGGTGTTTATTAGTCTACACCGGGCAATCTCCCTTAGTCGACTTTTACGACACCCATGGGATGAGTCGGGGCTGGCCTATTCTACGTTATTTGTTCGCTTCCAGGCCAGCATTGAAGACAATTTTTGAATAAGCTAACTTTTTAGGTCATTATTTATCAACACATATAAGTTATTTTTTTAACAGGTACGATAGTCTCCTGCTACTCGTATTTGGCATGTTTTTTCTCATTGATATTCTGTAAAGACAGTTTTTATAAGTCCCAAAACTAGAAAACTTTCAAAATGTCCGGGTTCCCCGACAGCGGTGGCACAGGCAAAACTATAATTAGCCAGAACGCTTCTTCCTCGTTACGTGGGAATTAGCTCCGCGCTCCGCGATCGCTTTGAAGGTACCTACCCCCTTTGTCGCAGAACAAGCACCTGCGCAACTCCATCTAGTGATGAGGAGATAGTACCTTGATGTTTGATACTTTGAAGCACTGTTTTTAGAATTGTCTGCTTTTGACGTATAGGCGCTCCGCTTTCAAGAGGCTTACCCCGTCTTTGTGTGGCTCTGTCAAGAGCAGCGCGTGCCTCACCTCTCCACACTAGGCATAGGTAATGTGACATCGCATATGATTTTAATTAGGAAATCGGCTAATTTATTTGGATAGCTCCTAACTGCCGCAATCAGAGATGTAAATAAACTTTAATGAGTATTTAATGTCATAATTTTCGTTTAAATCTAGGCCATAGACCCAGCAAGAATAGGGAATAGTTTTGAATGGTAATTTTTTTTACATAAGTAAGTTACTCATTGTGTAATGATACTAAAGGTTCAAATTGAATGATTGAGTTTACCGCCTTATGTCACGTCACTGTCAGGTGGTCATGGCGTCCGGGTCGGCCATTACTTTGTATTGTAACAAGTGAGTAAAATACAAAATATAAATTACCTAAAAACAAGTCTTTCATTAAACTACACATGGTGTCAGGTAGTGAATATTGCAATATAAGGCAAGATGGAATTCAAACCTCCACAAGGTTTGTGTCTGTCGGGAGACGTAGCTGAAAACTGGCTACTATTTCAACAGCAATTTCAATTATTTATTGTAGCCAATGAATACGAAAAGAAACCGGAAAAGGTTAAAATTGCTATGTTTCTTAATAGTCTTGGTCAAGAGGCTTTAAGAGTGTACAATTCCTTTCAATTTACAAAAGAAGACGAGGAAAAATTAACACTATACGATATCCTGAAAAAATTTTCTGACTTTTGCATGCCGAGAAGAAACACAGTTTTCCAGCGATTCAAATTTTTTAAACGTGCACAAAATGAAGGTGAACCTATTGATAGTTTTGTCACAGATTTGAAAATTTTGGCATCTAAATGTGAATTTGGTGAACATCAGGAATCACTTATAAGAGATGTTTTGATATTGGGTCTTAGAGATCAGCCTTTACAGGAGTCCTTACTAAGGGAAAATGATTTGACATTACAAAAAACTGTTCAGATATGTAAAGCATTTGAGCAGAGTAAAAAGGAACTAAATATAGTAAGAAAAGATGAATCTGTAGATTTAGTAAATCAAAATTTCCAAAAAGACAAGAATAAGAAGAAATTTAATTGTAAAAACTGTGGAAACTGGCATGCTATAAATGAGTGTCCAGCGTATGGGCTAAAATGTCATAATTGTAGTAAACTGAATCACTTTTCCAAAAAGTGTCGAAATACAAAGAAAATTAAAGAAATAGAAGAAGAAAATGTAAATTGTGAGTTGGATTTGTTAAGAATTGAGACAATAAACAATAATTCATGCAGTCAACCGTGGACACATCCAGTTGAAATCAATGGAACCACAATTAATTTCAAAATAGACTCCGGGGCAGATGTAAATGTCTTATCATTATATATGTTTAAAAAAGTTTGTAAAGGGGAGCAGCTACTTAAGAATAATAGAAAAATTACCGCTTTTGGTGGATTTGAAGTGGAGACTGCGGGTGTGACTAACTTAATGTGTACACTTAAGGACAGGAACCCAGCAATTCTCAAGTTTGTGATAGTTAAGAAAAATGCAACACCTATTTTGGGCAGAGATTCTTGTTTATCTCTAGGTTTAATTCAAAGACTACATGAAGTTAATTCTGATACAGAAAAAGGTGAGTTCTTGACTTTATATGCAAAAGTGTTCTCAGGGTTAGGCAAACTGCCATTTGAATACAAAATTAGACTTAGAAGTGATGCCGTTCCAGTAGTAAAACCATGTCGTAGAATACCCGAAATTCTTAAACCACGACTAAGGGAGGCTTTGAGTAAATTAGAAGAATTTAATATTATTTCAAAAGTAGTGCAGCCTACAGAATGGGTCAATGATTTGATCATTGTTGAGAAACCAAATGGTAGCCTACGGTTGTGTCTTAGTCCTATAGAGTTAAACAAGTATGTTATGAGAGAACACTTTAGTATTCCAACATTAGAAGAATTGACCGCTAACTTGTCTGGCATGAAGTATTTCACAGTGTTAGACATGAAAGATGGTTTCCATCAAGTACCTTTGGAAGGTACCTCATCATACTTATGTACGTTTAATACGCCCTTTGGACGTTATAAATTCAATAGGTTACCCTTTGGCCTTTGTTCCAGTCCAGAAATATTTCAAAGAGAAAACACAAAAATCTTTGGAGACATTCCTGGTGTTCAAATCTATTATGATGACATAATAATTGGAACGAAGACCAAAGATGAGCATGACCATGTATTAAGGTTGGTTATGAAAAGAGCTTTGCAATATAATGTTAAATTCAATGAAAGTAAGCTACAGTTCAAAGTAAGCAAGGTTTCTTATTTGGGTTTTATTTTTTCAGAAGAAGGATTTAAGCCTGACCCAAGCCACATAAATTCAATTTTAAAAATTAAAGAACCTGTAAACAAAAAATCATTACAGAAGTTTCTAGGAGTAGTAACATTTTTGCATAAATTTATACCTAACATGTCCAACATAGCAGCTCCATTACGTTATCTACTTAAAAAAGACATACAGTGGGCATGGGGACACAAACAACAAGAATCTTTTAATAATTTAAAACTTGCAGTGAGTAGTGCACCTACATTGACTTATTTTGATTCAACAAAGCAATTAATGGTGCAAACTGATGCTAGCAAAGACGGATTAGGTGCTTGTCTAATGCAAAATAATAGGCCTTTAGCATATGTGTCTAGGAGTTTAACTCCTGCTGAACAAAACTATAGTATGGTAGAAAAAGAATTGCTCGGTATTTGTTTTGCTGTTTCAAAATTTCACCATTTTTTATATGGTCGTGTCTTTAAAGTTCAAACGGATCATAAACCTCTCATTAGTATAGTCAGGAAAGAAATCCATAAGTCAACAAACAGAATTCAGAGAATGTTACTTAAGTTATTAAAATATAGGTATGATATTGAGTATATTCCAGGCAAATACATGTTTATATCAGATTTTTTGTCCAGAAATTACCTAAATAATATAGTAAAAGATGACCCAGATATGAAAGATATTGTTCATACTGTTAGTATTCAGGATTATTTACCAATTAGTTCTGTAAAATTAGAATTGTTCAGAAAGGAAACAAGTAGAGATAACATTTTATCTCAGGTTTTGAAATATGTTCAGTCAGGATGGCAAAATTATACTAATACTAGTAGCGACATACAACATTATTATAAATTAAAAGATGATCTGTCAGTAAAAGAGGGAATATTGTTTTATAATGACAAAGTGGTAGTTCCCAAATGTATGTATTTAGAAATACTTTGTCAAATACATGGTAAAGCTCATCTTGGCATAGAAAAATGTAAAAAAAAGGGCAAGAATGATACTTTATTGGCCCACAATGTCCACTATGATACAAAAATATGTGCAACAATGTACCATATGTGAACGACATCAGTCCTCAAATAGAAAAGAAACACTGATAAGTCATGAAATTCCTAATTTACCATATTTTAAAATAGGTATGGACATAGCAGAGTATGGTGGAAAATACTTTTTGATTGTTGTTGATTATTTTTCGAAGTGGTTTGATGTCATTCACATATGTAATAAGTCCATTGACGTGATTAATTTGGAACTGTTAAAATTATTTTCTGTACATGGGTTACCAAAAGAAATTGTTTGTGACAATAGCCCATTTAATAGCTATAATTTTCATAAGTTCTGTAACAATTATAATATTGAGGTGTGTCACTCTTCGCCTTATTATCCCAAATCAAATGGTATGGCTGAAAAAGCTGTAGGTATTGCTAAAAAAATGTTGAAAAAATGTACGACACCTGAACAACTTTATGAAGGTTTATTAGATTATAGAGTGACTCCTGTTGCTGGTACAGACTACTCACCATCTCAAATGATTATGGCAAGGCTTTTGAGGTCAAAATTACCCACAACTAGGTCACAATTAGAACCAAAAATAATTATTAACAGTGCTTACCAACAACAGAAGTTAAGAAAGGAAGAAATTGAAAAAAGGTATAATTTTAACGCTTCACATAGTAATACTTTCAAAGTAGGAGATTATGTAAGTGTCAGAAACCCATTAACTAAATTGTGGGAACCTGGTGAAATTGTTAATAGGTCAACTAAACCAAGGGCATATGGTGTAAGAAATAGTCAAGGAAATATAGTAGAACGAAATACTTTATTTTTAAGACATTCACATGTTCCTGCAAATACAAATTTAACACAAGATAGTAACACAACTGTAAATTTAAATAAAAATCTTTTATTTAATAGACTAGTAGAAAACACAGTGGAAGGTCAGAGTACATCAAGTGTTATTAATGATGATTGTAATAATGATAAGAATAATAATAGTAATATAGAAAATCAACTACAACATGAAAATGCTGTAACTGCAGATGAGCAGAGGTCTCAAAGTGGTAGACTTATTGTTAAACCTAGATGGCTGAAAGACTATATTCAATGAAAGTATTAAACATATAATTGTATTAGTTTATAAACTATTTGGTTTACTTTTTTATAAAGGAAGGGATGTGTAATGATACTAAAGGTTCAAATTGAATGATTGAGTTTACCGCCTTATGTCACGTCACTGTCAGGTGGTCATGGCGTCCGGGTCGGCCATTACTTTGTATTGTAACAAGTGAGTAAAATACAAAATATAAATTACCTAAAAACAAGTCTTTCATTAAACTACACACTCATTACATAATTGACGTCTCTCATGTATTAGGTATGCCCTATAATACAGTTTCAATGGTAATGAGGACACGGCATGAACATTAATGTTAACAAGGTAGGATCTCTTTAAGAGATACTTTAATGTTTAAGTATAATTAAATATTACAAGATTTTAATCTTGTGAAACACAAAAATACACACAACAGGAATTTTTGTTAATCAATGTTAAATTTATGATCATTTTCAGTGTCTGTCTTAAATAAAGTAATTATCTTATTATATTATAGACTCTTTAACCTATTCGATATTTTGTCATAGTATTTGTCATAGCCGTGTGGTGACGGCAGAGTAGAATACAATTGTCACCTCCTCAAATCTCTCCCGTGGGTGTCGTACAAGGCGACGAAGGATAAATCGGTGATGAGGATTGAGCAATGAGCAACAGCGTTCCTCTTAAGCCACCTAGCAATATACTGCGAGTTTTGTGCCCAATAAATGGCAATAGGCTCGCCTCCTATTACATGGAACTTGACATAGTTGACGAAACGTGGATGCTAGTTCACCTCTGCCTACCCCTTCGGGGATATAGGTGTGATTTATGTATGTATGTATTTGTTATCGAACTTCCTCGAAAGGGCTTGACCGATTGTTATGAAAATTTTGTTAGGTCTGAAAATAGGTCGTGGGCTAATTTTTACCTCTATATGTTAAGGTCACAATGTTTGCCGGCTCAGCTATTATATATATAAAAGTGTCATTACACACGTTATTGATAGATAATGTAAGCTTTTCGAGATCCACCCCTTTGCCATAGCCTTGAAGCCAGCTCCACCGTGAAACAATACAGTTGACAGCATTGTGTTTGTCCAATGGAATCGTCGGCGAGATCAAAGGTGCGGATCATACCCTCGTCAACGAGCAATTCCTCTTTGATTCCGCTCGGGTGGAACTGCCGAATCAATACGTTTGGATGTCGACGGTGGCCCAGTTATGATGGAGTTGGGTAGGTAGTTATACCTGCCTAATTTTTGTATGGAGGTATTGAGGTATTTCAGTCGTTTTCCTAGAAAGTGTCTGCTTCATCTTCAAACTTTTGCGGTCGAAAATTATTCTTCTCGTTTCAATACAACGGACTTAATAAAGATGTTTTTCTAGGATTAGAAGCTCGAATTATAAGTATGTAGTTGATATGCTAATTTTGTAAATATCAACGATATTAAAGCTTCTGTTATAAGTATTATAAAGTGAAGCAGCAGTAAGCAGTAGAAATATCATTAGTCCATAGATCCTACTCATTGCTTAAATATAAATAACATTATTTTTGATGTATGTTTAACTACTTAACGTTCTTAAGTTAGATTAGGATCTATGGCAAATACAGTAAAACAAAATTAAATAAATTAAAGACAAACAGATAGGTATCACGGATTTATTCGCCTAGACAGCGTCGTAAGTGGAACAATTGAGATTCATCCGATACGGAGTCGACTGGTGCGTCCTTTATAGCCTCCAGCAATAAAAGAAGACAATAATAAATTCTGGATTCTCACATCGCTTTAACAACTTATTAAAGTTTGCCAAGCAGTATTGCGAGCAAGGAGTGTAACACCATTACTTGGTCGTTGGCAGGCAGCTAGGAGCAAGGCGAGATGGTATATTAGTAGTATATTGTCGAGAGTGCGTTGGCGACGCTCCAGCTGGCACCACCAGCGCTGGACCGCGCGCTGATACTGTGCGATGGGACTAAAACAATGATACGAATGCACATCTTTGGCTGAATATGTTGTACGGTCGACTGCAAGTGTAAATACATAAAATGTCCGTTATACTAAAAAAATAAGTAAAACGTGTGTGATTTCTTATGGAACAAACTCGCGTTCAATCGCGTGACTCCGCCTGAAATGAGACACATTGAAAGTTATAAGAAGAAACCATTAAGTCAACGTGTAACTTATTGGAGGTCAGTGTGTATTGTTTAAAGATACTGGAATGCACCATTTTGGTCCATCCATGTCTCAAATGTGAGACCACAAAGAGTTTGCCGAAGCGAAGAGTTTGCAGGTGTATAGTGGTGAACTTCTTCTTCGTGCCTTGCTTCCGAATTTCAGAATGTCTTTTGTCATACTGCTCTAGGACTTGGCTAGCTGGTATGGCCGGCCGACTGCCTGATAAAAACCTTAGGGAAGAAGAATTATTATTAGTAACCATTGGCTAACAATAATTTCAACATCATCATTCAACCGAGAGACGCCCACTGTTGGGCATAGGCCTCCCCCAAGGATCTCCAAACCGGTCGGTCTGCGCTGCCCGCATCCAGCGGCTTCCCGCGACCTTCACCAGCTCGTCGGTCCACCTCGTGAGGGGCTTGTACCAACGCCATTCTCGGACCTTTCCGCCCCAACGGCCGTCAGTCCTCCTCGCAATGTGCCCTGCGCACTGCCACTTAAGGTCCGCAATTCTTCGGGCTACGTCGGCGACCTTAGTTCTCTTGCGGATCTCATCATTTCTGATATGATCACGCAGGGAAACACCGAGCATAGCCCTCTCCATTGCCCTTTGGGTGACTTTGAGTCTTCTTATAAGGCCCATTGTAAGCGGCCACGTTTCGGTGCCGTAAGTCATCACTGGCAACACACACGCATTGAAGACCTTTGTCTTTAAACACTGCGGTAGATGGGCCGAGAATATGCCGCGTAGCTTCCCGAACGCTACCCAGCCGAGTTGGATCCTTCGATCTTTAATTTCAACATAAATCATCATAACCCATGTCTATCACATCTTGGACCTATTATTATTGTCTAAAAGATGAAACAACAAAGTTTTTTGTTTAAAAACCATACTGTAGGCAACAGAAAAAATTAAAGAATTGACTACAATTACTCTAAAGAGATGGTCTAGAGAGGTCTAGAAAATAGCGGTGTTAATAAAAAAGTATTTAACGAAGTGTTTAAATCAGATGCTGTCTCTGTTCTTAAACAAATCACGTCATAAATACTTATTGTAATAACACTGTAGATTATTATTATCATTTTTATTTCAACACATATAAATGTTAGAAAAATTATTACCAAGAAATTTTTGGTTAGAAAAAGTTCGAAAAATTATAGTTCCCGCAAGACTCTAATTTTTCGAACTTTTTCTAAGCACAAATTTCTTGGTAATAATTTTTCTAACATTTATATGCTCTGTAAATGTTATGTTACAGTCAATGTTCGTATCAAATTGATAAGGCATTAGGATATGCGGCGTGCGGCTCCGGCCGGCCAAGTCGGCTAAATACTCGAGCTGTGAACAGTTCAGTGGGACTGGGGACTCATCGCGCATTCCCTTTGCGAGTCCCGCCCCCTCTCAAAGGAATCTTCACGGGATATCTTCTTTTCAATTCGGCATGTATTTTGGCCGTTACAGTTTAGATGTTTTTTCAGCGAAATCACTGAATGTTTTCATACCATCTGAGCTGAGACCTAGCCTATAGTTTGTAAAATATAGGTTATTTCATATGGCAGCTGTCACACTCTCTTTACACCTTTTCGCACTTACAGCAGTTATAAACTGTTGCTTGCTGTCATTCTAAGCATGTTACGGTTGTTTCGTTTTAAGGTCTGTTGGCTCGATTTATTCGAACGCATAGAAAACTAAAGTATGAAACGGTCGGTTGGAGTCACAAACATGAATAATGTCGTTAAAACAAAAACTAATTAAAAAAAACCTTCAGGAAATATCTATAATGTTTAGTTATAATACATAATATTTTCTACGCGCAAGTGTATGCCTTATTTAACAGGAAGCGTCTTCAAGATCGATTCTTTATGGGTAGCCTGACGTTTCATTTCAGACGCACATGCACCCCTAGAATTACCTTCCCTCGGATTTCGCTTTCTCTTTCACACGCGGCAACTGGTACTGCTCCATCCCTTTCAATGCAAACGTCATTGCGTGGCGCATTGTCTGCAATACGCTTCTAGTCCATTTTCAGCTTTGTCCTCAAGAGGATAAGAATGAAATTGTGTCGTGTTGTGGACGTGAAAAGGAAATTGGCATTTACATCGACAGTGGAAAAGCCAGTTTTCCGCGGCAGAGTTTGAAAATGGAATTCGACTGTGCACCGCCGCAACTTTATTTCTGCTGTTGGTAAATTGGAAAATTTGCTTTCGCGTATAGCAATAAGAGTGGGATTGGTTTGATTTCGGGTTTTGAGTTTGGCAAAACAAGCGGGTTACTTTGAACGTTCGAAACACGCCGCCGCATTCGTTGACATGTACCGGCACGCGAACGTTTTTGTTCCATTTTCTGTTTTTTAAAAATAGTTTACCGAAAATGAGACGTTTGATTTTTTAAATTTCAAGATAATTGTGCAGCCAGTGCGGTCGATACTGTGCAATGATGTTGTGATGTAAACAAGCATTATTATTATAGTCTGTGGCCTCTGTTTGTATACGAGTAGATAAGTTTAGGTTTTAATATATTGTAGTTGTTAGTACCTAATTAATGTAATTAGATTAAATGTCTAGAAAGTAATCATTACATATTAGTGAAAATATTGGACTAAAGTGTTTAGCAAGAGAAAATATTTAAGACATTAAACTGTGAAGTTTGTGATTTCCCAACCATAGTTCTGCAAAGGTGGCATTAGTAAGTTCAATTATAAGTATAAAGCTACAATGAAGGCATAAACTTGATTTTTACTTGGACTTAAAAAAGTGGTCTTTGCTAAAGTTTTTTGTTGAAGGCTGTATCTGCGCGATTGGTTGGGTCGTTGAACTCATGCGCGTTGCTATGGCAACGCGGTACCCATGTGGCAGGCTGCAATAGGGTCCGATTGCAGCGATTTGTCAGTCCCTTCAGGGACCACCGGCTGAATTAAGTTGACACGTCTCTAAAGAGACCCATTGCCATTACCAAAACCACATAAAGTTATATGGTTACGGGATATTGCTGTCCTTTAAGACGCTGAAACTGAACATAATAACATTATTTGTTTCATTAATTGTATTTTCACTTCTCATGCTCTGAAAGTGCTTATTTGTGCAGGATATAGGCTGCACAAAATCGAATTTTGTGCTCTAGAGCATTAACGTATCTACTTATAAATGTGTCTATATTAAGGCAAAGAAATGAGCCATGCAGCCAAACACAATAAGAAATTCAGAGATAGAATATGTTATTTTATAATATTTACTTAAATTTATTTGCCTAATGTGTTTTTTAAGACATAAAAGATATTAAAATTTTAATTCAAGTAGGTGCGGTGGGTTATTAAATTAATTTAAGAAAATTATTATTTCAAAATTAGTTTAATACTTGGCTGTATAGGTCTGCAGCCCAAGTCTAATATCAATGGAAAAACAATTTCCTTCAGTATTCAAAACTGTACTAATTTTTTAGTTTGAATTTTAAGAAATGTAACGATAAACTATTTTATTTCCTCGCAATCGAAGTGAAAAGCAGAGTTTCTAACTCGTCCACAAAACCATTTTTATCCTCGACATTACTATCAGCCCTCGCCTTCGGCTCAGGCTGCTAAAAGTCTCGGACAAAAATGATTCGTTTTGTGCACTTGATGGAAAATCTACTATTTAGATGACATTTAAAATTATTGACATGTGTATAAACAATTCTCTACTAAATATTATTCAAAATTGGACATGATTGTATAATTATTCGATTTTTATTAATTATTAAGATGTCACAAATATCTGTTTGACTTATTAATGCTAGATATTATTCGATTTTAATTTTAACATTATATAAATGTTAGAAAAAAGTATCTTGGGTGGCCGAGCGGTCAGCCACCTGCCCGGATAGCAGCGGACGCGGGTTCGATTCCCGCCTCAAGATCATAATTTTTCGAAATTCTTTTTCTAACCACCAAAATGCTAGATATGTTTTTGCTGTGTTCTGATCTGATTATGCGTGTATAGTTAATTTTGCTTGTGGTTTATTATTTTTAATTTAAAATGTGCTAAATAAAATAATCAATTATAACTTTACAAGCACAATGTGCTATTCATTATTCTCAGTTATTCGAAACATTACGTCGAAAATAATAATTATCATTTGATAATCGGAGCCATCGGCAACGGGTTTTAAAGCCTCAACTAACATAAAACTAGATTTATTTATAAATACATCAATCACCCTTTTGTCCCCTAAGGGGTAAGCAGACGTGTCAACACGTTAATTTCGTCGGTTATTACAGTCGGTCGTAGGAGGCGAGCATATTGCCATTCTTATCTATAGACAAAAACGTAGACTTTATGTCTGGGGTGGCTCACTCTGGCGAGGGACCGATCAGAATGGCAGAAGGTGAGGAAGGCCATTGCCCAGCAGTGGTACATCCCAGGCTAATAATAAAATAAATAAATAATAACCTACCTATACTATAATAATTTCAATGTCTTCTTCTACCTGCCCTGTTCCCAGTCTATCTGGGGTCGGCGCAGTATGTTTCCTCTTCCATTCATATCGGTCAAGCGTCATCTAGCCAACCACTCCCTTTTAATTCTTAACATACATCGGAAAGGAAAAGAGACGGAACGGACCCTGTCAAGAGACAGATGAACGGAGAGTGATTGGAATGACAACATTCGAATCCATACCGGCCGCTCAAGGTTTTAGCTTAGGTTTTACAGCCGGCCGCCTGCCTGACACCAACCCTCTTTGGGTTATAATAATCATAAAACATTTATCAAATCTTTAACCGAAAATTGGTAACAAGCATGGCAATACTACCATCTCGATTTCTTAAGCAGCAAGAGGCTTTTATTTCCCATCGTTTGATCGCCGTGAACACTTGTAAGGAGCGCATTTACGCCCCTTTTGTGCCATAATATAGTTTTATGGCGTATAACTTAACGGGTGTTATTGAACTGCTTACTGTGGTCGTTTACTGTGGTTTGTTAGTTATTAATGTAGTTGATAATATCATAAGCATAAGTTGCCTTTTTTATTAGGAGGAGGTCGACGTTCGCTCTTTCGGTCTGCGATTGCGTAAACTAAGCATTGATCGCTAGGACGGTCATTGGAAGTGTGACCAAAAATATAATTATCTCGAGTTCCTTCATGCTTAGGAAGGTACCTTAAGCTGTTGGTAAGCCAGCATCTGCAGTAGTTAATACCTACCAATTCGCATTATATAATTGGTGGTGGGTTATGGTATGGGCCTATTCTCGCTATTTTCTTCCATCCAAAGAGAAAGGCCTGTGCCTCAACAGTAGGGACATTAAATAAAGGGCTGTTGATGATTATGATAATGTTAACATAGAGACATTTACTATCGTACCTTTTTTTTTTTTTTTTTTTTTTTCCAGGTTAAAAATGCAAATTTACGCACGTCCCACGGCTCCGGGACAAGAGCCGTGGGGGTGTGTGGGACTCCCCAGCGTGTAGAAAGCGCCAGGACTACCCACTAAAAATTTCCTGGGTGCTCCTGCTTCTCGCATAACAGGGGAAGGGTTACAGCGGGGCCTTAAAATCCCAGTGCCTGCCTTGCGCGCTCACCCGAATACGGGTCCATCATCCTTTGCAGTGTATAAAACTGCGCTGCCTACTCTGGCTGTCACACGGGAGCACCTGTGTGGCACCCAACTATCATCTCGGCGGCCAAACAAATATCCTAAGCAGTAGGATAAAAGGTGTCCCGACTACTGTTCAGGGGCCAGAATTCATAGGTTCATGGGGCGATCGCGGCGGCAAACTGTCTACGCCGGCGCCCAGTCCTTCTCCTTCTTAATGGATCCGCCGAGGGGTCGTCCTCTCGCGACCTCTCCTCGGCCTCCTTCCTCTCTATAACCGTGTTGGCGAACACATCCATAGCCTGCCATGCCTCATCACTATCGACCATGGCGCGGACTAATGCCGGTAGTGACAGGTCGTTGCCCACAACTGCCGCCAGCTCCCTTCTCTCTTCGGCCCATGCCGGGCATTCCATCACGGTGTGTGACGCCGTGTCATTGGCCGCCCCGCATTGGTGACACGCTGGGGTTGGCTCCCTTCTCGCCACATTGCACAGGTACCTCCCGAAGCAACCATGCCCGGAGAGCACCTGCACTAGGCGAAACGAAAGCACGCCCCAGCGTCTCTCAACCCAGTTCTGCAGCACAGGTTGAATGGCTTCCACCGTGTGTTTGCCAGCCGACGGGTGTTGTAACCTGCTAGACCATGCTCTGAGAGCCCTTCTTCTCGCTCTTCTCCTCCAAACCTCAGTCTCTTCTGGGAGCGGCTGAAGTCCCTGCCGTTTGAACTCCAGGGACTTTAGATAAATCTCCGCTTGCACTTCCGCCTCCAGGTCCCACGGCAATGAGCCCGCCAGAGCGCATGCCGCCTCAAAAGAGACCGTACGATATGCTCTGGCGATCCTGGTTGCCATGACCCTCTGCGGACGTCGCAGAAGGGCCATATTGTGGGTGTTTAATTTGTCTGCCCAAATGGGCGCCCCATAAAGAGCCACGGAACGCACCACTCCAGCAAAGAGGCGACGGCATCCGGCACTCGGACCACCTAGGTTGGGCATCAATTTACTTAACGCCGCCGAAACCCTAATGAGTTTGGGAGCCATCATCTGGAAATGGTTCCGGAAACTCCATCGACTGTCGAGGATTATACCAAGGTATTTCATGGTCGACCCGACAGCGATGGAGATCCCTCCCACTCTAAGTTGGGCCTCACCCGGTGGCTTGTTTCGGGGCCCATGAAAGCAAATTGCCTCCGATTTTTCAAGCGCCACTGTAAGTCCCAACCCTTTGATTTTGGTAACGACCTGCGCGACTCCGGCCGTAGCTAGGATGCTGGCTTCTCTATATGATGATGCACGTGCTGTCACCAGGGTGTCATCGGCATAACACGTGGTCTCTACTCCTCTCGTACTGACGCTACGGATGGCCCAGTCGTACCCGATGTTCCACAGGAGCGGTCCGAGGACCGACCCCTGTGGAACACCGTGCACGACTCCTCTTCTTGACCATTCTCTCCGGGTTGGGAACACCACCGATCTATCCGACAAGTATGCCACTATCGTCTCCCGTAGGTATCGAGGGACTCTGTGAAAGCGGAGAGCCTTCTCGATGCAGACATGGGGCAGGGTGTTAAAGGCGTTGGCGATATCGAGCGATACCGCCAAGACGACCCCGCCCCTCGCTACCTCCGCCTCGGCTAGGGCCCTCACCTTGGATATGGCATCCAGGGTGGATCTGCCCCGCCGGAAACCGAATTGGTTGTTAGCCAAATTCGGCCCGACCTCCTCTAGGTGTTGTGTAAGACGGGAAGCTATCACCCGCTCAAATAACTTCGCCGCCTCGTTTAGAAGTACGATCGGGCGGTACGCAGAGGGCGAATCAATAGGACGACCCTCCTTCCTCAACAAAACGAGTTTGCCCTCTTTCCAGAGCCTGGGGAAACGCCGTTCCCTAAAACAGGCTGTCAGCAGTGTCCTGAACCGTGTGTCAAAGCCGTTCTTCAGGCATGTGACCCAGACCTTGCCTGGGATCCCATCCAGGCCGGGGGCTGTATTTTTGGCTTGTAGCCTCAACACTGCCGCGCCCAGCTCGCTCTCAGTCACATCCGGGATGTCAGAATCGGTGCGTGTGTCATCGTCAGGTATGGGAATGGGTACGTCGGAATACCGGAAGTTACCCTCCCCCGGGAACAACGCCTCGATTACGCTGTTCAACGTTGTCTCCTCCATGTTAGAAGTGAGAGGGGGGGCCCATGGGCGCAGTTTACTCATTACGAGTTTGTATGGTCTGCCCCATGGGTCCCTCTCCAATGTGTCAAGGAGTTCTACCCACGCTCTCTCCTTTGCCGCTGCGATTTCGGCCCTGAGTGCCTTCTTGGCCTCCTGGTATAGACCGTAGAGGCGGTTCTCCTCGTCCTCGTCGGGTTGGCGTCTTCGTCTCCCCCTTCTTCGGCAATTGGCATATTGGCGTCGGGCTCTGACGCAAACTGCGCGAAGATGCGCTAGCTGAGCCGACCACCAATACACTTGCCGCCGAGGCGGCGACGTTCTCACCTTTGGCATGCACAAATCGCATAGGCGTTGCAGGGTCTGCTGGAACCATTCCGCCTCCGTGTCTATCTCCGGCCTGTCTGGACCAGGGAGCCAACTTTCCGCCAAAGACGCAGCAACAAGTGTATCGGGATCCAAACTTTTTATCGCCCATCTTGGGCCCAACTCCGATACCGGACGATTAGGGACAGTATCTTGTGGGTGGGGGAGTATGTCGTATCGGATGTACCGGTGATCAGAAAGACTTTCCTCCCCCACTATGACTCTCCATTGTTGGACGCGTCTTGCCAGCCTGGGGGAGGTAAACGTGACGTCCACCTTAGATCCCCCGTTCCAGCGTACGCAAGTGTCCGCGGTGCCACAGTTGTGGATGACGAAACCATTTCCTGCAATCCACTCTTCCAAAGCGGCACCCTTAGGTTCCGTCCTTGGTGATCCCCACTGGACGGATTTAGCGTTTAAATCGCCAGCAACAACTACCTGGTGCGACCGGCACCATCCTAGGAGGAATGTGTCCAGGCTAGCCAAGTACTCCTCGAAGTCGGACAGTGGCCTGTTGGGCGAAAAATAGGTGCCCACCAGGACAATGTCTCCCAGAAGGACCGCCACGAAGCCGTTACCCTTCAGGTGTTTCCTGATGGTTGGGGCCCCTGCTCGAGTGTTCACAATAACGGCAACGGTTTCATTGAGGTCGCCAACCCAGTCATCCCGCGAGGGGATGTAGTAGGGCTCGCTAACTATCATCACATTGGTAAGCCACTGCGCCGAGCTCTGGAAAAGGAGATCTTGAGCGCGTGCGGAGTGGTTTGTATTCGCCTGTAAGACACGGAGGGCCATATTATTGATCGGTGGCTACCATATCGACCTCCTCTGACCCAGTCCCGTTCGGCGGGTTGGTAGGTTGCGGCAAGTCTTTGACAGCCGCAGCTCTTCCTCCTCTTGCCATTTTACGTTTGGGGGCCGAACATGATTTACCACCCAACCAATGGTTTGGCTTCTTTCCCGCCACCGCACACAGTGTGCAGTGTGGGTCAGCGCTACATTCGCTGGCCTTGTGCCCCAGTTGTCCACATCGATAGCACTGTTGGCTCCTGTCGAGTCCTTGCGTGCAGCCAGACTTGACATGTCCCGTCTCTAGACACCTGTAACAGCGTATGTCGCGAGGGGCCAACTGTGTGACTCGCGCAACGGACCAGCCTACAAGCAGTTTTCCATCTAGGACCTTCTTTGCTGCTGAGATTGGGCAACTAACCCACACCGAGCCCAGGCTAGACCGGTTCTGCCTAATGGATCCTATCTTGATTTGCCCGAACGGGCATTCGCCGAGCTTGCAAATGGCCTCGGCGATCTCCTCTGCTGTCACGGACTCGTCCAAGCGAGAGACCATAAGCTCCGTGCTCTTGACTGGACGAGTCACCTTGACTTGCGACTCGTCAAAGATGCCTCTGAGATGCTGGGCGATGACATCCGCCTTATCGCCGCCTGAGGCCCCGGGTACTTCCAAGACTGTGGCTCCCGTGATGGCTTTGCGGTAACGGATTTCGTCCAGCCCCATCTCCTGCAAGTTGATATTGCGCCTAGCCTCTGCCATGACTTTGGCGTACGTCAACTCATTGTTCCCATCACCCGGCACTAGAGTGACAACGACCGCAGCTGTCCGGGGCGGTCTAATGTTGGGCTTCTTCGGCCCCTTTTTGCCACTCTTGGGCGCTGCTGCCTCCGCGTCCTGGCCCTTTTTCGGCTTCTGTCGATGTTTGCCGTCCTTACCCACAATGGTCCAGTCGCTACTTTTCTTGGCAGGAGTGGGTAGCGGAGGGAAGGCCTTCCTTGAAACGGACCTTTCTGAGGCTGCAGATCTTCCTCGGTTCTTCTTGCGGCGGGGACCTTTGTTGGTCATGGCGGGCTCAGAAGCGCGGCCGGCAGCGGCGTTGGAGTTGGGTGCCGTTGCGGCCTTCTCCCCATATGTCACGGCTTTTGAAGCCTGCTTTCCTCCGACATTGCCCACTCTATCCGGTGCTGTCGTAGTGGCTGTCCGCGGCGGCGGCGGCGGCGGCGGCGGCGGCATCATCGCCGATTCCTCATCCGCCCTTTGATCCGCTCGCAAAGGCGGGCGGAGTCGGGGGGCCTGGTTGAGTCGAGGTTCTAGCCCCTCGATTCTGGCGTTTATGCGATCCCCTAGGTGCATCATCATCCGCCTCTCCAGCATCTCTAGGTCAGCTTTAGTGACCGCCGTTTCGTTGGAGGCTGCATTAGCCGTTGCCTGCGCCTTAATGCGCGACAGCTCCTTGCCGAGTTCCGCATTTTCCGCTTGGAGGCGGGTATTGCTCCGTTGCAGAATTTGGGTCTCCTCAGCAATAGACCGCGCTGCTAGAGCCGCAGCGTCGTCTTTTATTTGTTTGACGGCGTCTCTGAGCTCCTTCTTGAAGCCGCCTTTTAGGTTAATCGACCTTCTGGAGACTTCTTCCACGATCTTGCATGCGCCGTTGAGGCTCTTCAGCAATGTTGCGATTGTTCTCTCGACCTCCTCTTCCTCTGTGCCCAGCGTGGCGCAGATCGCTTGCATAGCGGCCGAACGTGTGTCCCTCATCTCCGTGGCGAATTCTATGAGCTCTCTCTCCGCTCTGAGCTCTTTCTCCTCCCTCATTACTCTGTTAGAGTCAGCCTTTGCCTGCGCCAGTCGCACAAACACTCCGGTTGTGGGGGGTCTACCTCTTCCCCTCTTACTGGGTGTGGCTGAACACACCCTGAGCATGCTGCTGCGGTTGCTCGCCTTGCTGTTACGGCTGTGGTCCGAGCGATCACTCCCACGGCCATCCTCCTCTTCCGTCGAGCAATCCACTCCCTGATCCTGGAGTGCCCGCTTCCTCGAAGCTCTCTTGCTTCTCGACTCTTCGGGCCAGAACTTCCCCGTCACTTCCTGATCGCTGCCCGACCTCGCAGATCTCATAGATTGTACGGATCGGGTGGACCTTACCGACTTGGTGCTGCCAATAGATGCGTCGGACATATGCTCCTCGTCCCGAAAACCAGCCCTGACCGGCTGTTTGACCGTCTTCCTTGCGCTTGAAGCGCCTGTCGTCCCACTTGCGCTTGCCGCACCTGCTGCGCTCCTCGCGCCCACTGCACTCTTCTCCACTCCAGCTTTCTCTACCGCGCCCACTGCGCCGACGTCGGTTTTTGTTTTTAAAATAATATTCTCCATACTAGTCCCACGAGTATGGGGGAAATGTAGGTCAACCCGGGCTAGCCCCCTGCACCCGAGCAACCCTATTTACACACTCCGGTTCGGGTGGCCGGAGAGGTTGGCGCTAACTGGTGGGCCTCGCGGCGCCCACCACCTTCAGGCGCCCCTCTGCCGCGTTCTCCAACAAAGGGACTTTACCGGATTTTTTAGTGGTTTACTCCACTCGATGCACCCAATTAAGGGGACACCCCTACATTGCCTAGCAGCCGCTAGACTTGACAACGTGAAGGCGAACCTCACTGCTAAAGACAACACAGGTCGCCCGACAGGGAGTCAAAGTTGACCCTGATCAATAACTGCGCCCGCAGCTATGGACCCTGCCGCGCCGCGAACCGCCTGTTCGCCGTCCACCGCCCGAAAGGCCACTGAGTCTCTAAATAGACTCCTGCGGCTTAGTAAACCACCCAACTCCGAGACTAAAGCTCCCCTGGTCACCTGAGAACGACCCGCGGACCTTGGAGGCCTGCCATACCCCGCCCGAAGGCCACTGGCGACGAAGCGCCCCAACAAGATGAACGCCGGAGCGTTCCGCAGTCTTTGAAAGTCCGCCATACCACGAGCCGAAGCTCCGCTGCCCTTACTACCAGGCTCCACCACAGAACTCTCATAACCCCCCTCCCTCCGAAAACGGAGGATAGAAAAGGGGGGGGGGGGAGAGACACCACCACAACAACAGACTCCACGCCTCGTGGTCGCTTCAACCGCCGCCCCGCTATGCGGACAAAAGCCGGCGGAGAGCGCCACGGTCCCTACCGGTTCCGGTGTTGGCCGTCTGGTCGTAAAGTCGACCAGCCGTTGCCCGGGGTGCACCACGAGGAGGTCCCGGAACGTTTGCACCCCATTTACTATCGTACCTGACTCAAGGAGCTGATTTAAAGTGGAAATAAATAATATCACACAAAGTGAGTTCAGTTCGATTATAATAAGTCAGATCCAGATCACTGTTTTGATTTTAATTTGAACATTATATAAATGTTAGAAAAATAAGTACAATAAATATTGTGGTTACAAAAAGAGCCGAGTGGTATAAGCATCTGCCCGAATCGCTGAGGACGCGGGTTCGATTCCCACAACAGGACTATAATTTTTCGAACTTTTCCAACCATTCTTAGATCAGATACTGGATCCGCTAGGGAGGAGTAATGGACTTGTTAATCTGCAGAGTTAACGTTGCGAGGATCAACGGATTAACCTCTCGATGCACGGAAAATGCGGACTTTGCTTTGGGTTACGCTATCTTATCCTCTTGCCTCAGCCTCTTGCTGTTTGACGATTCATAATTTTAATATAAATAAATAAATTCATAATAATTAATGTTTCTATAATTATACAAGTCAATAATACGAATAAACTAATTTTTGACTTTTGACAATGACATTAATTAAAAAGTTATGGGTTAAACTTAAACGTTACTCTAAGTACATACCTCTCTTCATACCTGTAGATTGAAATTCAGACTATAATCGTTTAATTACAGTGCATTTATCTTCGTTTGAATAGTTATCTGTCGTGTCTTACTAATAAATAAAATAAAAGCAAATTCCTCCAACAACATTAATTGCCTTGTCCTTCTAACCATGCAGCTATTGAACTCCATGTGACATGATAGTGGATTGGTATTTCAGTAGACACTTAATGTTTGATCGTGGTGTCAGAGTTTGTGGAGTGCTCCCCTCGCCTTGTAGGTGTGAACTGTGCGTTCGGACACCTTCGACGTAGGGTTGGTGCATTCATGAAAAAATATTGTATTTTCCTTCAAAAATTCATCAACTAAGTTTTATTCGTTTCATCTTGATGTGACAATACATACATACATAAATCAAGACTATATTCCCGAAGCATTACGAAGGGGTAGGCAGAGGTGAATTAACACCTGCGTTTCACCAATTAGGATAGATCCCATGTAATAGGTGGCGAGCCTATTGCCATTTATCGGGCACGGAAATCGCTGCTGACATGTGACAATAGGTTTTAGTATTTTTTTAAGATACATGCATCACGCCTAATGGTAGGGCGAGGTGTATTGACACCCACGTGTCATCAACTATTTCCATTTCCATGTAATTGGGGGCTAGCCTATTGCCTACTGCGAAGTTACAAAATAAATGAAAAACAAACCATTTTCCTTATAAATTAAGAGGGCGATTTGGCATGGCTTCTTGTAATATTGTTGAAGGTATTGTAAGTGTGTGAGATTACAAAGAAAATAAAGTAAAAAAAAAGTTTTAATAATGATTTGATACAAAGATTTTAGTGGTTAGAAAAAGAATTTCGAAAAATTATGATCTTGAGGCGGGAATCGAGCCCGCTTCCGCTGCTATCCGGGCAGGTGCCTGACCGCTCGGCCACCCAAGATACAGTATCTTTGTACTAATTTTTCTAACATTTATATAATGTTAAAATTAAAAATCAAATAGTTAATGATTTGATTTTCTTTTTCTATATTTTTGCATCTTGATTTGATACGTCTGGGATAAATCGGGCATAAAGAATAGTCTCAGCATACCTGCCGCGCCAGCCCTACCCGTCCGCCCGGTAGGGATTCCCTGTGGATCGATGCGCCACCCCGCGCCGGCACCCTTTTACTTATTATAATTTTATATTAAGCCTCCAGTCTTTTTACGGTCTCAATGTATTTAATGTCGCGCATCACCTCGGCCCATCCTACCCCGCGCATTCAACGGGTTGAGTGGTTCGTGTTTCGTTTTATTTTTCCAAAGCAGGTTAACCCTGCTCCCTGGATTCAAAGGATGGCGGAGAAAAGGCCCAAGCTGCAGTTGAGCCGAGAGAGATGCTTTGTAACAGCTTTATGGTCGTTTCTCGGATTTGTTGATATCAGACAGAGCGAATTTCAAGCATTACATCAGTTCGGTAAATGTACGGAAACTAGTCAATGTATTTTTGTGTAGAATACAATGCAATATAAAATACAATTGTCACCCACCCCAAATCCCTCCTGTGGGTGTCATAAGAAGCTCATAAGGGTTAAAACGTGATAAGGAATGGGCAGCAGCGTTCTACTTATTTAAATCACCTAGCAATATAGTGTGAATTTCGAGCTCGATATAAAATATGGAAATAGGCTCGCATACATGGGATCCAACTTAATTGACGAAACGTGGGTGTTAATACACCTCTGTCACACCCCTTCGGGGATAAGTGGGCGTGATTTATGTATTATTAAAGGTTATTTGCCATTACTTTTAAGATTCACTGAGCAGGAGTTTTTACGTGTGTCTGTCAAGGAGTAACACAGATTTTAGCAAGTACAAGCGTAAATAAAGAATTTAGAATTAAGCTGGATCCAGACGAGTGTAACGTTAGTGTAATCTAACGTGTAATGAAACAGGAATTCTACGTTAGGACGGCACTACCAGCATGTAATGCGGCTTTAATGATACAAAAATGTTTACGTACATTGATTTTACCTTTGGACACTTGTCTTGATAGTCAGTCGAGTGGTCGGCTCCAGAAAGCACCTCGACGAAATCCCACACCAAGTTAAAGGTGCTTCGATACTCGAAGGTGCTAATGAACAAGATAGTTCACGTAACCCGAGACGGGAAGGGTGCCGGTGTAATGTGTCCGTTGATCGGTTCACGCCTCCGCCGCCGGTGGTGCCCTATTACCTTCTTCGAACACTGACCCACCTGTTACTCTTGTGACATTTGGTCGTTGCTGGCTGATTTAGAGACATTTTTTCGATAATAACGAGTAGGTAACTCTTCTACAACTAGTGTGCGAAAGTGTGTCCGTTTGCAAGAATGGTGAAAGAATCCACCGTGTCCCTTTTTTGTTTATTTTATATAAATTTTGTTTTTTTACCTGGATCAATATGAGGAAACTCAAAACCGTAAAAGTAAAATTCTAAGCCGTTCACAAACACTACAGACTGATGAAATAAAAATCAAATAAATATTTAATGAGTTCCTGAGTAATTTGTAAAGACCTATTTCTTCCATGTCCATCATCTGTGTGTGTTTACAACTACACACAAAGTTATTACCCGCAAAAGTGGTTGATAAGATTTAATTTGGAAGAAAATGTCATGACAGTAATGGTTGTTTTTAAGCTGTATATTATATACCGTTCAATCCCAGCCGTTGGGTGTTGTTTTGACAAATTATAGTTTGAAGAACAGATTACGTTTTTAATATTCATGAGGCGTGTCGGCTAATCGCCATCTTGTTTTGTATTCCGCCCGGGCACCGTTTTGTCTCGGGATGATAGGAAATTAGTTTTTGCACTGAACCAATAGGAATTATTATTTGCACGAAATTTCGCTTGGCTAAGTTGGGATTACTGTTGGGCTAAACAGTGGGAAATTGAATTGTGTAATTGCTCCCTCTTCCATTAATTCGAGTGAATTTCACTGCGTCTGTGGCTAGAAAACGTACGACGGACGTACGGACCGCAGAGCAGAATACAAATCTCTCCCGCGGGTGTCGTACAAGGCGACTAACAGTGATGGGGAATGGGCAGCATCGTTACTCTTATACCACCTAGCAATATACTGCAATTTTCGTGCTCAATAAATGGCAATAGGCTCGCCACCTACGCTTCAACAATCATGCTAAGGTTACATGGGACCTAGCATTATTGGAGAAGCGTGGGTGTTGATTCACCTCTGCTTCTTCGGGGATATAGGCGTGATTTATGTGTGTATGTGTAAATTAGTTTCAGTCAGCCTTCTATGCTGGCCTGGGAGTTAACAAATAACGTAGAATAGGCCAGCCCCGACTCATCCCATGGGTGTCGTAAAAGTCCTAAGGGAGATTGCCCGGTGTAGACCAATAAGCACCTTGGGGCACCCGAATGGTGGAGGGCAAACCACCAACAACAGCATACCCAAAGAGGGTTAGTGTCAGGCAGGCGGCCGGCTGTAAAACCTAAGCCAAAACTTTGAGCAGTATATGGATTGGAATGTTGTCATTCCAATCACTCTCTCCGTTCATCGATCTCTCGACGTGGTCCGTTCCGTCTCTTTTCTATACATTCATTCATCACTAGCACCTTTACGGTGTGATGGATGATATGAATCAAAAGGCAGTGGATGGCTTGATGACGTCTGACCGATATGAATGGAAGAGGAAACATACTGCGCCGACTCCAGATAGACTGGGAACAGGGCAGGGAGAAGAGTGTAAATAAGTTTCAGTGAATCTCTTTAGCCGATCATTATGAGATTCACTTATTAATAAATTGCTCTACTCTTAATCTTAAAAGCATTAGCATTATATATAAATCTAGTTACGATTTAAGTCTTTTACTCTTTATTTTTTTTTCTTGGACACTCGGGTTTTCGGTATCTAGCGTCTTGACGATTCATAAGTGTATTGTAATCATACCAGATATGAATAATTTTTATCTTTGACTTTGACTGAACTTGTTTTACTACTTTCACAAATAAAATTCTATTCTACTATATTTATACCCCAGCTTATAAAAATAAAGTCAAATCTCCAAGAAAAATTCACGTTAAAATAAACGTTTCGCCTGCATTTATTCTAAATGGCACCGTTTCTCATATCTGGTGGTAATTTCTTGTAAGCCTAATTATACGCGGGCTTATTTGAAGTGGGGGGAAGGGGGGGATTGAAGTAGACTTGCAGCGACGAAAACCTTTTAAACTTTTTCAAGGGTAAACTTTCCACGTATGCTTTGACTATATGAAGTCGGGGGGCCTGGGTGCACCGAGGCCGGGATACGAAGTTCGGAATATAAAATAATTTTTATTTTTTTATTTTAACCACCAACCACAGAGCATATCCAAATAGCATTTGAACCAGGCAGCCTGCGGGCCGGCTTTACAACAAAACCTGTTAAACCTTTGTGTGATTATTTTCACAAGAATCCACTTTCAATTCTAGAACATCATATTATGACCTACAATTAATAATAATAATTAATATATTCTTTATTGCACACATAAAAAAATACAAAAAAAAGCAACATTATAAAGAAAGAAAGAAAAACAGTACAATAGGCGGCAATAATTAATTAAATTTTATTACGTTTTCAAACTTTTGTATGATCTTTACACAGGGAAGTATTTTTATGTACTTAATATACATGAAGACTCTGAATTATAGTGAGTTTAATAAATATTTAATAATTAAATATTCTTGATTAAATAGTTTGAGCAATAACGTAGGGATAGAAATATATCAGTATTATTAGACAAGCAATATTCTACGTATTGTTTGTGATTATGTCACAGATATTTCTAAACAGAATGTGATTATGATTGATATTAATTAACATTTAAATAAAAAACGGTTAATTGATAGGTATTCTGTCCCCTGGAGCCAAGTCCCCTTCGGCAGAGGCGTGACTTCGTAACGCGACGTATCAAAGCGACGTCGGATCGCAATTAAGCTCCTCACAACGACATTAATTACGACCTCCTTTGGAATCCGCGTCTAAACTAGCCTTTAGTGCCAGAAAAATTCGTTTTAATTAAGAAAATTCAGTGTTTGTCATGAAAAATGCCGGTAATACAGCGGGTTGACTCGAGAACGGACTAATGGCGTGGTTTTGAGAAATATTCCTTGAAGGCGGGGAAATTAATTATTTTTGTTGCTTGACTTTAATTACATGAAATTTTAAATTTATATTTACGACCATTGTAGTCCTTGAGTTGTACCAAAAGAAACACAGCTTGTTTCTAGTTTACACATTTGGTAAAAGTTGAACTGGCAAAGCCACGATAGGTATGTACCGACTCCATTAAGAGGGGAAGACTAAAGGAGGGCCAATTTAATAGATCACATTTGACATCTACTAATAATTCATCAAACGTAACCTTGTAATGGCGGGCATAGAATATTGCTTATTTATTTTTTCGAAGTTAGAACTGCACAATTGCTTGACTTTTCAACGAGAGAGTGTAGAAACATTTACTGCTGGAACTGATATGACAACAAACTTCTGTTGGATGTTATTACATTTATTCGTAATTGCCACGTGAGTGGTAAATAGAATTGAGTGCTGGTAAAACAATGCCTTCAACGAAATCGCGCGTCATGTCTCTTGTGTTCAGTCATTAGTGGCGTTATTTGCTTAATTAAGCGGCCCCGGGGGGCGGAAGACTCACTTTCCCTTGGAGACGTTTCTCCGACGGATGTACAAGGGACACCACATCTAGTTATCCATTAATTGCACTTTTTGGTTACGAATCATATTTTAATAATAAAAAAAGCTTTTGCAAAAGCAAAAAAATGAAAGCTGACCGCTATATTTATGTTTTTTTATGCTAGACAGGTAAGCTCTTGCCCTTTATTTGACCTGATGGTAAAAGACGTTAAGGACCAAAGCTGGGAATCGACCTTCACCTGGAACCACAGAGGGCTGGCTATTTTATCACAAATTGTCGAAAAATAACTATTGCTGTTAACATTATTATTATGAAATGATACTCGACTGAAAATATGTCTGACGTGTCCCGTAGAGTCGTTTATTAGATAATGTAATTAGCTACAATGGACATCACAATATGACAAACAAATTAAATAAACGCATCAAAACAGTTCAAGTACTATCTTTCATGTTCCAAGACACAATACATATCAGGGTAATAAGAAGAAGGTAAATTACTTAGGATACAATTAGAGACAAATTAAATTTTACGGCTTGTTTGCTCTTAGAAATATGCTTATAAATTAAAAGGAAGTACGTTTTCATCTTAATTTAATTTTCCTCGAATATTTTGGAGCCGTTTTGTTCCTTAAACAAATAACGCCACTAATGAGTGGGAAGGACAATGGAGACCAGAGACTTCCGGGTGTCTTGTCTTTTTGCCTCCAGCCCGGGACGTGGGCACATCTCTTTCGGGGGAAAGAAAATCTTTTTCTCTCGCTCTCACTCCCACTGAATCCCGAGACAAAACACTGTCAAGTGGTGGAGAGAGATTTGTCCATGTCCCCGTGCTAGGCCCGCAGAGAAGAGCAATCTGTTATTATTACGTTGGTCGCACTGCTTTCTACTTCCGTTTAGCCTATTCGCACCTAAATGCCAAATGTCTCCTGAGACACTAATGTCTTCAGGATTATGCCAAATTTCCTAAAATGCGCCAGCTCCAATTCTCCCTTAACCGCAAATCGCGTTTCTGTTAAATCGTTCATCACGAGCACCTTTCCGGTGGGATGAAAAAGATATAGTATGAATTTGAGATGGTATGAATTAAAAGGGAATGGATGGCTCGATGACGTGTGACAAAACAAAAGAAGATTTCGTAAAATTTTGCTATTGGGCAAAAAATCGCATAACAAAGTAAACTTTAATATTACGCATAGTTTGTTATTCGTGTTATAATTTTAATGGTCGCCGGGACTGTGGTGATGGCCAAACTTTGATTGGAACTAGGTTTATAACCAGCTCTCGTCGCCACCACGACGCAAACAACAATATAAGGCGGGCAGCTATTCTTAAAACTACATGCGCAAGCTGTACTAAAAGCATAGACTATTACTAAATATTATTCCAGTTTTGATACGTCTCTGTGGCTTAAAATACTTAAGTGAAAAAAACTTCACTGATTTATGTCTGTTTAATAATTTTATTCTATAGGTCGGTGCGGTGATATATTATTGTTTGTCACATTAAATAAATAATTCCTCAAGATTTATTTTAATGAATTACATTTTTAAGTAATAATTTGCTAGATGATTTTTTTAAATTTTCTTTTGTTTTATACTCTACCTACAGGGTGCTTTTTAACTGGGACTGTTCGCCCAATATGACGCCGACCAAGAATTAAAAGACTAACCCCGAATACAGAAATGCAACTAAAAACTGCTTATAAAATTAAATGGACAATACCTGCCAGAATTTGTATGGAGAAACGTCAATTTTGACAATACTTAAATGGAAAGCAGGGCTCAAACTTTGAGTAGCGTTTCTGTTTTCAGGGGACAGTCTTTTAACCATTTAAGCAACGTTCGCGAAAGAACACGATTTAAATCGAATTGTTGAGCTGACACATCTATTACGTATCGACATCCTGCTTCGAACATTTGATTTGGAAATAGACCCCTATCGCCTTCTGCATCGTAGTGGCTGCCACGAATACCGCCGCTGAGGTTGAGATTACACGGGCCGCTGTAAACAAGCGAGAATCGGTTTACAGCCGCGATAACTGGTGCGATCGTAAACGCGACTCCGCCGTCGCGCTGTCTCCGCTAACTGTCACCGACTTTGTTACGCCGCAATAAGACGGCGAGGATTTTTCCGGTGTTTTCGCAATTCGTGAAACTGTTTATTGATCGTGCGATTTGCGGGTGTTTGCTTTGGTCTGGTGCGGGCAACGTTTGTTGAAAATTAAGCTTAAAATTAATGTTTGCGTTAAATAAAAAATAATAATTTTGATATTTAATGTACTTGTTATTGTGTTATTGTGTCAATTAAGTAAATTAAAAAATACTTATAAAAAATGCGGCATTTTCTATTTTTGTTTCTGGGTTTGGTGCAATTCTAAATTAACAAAAAATTCTTAAAATTTGGCACATTTCATGTCGGATATCTTATCCCAGATGTCCGTTGAAATGAACTTATTTATTCATTAAATAGTATCATCCAATCCAGTTTTGTTGAAAAATATTCTATAAGATAAGAAATTAACAGTATACAAACATTTCATCATGCCCCTAAATAAAATATTTTTTCGAAGATACCGGACGATGTTTACAATAGACCAATGGTTAATTATCTAAATTTTATCGTATCACTTGTTTGCTGATTTCATGTACTGAAATGAAACAAGACCGTCTCGTTACGCACCCCTGGCCGCGGCGCCAGGAGTCACGCGCCTCTCGCGATTAGTGCGGGGACTAACTGCAAATTGCACTTTTGTTCCAGATATCTGACCGGAGCGGTTGAACAGTGACGTAGTGTATCCAAGTAAGAAATGTTTTTATTCATGTAGTACTTTAACCGGTACAGATTTAATTTTTATGCTAGTTATTTTAGACAACAGTATAGGGTTATTCAGCTTTTATTCCTTAATTTTTATTTTAGACATCTGATGCTGAAAATAAAACTAGCAAACAATAGTATTGTTCAGTAAAATTCTCTTTATACAAATTCCAGAATAATTTGATTGTCAGTGTCCTAAAGTATTGGTTCAACATCTACAGCCCTTTAATGTATCCACTGTTAAGGGAGAATGGGGCATAACCATCCATGCTTGCCCAGTTCAAATTAGTGTGTTATCAAAAGCTCAAATTTTTTAAAGAGATATCTTATTTCGTATTGATATATTGGGTTAGTTTATAAGTATTGCTTAGCTACTATAGTTTAAAACACACTTATGTGATGGAAACTAGATGATGGACACAATAACATCATCATGCAACCAAACTACTGGTATGGTCCGATCTATGATTAACTTCTATATTTATCTAGACGCTGTACGTAGAATTTGATACTAAATTATGCATTTGAAATTATTACATTTAGGACAATCGAAATACACTTGTTTAAAGTATTTAGCTATTAATGTGTACATATAGCATTTCAAGCAAACAAGAAAAATATTTTCTTCAATAAAACCTATTCCTTTTATGAAGAATATATGAGAAGTGATCCCTGAAGTATTTTCTATAGCTGGCCTCGCAATATCATAGCTCCAGTATTGACACAACCCTACGCCCGAGGCAGGGGCGCACAACCCCACTTCATTACGCGTACCCTCCAAATTGCAGCGCACGTGTGCCGCGTGCGAACACGGTCCGACACCCTTGCCGGATGCCGCTGATGGCATAATCTACTACGCCCAAGGTTGGTCACCCCTGATACGCGTATTATGCTCTAATGTGAATTTTTCATAGTCATTGTCAATTGTCTGGTCACTCCTGCTTTTTAATCTTTATCAGTGACCTTGTAGTTTTGAAAAACTCTTATTAGCTCTACTTTTTGTAATATTTTTAATACAAATCGATCTATCCTGTTTGTAATACAATGTATAATCGTCTGAATAAACGAGACTGTATGAATTTTATTTGTAAAACTAATTCCACCTGTGAAATTGTGCCACTTTAAGGCTAAGTGCATATAAATAACGCAAATCGAAATTATTATTTACATCTATATAGTAAGGATTGTAACAATGAATCGTTATTTAGAGAACACTAGCTTTGCGTAACATTGATATAACATAGCACTAATTTCTATGGTAAGCGTCAGCCAGTAGTACGCGTAATCCTAGTGGAGACATATTATCACACCATCGCAGTTGAGCGTCCTGGGAAATTTACATAATTCGTCCTCGGGCCACCTAATGATAAGTCAGCCCTTTGCTCGGCGCTTATCTCCGGACTGTGACAAACTGAATTCTGCTGGATCTCTGTCTGTAATATCTTTTGTCGAGTGGACGATTATTAAAAGTGCTTGTTATGAGAATTCTTGCTAGCTTCATAGTTACTTTTTTACATGAAACAGAAATAACGCACATCCATGCTAACTTAGTCATATAAAAACTATATATGGTTAGTGTCAATAATTCGACCGAACAATTTTTATAGGGGAAAAAAACAAAATTGTCGAAATACAACAATGCTGTTAACATTCTTATTATGGCGCCAGATTTTTAAAACATGTTGGTAGCTAGCCAGGTGGACTTGAAAAAAGTCCTACCACCAACCAAATCGAGTACAAATTTGTACTTCCCTAGGGATCGAACCCGGGAACTCTGGATCTTATTTCTGGTGTGCGAACCACTAGATCATGGCGGCGGTTTCTTAATATAACAGAGTTCAAAGATTTTTGGTGGTTAGAAAAATAATTTCGAAAAATTATGATCATGAGGCGGGAAACAGAGTTCTTGAGTACATATTAATTAATATAGTAACAGGTCCCACTGTACCCATCCACAGAGATCCCGAATCCAATTCGAATTGAAATCGCTGAGAGTTGAGCGGCACTAATTCATCATCGCCGACGGGGTATTGAGAAGGTGTGACGCGTTGATTTCCTCCGGGAGATCGCCCGCGGAGGCTGTTTATTTAGGCGCCATCTTGTAGGGGAGATGCACCGTCTCTCCAGTAGCCCTAGCATGGCACGTGGACAAATCTCTCTGCACCACTTGACAGTGGTTTGATATCTAGTGGGAGTCGGAGCGAGAGGAAAGCATTTTCTTCTCCCCGAGGAGATTTTGTCCACGGCCCGTGCTTTATACACAGGGGTTCTGATCCGGCGGCTACACGTGAAGAGGGTAAATCCTTACTTTCTAAATAAAATGCGGTGACGATATTTGAGGGCCTTTGTGCAAGTGAAGCGTTAGTGATAGAAATGATATTTGATGTGTGCAGGGCGGGCGGCAGATGGAGTTGGCTGATAGGGCGGAATGTGTTTCTGTTTAATAACCCTTGAGAATATGTTTTGAATATCTTGGACGCATATGCTATAGGTATAAAAAATTCTATTAAGTATGGGAAAACTGACTGTTTTCTTCATTATTTAAGTTCAAATCAAATGTTTATTTGCACAAAACACAGTTATATAAAGATCTTATATTTTATAATTGTATGCACATGTGTTTAGCTTGTTCGCAACATTTTTTTTAGGATTTGACTAAATTTTTATAAGAGATGTTCTCTGAGATGTCGGCGAGATATCGGAAAAATACCACATTAATAAGCCGTAACTGTAGAACAAATGTCTGTTTTCATGGCAAACATTTGCCCCTACCAGAATTCGAACCCGGGACTTCCGGGCCAATAGCCGTTAATTCGACCATTCGACGAAACCGGCCGTAAATAAAAACATAACATAAGTTAAGCCCCTCTAGACAAGTATCCAATATATTCGAACGAATACAACATGGCGACCATCGTGTCAACTGTAAGAGAATTTGCCAAAAACTGACATTTTGCATTCTATTCGTCCCATGGACGTAGTATAAAAACAATGACTGAGCACTACAGCAGAAAATACGAGCCTGAGATGTATAGAAGTGGAGTTCTTCGTACTCTTCTAATAGGGTTGTTCGTCCTCTTCTAATGACAATTGTCATGTCAACTTTGTCGGGGGGCAATTGCGAAAAAAGGACAGAGAACTCCACTCTGGCTATCTCACTCGGCTCGTTTTTCCTCTGATAAAATTTGTTTTCCAAAGTAAACCGTACGCATATGTTTTGTTTTTCCATAACACTATTTTGACAGTGGTCAGTCCAGATTTATTAATATTACGTCCATGATTCGTCCGAATAAAAAATTTGCAGGTTTTGTAGTCAAAGTGGACAGCCCGCGCTTAACCCAGTTCCGGACTGCGATTATTTTTAATTACTTCCCAGAACAAATTTTAACTTGCTCAATTATTATTATGGGCCCTTCAAAGGTAAACAGGAAACAACTTTTGCAAACCCATTCGATAAGAGTTATTTTTTACCACTTTTCTTTTATAAAAGCATTGTTTATTATTATTCATAATTATACTAGGTACCTATATTATTAATGTTATAGGGTCCTCCATATACTTTCAGTTCCATATCCGTATCTAAAACAGATTCCTATAAAACCTGGGAAGAAATTTTCAAGCTCACCGCTAGTGAGCCCGCCACGAGTGCTCTGTATCAGAACCGTACCAACACTCTCTGGTGTGGCACAGGGATACACTATGGGGCCTTTACTATTCCTATCAAAGACTTGGTAGACGTTTTAACACATTTGAATTTTTTGTTCTTTAGCTGATGACCTTAAACTATTTACCGCGGTCAGTAACGAAATGGATTACCTACGACTACGACCTAGGTAATTCAAAAGGGTATCCATGCCTTACTTAGAAGGAGCACTGAGAATGGTTTCGAATTTAACCATAGTAAGTGCTCTGTTGTGCTCTTCAGTCGTCAGCATCATCCTATCAAGGTGATGTGATGATGTTACTGATTTTGAACATCACTGCCATAATTATTTCAATGGACGCGAACCATAAATCTTGCGGGAACCTCCACCAGCGAACGAGCGGCTCGAGCGAAACAATTTATAAGAAAATTAGGAACAAGCGAAGCTTAAGAGCAGGCCGAGAGTTCACCTGGCCTCATTAATATGGCTGTCAGACGCAGCGCATTGTTTCAAATAAAGTGCCCGTGAATCGCTTCCCATCCATCACGGCAAAACTCATACACCGAGTTTGATGGCACCTCCCCCCCGCCCGCGCTCTTTGTGGCGACGCGTGACAATGTAATAAGTAATCGCGAAATTCGCCGCCACTGTGTTCACTCAGCATCACTCAGTTCTACTTTTCGAGTAGGTACTGTGAGGCTCATATGTTGATTATCGTTATCATGTGTCAATAGCACTTTACCAGGGACATATTCAAGTCTTATATTTATACCATAAATAGCTGTTGATGCCATATTTTCATCATCCTAACCTTTTCATTTGGTACAAAGCGGCTTTCGTAGCATTGCTCGATGAATAGGCTAATTTTGTTCTCCAACTAGTCTAACAGGAACCATCTCAAGTAATGCTGTTTTCAGTGGTTTAATTGGCACTGCACGATGGAACCCGGGTGTCATGATTTGCACAGTTTCAAAATCTACATTAGTCACCTTATACGGCATTCACGAAATATGAAAGAGGTCTGTAAAAAATAATGATACATACATACATAAATCACGCCCATATCCCCGAAGGGGTAGGCAGAGGTGAATTCTCACCCGCGTTTCGCCAATTATGTTAAGTCCCATGTAATAGGTGGCGAGCCTATTGCCATTTATCGGGCACAAAAGTCGCAGTACATTATCAGGAAAACAACAATGATATTATAAAAACAATGATAAAAACAATGATATTATATTTAATATCATTGGTAAAAAAGGTGTTCGATCTAGTCTGAAGAAAAATATCAAAGTTATCATAATTATTACCTTGATGTTCTTGGAAAGAGTGAAACTGAACTGACTTAATGTTTGTAAGTACTATATTGTTAAAATATTCGGTTACACCTTTCTAGTCTTGTAAAAATAAATTGAATAGTCTATACAGCGAAAACTAACAGCTATCAGACAGCACAAGATGCGAAAAATGTGTCTTACTTTTACTTCTTGTGATTTCCCTTTGTTATGGTCGGCATACACAAGTAAATTTAACAGTAAGTTGAATCAGAAAGGAAATTCATAAAACTAATTCTGACTAAACCAACTCCGTGCCCTCTGCTCGGAGTTAGTTGGATTGGATAGACAAAACTTTTTCGATATCACTCGTTTGATGAAGTCGTGAGTTATTTATGTCTCGTGCTATCGGCATATTTTTTCTACTATAAAATGGACTGTGAGAAGTAAATAGTACAGGTAAGAGTATAAAATTAAGAGTAGTAAAGTAAGCGCACTTGAATTATATTATTTTCTGTGAGTCACTATATTTTTTTCTTTGTTAAGTTGTTACTTAGTGCTAGAGACGATGGAACACTTACACCCGTATTCACAAACAATACTATGAGGTGCGTTAACGCACAGGGTCCCAAAAACCTATTCATAGACAATTCTTGAGTGACCAAACGCATTGAGAACTGTCTTACTTCGCACAGTGTTGCTTCTTTACCCAAGTATTGTTTGTGAATGGGGCTGTCAGTATTGTGAAGGCTTATGGGATCCCAACGGGAATATTAAATTACTAATTAAGTATTTTAATATCATAACATATATTAAAATACTTGGGTCACAGGTCCCAGGCGCTGCTACTGACTTCCCTCTCTGGCTATTTATGGGCCCAGCACCCGCACGGTGAATTCATGAAATGCTAAGGGTTTTCGTCTCGTATACTCGTAGCTCATGTAGAGGAGTGAAACTTGCCAAGTTTCGTGACTTCCTACTAAAGGAAATAAATACTTACTTTTTAACAATGTTAGAAAAATTATCTATACATAATATTTCATATTATAAAGCTGAAGAGTTTGTTTGTTTGTATGGTTAAACAAGCTCATATCAGGAACTACTTACTGATTCAAATTGATTTTTTTTTGTGTTGGATAGTCCATTTATCGAGGAATTCTATAGGCTATATAATAACCGACATTAAAGCGAGCGAAGCCGCGGGCGACCACTATTTTTCAATATTATCAAGAATCGCCGTGTGGTGACGGCAAAGTAGAATACAACTGTCACCGCCCCAAATCTCTCCCGCGGGTGTCGTACAAGGCGACTAAGGATAAATCAGTGATGAGGAATGGGCAGCACCTAGCATAATTGGCGAAGCGTGGGTGCTAGTCCACCTCTGCCTACCTCTTCGGGGATATAGGCGTGATTTATGTATGTATGTATGTATCAAGAATCGCAACAACAACAACGACGGAAGATGGAAAACATGCTGCGTACGGAGCTAAAGTAATAGCACTCACAATTTACAACGAGTCTCAAGGTGGGAACGCGTCTCGTGTGCAGCTACGAGTACAAGTGTTCCATCACCAATATTGGCGGGGGCTCTCCCGTCACCTGCGACCTTAGCTCACGGAGCGCTAATCCTGGACGAGGCATTTTTCTTTAGTATCACACTCTAACCAATTAATCTATTAAGGTCTCTACATACGTAACGGAAAAATACTCCGGACGGGATGTGGACGGACGGGGAGAAGCTGCAGAAATACCCTTTCATACAAAATGTACCATGAGGGACATGTCACGGAGTCATGGATGGGACGTTCACGGAGCGTTTTGAACATCAACGAAAATATGTTAAGTGGGTAGTGAAAAATACACATTAACATAACATACGAATATTAAAAATGTTGTGCAGTTATTATTAAAATAATATTTTTTTATAATTAACAATTTATTAAAATATTGCAAAATTATAAATATAATAATTATATCCATAAACACTTTTTTAAAATTTGTGATATGTAACCATTTCGATTCTACATGTAACGTCCGAGCGGTGAACCGTATAAATTATACATTTTGTATATTTTGAGATGTAAATTTTGATATACACATGTTTCTTTGTGTTTTACATATGCCGCCAAAATGTATTACTTTGCATTTATTTTTCCTCTAGGCAACGAGAAAAAATATAAAAACCTTGAAGGTAAGGTAACAAAATAAAATAACAATGTTTACAAAAATCCCTAATTTATTTCAAATATTATCTTTCACGCTTGGTCTCTGTATGTGTCTGATTGATATTTAATATTGTAAATAATTATATAATATATAAACGTATGTAATTTAATACATTTAAATATTATACACTCTAAATATGCCTTGTCTACGGCGTGTTATTCGTAGCGTTACACCGGCGTCTACGGATTCTACGATGCTACGGCACCCCGGGGACAGGACGCGTGTAGATCATGTGGATATTTTTATATGACATGTGTATATGTGTATATGTTGTATATGTGATCCTAATATCATATATTGCAATATTTCATATTTTGGGCTGTAGTGATGTGTATAAGGTCTAAATAACGACTTAGTTCTTTTAACTATCTGGTATTTATGATTTTTAAAATCATGGATTAAATTAAAAAAAAGGTAGACCCGAAAAACACAGGAATGCATGAGGACAATAATGAGATTTGATTAAGCGAAAGAAGATCTAAAGCGAGCCGAAATATGTGAAAAATGTATGTAAAAGGTAGAGAAAGGGCAGGCAAGACGGATACTTACTTTAATATGGTTAATACGGCGAAATTAATTGCATCATAATCATAAAGAAAATTATGGTTAGGAAAAGCCCGAAAAATTCTAGTCTTTTCCAAAATTAATTTGCTATCTGTTCTATCGCATTGTAAATTGAGTCCAAGTCCCTGCTTTTAGAATATTCTTTGCTTTGCTCACTTTTTTCACGAGTCGCGACGTACCTACACCTGACAGTTTCAAAGTCAAATTTAATATAGAGCTTCCAAGTTGTCTCGTTGCCAAGTCTCCAGGGCCCATTTGCTGAAGCTTAAGCGTCTCTGCCTCATCAGATTTATCATCGGCGGGGGTCATGTTACCTGAACTTAAGTTGCGAGCGGGATTATGGCGCTTTTTAAACCGCGTACAGTGTGTTGTTTTAACACTTGGAAGGACTGTTTTAAAAGCTCAGGCAATAAGTGAAAAGTAGTTCAGAAAAAACTCTAAAATTAGAAAAGTAGGTGTGGCATAGAATAGTGGATATTTAGATATTTACCGAAGAAGCTTTTGGAACTGCAGCTTTCATGTCCGATTAGGAAAAGTGTTTTCAAAAAAAAATAGGTTAGAAAATGTTTGAAAAATTATAGTATTGATGCGGGAATCGAAATCGTGTCTGTGTGTGTGTGTTTAAGAAGAAAGACTGAACCCTTTGCGAGAAGTCAATTTAAGAACGCTATTACAGAATTAATGGTGTAACATGAATGGCATGACTATTTATATTTAATTTTAAAGTTGAGATTTTTATTCTTTTCCCATAGTGTATATGGCAATAATTATATACTAATTTCAGTTTGTTAATCTTTAAAACTGACGCCAAAAAATTGTAAAACAAGTCTCGTGAAGATCTCACATTTCCGCGGAGGGCCGGCCCGCACGCACCGATGGCCCATACTCTTTCATACTCGGCTTATTTTCTATTACGATACGTCTCTGGCACAGTTTTATAATACTCCACCGAACACGGAGCAATATCAGTTTCCGGGTCACGTATAACCTTTTAGAGTCTCGCTGATGCCTGTCCGTTCTCAGAAGGCTGGCTGTGAGTGGGTTTCATTATTGGCTGTGTTTTCATGTTGGTGTATTGCTACTGCTTACCTAAATAAAATATTTTATATTTGACATTGTTAAATTTGTTATATTGTTATATTTGACAGCGATGAAGGGTGTTGGTTGGGTTAGGTTTATTTATTTGGGATACTAAATAGGCATGCAGGTCCTAAATTACCGAACAGTGTAATAAAAAAATGGTTAAACCTGACTGAATTTGGTCATATCTATTTAACCATGAGTTAATGTAATGTTAACTACGAGAAACGCCATTCTTTCAAATTTTCTAATGTCTATCTCAAGTTAAGAGCATAAAATATCTTTCTTTTCCATTCTCCCTTATCATACATTCACTTCTTTCTCATCTTTCACACAATTATTCATTCATGGGTTCTTTTACCATTCTCTCGTTTTGAATCTCTACATCTATACACCCTATTCATGCTTAGGGACCATTGTAGGTACATCAACAGTGATAATGATGTAAGATCATGTCAGGAAACAAGTTTCGGTATATTATCAATATAATCAAATAGATACAGAAAAATTTACATTGTTTTAATTTCCAAATACCCAAAGGAAGAAAAGCGCGCAACAAAAACTGTTCACTTTGCCAATTAAAAAAATAATAAAAAGAAAACGCGCCAAAGCAACACCGCCATTCAAAAACGTAAATTTCCACGTCTCCAATTAAAAAGAATTCAGTTTAAACACGATCGTAATTAATAGCCGCCAGTGTTTGCAGATCCGCGGCCTCGTAATGACACAACTGCCAGCGTTGTTAACAACTCACCAATTTGAAATAAAATGACTTTTACGGATAAGACTCGCGTATAATTAGGTGTTTGGCATGTTAATTATTTAACCCGATGTATCGATAACTTTACAGCTGTCATCTTCAGTCCCCCTGTGACCACGGCCGCTGTAAAGTTATCGAAACGTCGGGCTAAATAACAACATGCCAAACAACTAATCATACGCGAGTCTTATCCCTAAAAGTTGTTTTATTTCAAATGTGTAGTGCTCGTGCAAATATTAGAAAACATATAACTCACCAATTATTTGGCGGCTCCATTTTCGTTCCCAAATTTCGGCGGTAGACGGCCGCATTATCGCGCGCATTATGCACTGATCAAAATTTCACGTCCACCCTGACCGGAAGTCGGCGAAACGAAAACGGCCGGCAGATGGCGCCTTTTCCTCTTATTGCTGACCGCGGGACAAAGCCTGACGCTTTACATCCTCCACACGTCTCCCATACAGATGAAAACCACCAAAAGCGACCTTAAAAGCTGACACGATAAGGCCGCGCATGACAGCACCCGCACCGTTGTCTGCTTTTTGAAATATGCACTTAGTTTTCCATGCAAATTCATCTTTTCGCGATCCTATCGCAATGTAGGCTGTATTGTCTAAATAATAGGGTTGTCGCGGATGTTTGGGGTTAGTTGGGTGCCGTTTAAAATATGCAAGTAGTTGGCGTTGTGGAGACGAGTAATTTGAGCGTCGCTGATTTAATAGGGATCCGTGGGCGGACGACGGAACCTTTTAGTTGGTTGTGCAGTTGGCGGCGGGGATAGTTTTAATGATCCGCAAATGAGGCGTTACACCCTTTGTCTCATATTTGTGATATGCACATAGGTGCTGCACATACAATTTTTAAACATTACATAAATAATCACAACAATATTGTGTTTTATTGTTGACCACTATCAAAGTAAGCAGAGCAGTGCTTCAGTATCCTGCAATACATATAAAAACCATTCTTGAAGGACAGTCAAAGGCACTTCAGTCTACCCAAAACTGTCAAATTTATTCAATCGATTGTCAACCTTAACTTGGTAATAATAAAGCGCAAAATCGATTAAGAAATTTTGCCATTTTGTGGTAGTCTGACGTGCTGTAATATACATATTTTATTCAGTTCATTAAAATATTTTTGATTATAATAGCGACCGCATATAATTTATTCCTGGGATCTTCACCGAAATTGTAAAAAACATAATATATGGGTGAGTTATATGATATAGACGATTTTCGGACGCACGATGTGCACCCCTTTGTGAATGCATTTTTTTCTGGGCTTGTTCGGTCTGTAAAAAAGTAAAAGAAAATTTTATGTTACATATCATTGCTATATTTAAGTTTATAAGACTTTATTTATAATGAAACAAAAAACTTAGACGACAAACAAACTTATTTGCGAAACACCAGACAAATGCTACGACGCAAAGGCAATGAACTTTGTACACAATGCCATAAAGTATAGCACGCGTCAAAAATAAAATAGCGTCAAGATAGCAAGCAGAATATGATATCGTTAAATTGTACCAACGGAACTTGAGTTTATTTACATGAGAAATAAAATTCGCAATGTTGCCAACTGCTTCGCGGTATAATTGATGTTGCCTGCTTAAGATTTTGCGTTTCTATGTTTGGTTGTTTCTACCGATAACCGTAAATACATCTCGATAGATGTTATTCCTGTCCTCGACTATTATTCGACTATTATATACATTTATGTACTTGTGAGACAGTGCAGCGAAGTTTAGTGCAAGTTACCGAGTTCATATGCTATGCAGCAACAGGCAGATAAGTAGGTAAATATCACCTATTTACAGAGGTTGATTAACACCCAAATTTCATCAACTGTGTCAGGTCTCATGTAATAGGGGCAATATTATTGCTATTTGTCAGGAACGAAAGTCGCAGGACATAAGCTTTAGTTTTCTTTATAGTTGTTACATACCAAACCAATAAGATCGTTGTTGGTCACTCCACGTCACTTTTCTAACACTTACTTGACCCCCAGTGGTTCTACTCTTCCGTCACTAACCATCCGGTGAGACGAAGGGCAGGAGCTTTCCTGTCTTTTTTTAAAACGATTTATAAATGGCAACTATAAGCTTTGTGCAAACACAGCGACATAATACGTGGACATAGCAATACTTCGTCGTGAGTAATATGATTGCGACAAAGTCCGCGGAACCAGTTAGAAGAAGTTGCGAGCCTGTTCAAACATAATAAGGGTATCGCCTGCAGCGGCGCCTCGCTCCGAACTCTCTTTGACATATTACGGCTATGTGTCTACGAATCTCACGTTTTACCTCCACTATCATATTTTATGTTAGGCAATAAAAAATATATTGCTTTTGCTGAAAATATCTCGTTTTACTAAGTTAAAGAACATAAGAACATTCGTAATATCTTACAAGTGATTGAAGTGACTTTCCGAATCGTTTTCAAGGGTTGGCCTTAAAAGTAACTGCGGTTCCCTTAAATTTTATTTGCAAAACGATAATATATTTCTTAATTTTGTTTTTATTTTCAATAACATATCATTTATATTTAAGTCTATTATGATGATAAAAGTGATAGTTAAACTCTATCTCTCTATAGTTGAAAAATTCGTAGTAGTATATATATATATATATAGTTTCATTCCCTTTCTACCGATATTTTTACATACATATGAAAACAGGAAAAACATTTGCCCCATCAGCGAGAAATTAAAAGGCTGGTGATGATGTATTAGCACAATATCTTAATAACAGTTGAATGTTGCAGGTATCATGTGTCCGAATTTTTCAACTATATATATACTAAGTCTTTCCTATAAGAATAGAGGAAGAATCTAGTATATTTGGGAACTGTAAAAAGAAATAGCCGCAAATTCTTTCATTGAAATATTGGTCTCATCTCACGTGACTAAAGGATAGCACTTAAAGTTACCGCTCACCGTCATTACTTTCCCGCGTAATTCGATCACGACAAGATGGCGTCCAAATTGCACTATCAATCATGGAGGCATTTGAACCGGGATTGCTCCCACTTGTCCTGCTTCCGATTCGGGCATTGTGTCACAATGATCGCAATCAGAATTAAAATTGATTGTCCATAAAAGATTTAATCAGTGTGTTCTATATGTATATGTATTTAATGCTTTTTGGAAATATTTGAAGTTTTATGAAAAGAATAAAATTATTGTCGAAAACATTTTAATGCCACTTGACTTCGTTTTATGTGAGAACTTTTAATTGTATTTATACATACCAATTTTTTCAACAGCTTCAAGTAATGACGCTTTTGGGTAGCTTCAAAAGGCCCTAAGTTGGCAACCATTGTATTATTATTTTTTCGCCAAAATGTTGAAAAGCCACAGCCGTTAAACCCAATACATAAAAAGAACGTATCCCAAAGTCTTCTAAGAACACAACTTAAAAAAGATAACATCAGCAAAACTTAAAATGGCGGCGAGTTCACAGCTGTTTCCAGACTTCGTATTTTTATTTATGCCGCGCCGGGGATCGTCGGAACTTTAAGGCGCGAAGTTAATAAGTGGGGGGAAGGGGGATAAGTTTTTCCATACCAATAGGGACGGAGACTTGATTTCCTGCACAGGGAATATCAAAGGGCAGTTGCACATAGGAAGTAGGTACGTGGTTCGTCTTATTTGCTCGTGAGGTATTTGCATAATGTGAAACTTTTTGCAAGTGTCGTAAAAACACTAAGGGAGGTCGCCCTGTGTATAACAATAATCACATTGAGACACCCAAATTGAGGAGGCAAATCACCAACTACGGTATACCCTAAGAGGGTTGATGTCAGACGTGTGAACTGCTATAAAAAGCTAAGCTAAAACCTTGAGCCGTGTGGATTGCAATGTTGTCACCTCAATTACTCTTTTTATTCGTCCGTCTCTCGACATCGTTCTTTTAAATTTTCCATTAAATACATAAAATTATCATGTTCTAATGGATAAGTTTTTTTCAAAAGTTATACATATTAATACTAGCTGCTCCGTCAAGCATATTTTCTTTAACACCTAGAGGTATAAAAAATAGCCTCAGATCTATCAAATTTACACAAAAAAAATCCTAAAAATTGGACAAGCCGTTTCGGAGGAGTTCGTTAACAAACACTGTGACACGAGATTTTTATACTACATATATTAGGTGATACAGCCCGGCTAGCATGACCAATGAAACACGATATGATATAAGCCATTTATCGCTTTAAACCTTCAAAAATCTATGGAGTTTTGACAGTTCAACACGATAAATGGCTCTATCATATCGTATTTCGGTGGTCATGCTAGCGGGGGCAGGCAGTGATTTTCATGGACGAGCCCTAAGGGTTAAATGTAACGTTAATTACACACGGGAGGGTCGAGTCGGAGCGATCACCTTAATCGTGTCCATCTAACGGCAGATTATGGATGCAAGCCAAAGGCGTTGGATATAAATGACCTCGGCACCCCGAGCACGGTGAGGTTCAATCTCTTTCCAATATAAAGTCGTTTTATGAAGCTGGGCAGCGCAGCAAACAGTTTTTGTTCCCTGATAAAGAGGTCTACTCTTTCTAATTGTAATAGATAATAGAAAAAATATAGGAGAAGATTTTGGAAGCAATATTTGAATTACTTTATTAGTAACTTGTGGTCGCCCGCGGCTTCACTCGCTTTAATTCCTCGATATATGGAGTTTCAACACAAACATATTTTTTCAATTTGAATTAGTCGTTCCTGTGATAACCGCGGTCAACCAGACAAACTCTTCATTAAAAACTTCGTGTGGCCAACACGACACGTGTGGAGGGACAAATGTAAGAGGTCATTTACACTGGGAAAATGCAGGAAAATAATGATGATGATTGGTAGTGACAGTACATGAAGCTATACTTGGAACTCATAAATAGTGTTGTTGATATTTCTCGTAAAATTGTCTTGTTTTACCTTGTTTTATCATCTCAGCGCTGAATAAATAATCACTGCAGAATCCCAAAATAACGTACAGAGAATAAACATCCAGATTGAAAATAATAATATATTAATAAAGCCAGCATTTTAATTTATCGTGCGAATAATTGAACTCCACTTCGCACTGGAAGGCGCGCGCTGAGAACGCGCGGTGTGTAGCGGTATTTTATTAAATTTCACGGAAAAGTTTCTGGTGCGCATTTGAATTATTAACACCTCACTGCCCGAACCAATAGAGGTGACATTTTTAATGAGAATAGTTCGAGGCCAGCGATTGAACTGATGTTCGGTTATGAATTGTATAATATTTTGTTACGTTTTATTTACGTGAGGTTTAATTTAATGTGTCCGTTTTATTTCAACAACAACGAAGTGGGATTTTTTATAGATATTTTGATAACTATAACTAATTTTTGAGAATATACATATTTTTGATTTGTAAATACAAGTTGTAATTTAAGACTCTTTAGAATGCTGCATGTTAATATTCGTTTTATTTATTTTTAATTTTTATTAATCATTTATTAATCATAAACGGTACAGAGCTTTGTTCTGTCTATATTCTATATCTACAAACTCAAAGTAAGACAACAAAGACGGCTCAGGTGTACTCCAGCTTCCAAACACAATTTCCTCCGTTTTTAAATAAAGCCCAAACTTTTTTAATCGTTCAGTCTTGTAATTAATGTTATGCATAGCGGAGGCGTCGGACGAGAGTAAATCAAAAATGTGGCCGCAAGTTATGCAGTGCGCCCGCCACCTAATCACGGAAGTTTAGCATATTTTGTTTTGTTCATTGTTTTATGGGAGTTCTTTGTTGTTGTTTTTTTTATAATTATTAGTATAAGGAACGTCTGGCAGAAATGTTTAAAATGATATGGCTATAATTCAATTAAAATGTATTGATTTCATTCTGATGTAATTGAATTACATTTAAACAAGCAACTAAATACGAGTAGGATTTAAAATGAGGAGCGGACGTCCGATATAGGCATGTGCCTGTTTTACATTACAAATCATTTAGAGGAATCAATAAGGAACTGACTTACACATTTTAAAATTAAAATGGGTTTTCGACACTTACCTAAGGCATGTATGATCAATACGAACAACTTTTTACAATGGGGCCGACATCGAACCGCAAAAAGCTATCAGGAATGGGGGAATATCAGGATTATTTTTGTGATATCGACGATAGGCCCACAGCAAAATTATTCGGATGAGTATAACTTTCAACCCCGTCACAACTTCAAAGTGTATTGTAATACATGATCATGTCTACGCAAATAAATATAATTTGTATTTGCCATGTCAGTAGGTATACATACCGGTAAGTTAACCTGTTTTATTAAAATTAAACACACCTGATAGTCAATTAAGCTTAAGATTCTAAATATGTTAATTTGTTTTTTAAACTAAATAATGTTGAACTTATATTGTATTGTTACTCGGTCTCAATCAAAATATTATTATAAAAATGGTGTCTGAGCATGTTCCTTAAAATCGGCACTCCATATCTCCAGCTACAGCTTAAATAAATTTCAATTGGAAACTCAAAGAACAGTGGCGGAGACGGTCTCAGAGACTGCGTATAAAGCAATTTATACTCAATAAAACGTTTGGAATCGAATCACGGGCGCACCGTTCCGGGTGCATAAGTGGGTTACTACCCCTCCTTCTCTCTCTCTCCTCTCTCGGCTCTGGAAAGTACCCCCTTTGCTACAGAGCACACGGAGCTTGAGGGCGCAGTGATTGGTAGTAATGCATGCATGTCCGCTAATTGTCTTGTTCACATACGCGTATAGCAGTATGAAAATGCATTTCGAGCGAGGGCAGGTATGACAGGTATAAAGTAGCAGGAGTCTTCATTTGTTTTTGTTTCTTTTATGTACAAAGAAAAATACAAGTCAGTAAAATCTAGAAACACCATGTGTTAATGAGGGACATCATTTTAACTTGCCTACTATGTTCAATTCTTCATGTCAGGAATATTGTCTATGTATGAGTGGCCAAAAATGGAAAGTAATGTCATTGGCTTGGAAAAATCATTGGCTCCGAGAGCACTTGTCTTGTCGGAGCGGTCTTAATAAAAACAAATGAAAGGGAAATGACTCGCGCTCTGCGCGCGCCCTAGGACCGCCATCATTTTACTCACCAAACACAGGGGACGTACTTATTACTACATTGGAATAAATATTGCAGTAACTTATTTCAATCCATGTTGGTGAAGACAGAGCTGGCATAGTTTTTCAGTGATGTCTAAAGGATTTGTAGTTATTTCCCATATATTCCGCATCGGGATGTGTTTTTTTAAAAAATTTTTTTTTTTAAGAGTTCGTATAGGGTAGAAGTTATATAAAAGACAATAATAACAGATTTGATCGTATGTATGTGGCAAGGTAGATGGTATTTTAGTTTGAGAAAAGTTGAATTCCTAACGTAATATTAACATTGTTAGTCTTCGAGAGGCGAATTATGCTTCATAAAGATACAGATCTACGAACTCTACAATTTATAAATTTACCTTTATCAAACCATTTATTAAAAACAAATTCTTCTCTATTAATTTATCCAGCATTTTTATTACGTACAGTAAGATTTTTGATAGGAATTTACTTGTAATATTGGCAACACTAAATTACTCGTTTTAATATTTTATTTTGTTCTTACATTGCTAAGAGGCTTTTCATACATTGATGCAATGCTATTTCACTCACGGCTACGTTTTCCTGGTTACAAATGGGAAATTCTTTTTTATATCCATATTTTGTTGTGATCGAACAAAATAGTATTCGAAATTGTCCCGGGAAACCGTTGTTAACAGTCCCAGTGCAGGGACGAAGGGTCCATTTGTCCGCCCTCCTCAGCTGGCATGTTGAGAGTCATTCCACAGATCAGCTTCATCTCTAATAGGCACGATACTCGTTAGACAATTCTAATGACGAATTCCACTTGATTCACGAAACTGAACCTTGTGTACAGCGTGCTAAATGCGATGCCATGATGGTTGTAGACACGCACAAAATTTGGCTTCAGAACACGTTTGATTTGTTTACGATTTTTCTTGTCCTTGTTTTTTGATGAGTGATATTGTATATGAGAGTAGGTAATATTTGACGAAAGGATGTGTACATTTTGTATCTGGTAATATATATGTCTTGTGCGTTATACTTCACCGTCATTTTATTAAATCTTTCATCAAATTCTAGGATATTCATGACGATGTAAATGTAATGAATGAAACCATTTAGACTAATAGAAATTCTAATAATTGTGATTAATATAAGGTAATAATCTAGTACCGCTGGTCTCAATTGACTCCGTCATTTCTAATGGTATCGAAAGGAGAATATTCGGATAAATAAATTTAGATTAGACATCCCATAAATCAATTTGGTGGACTGATAGTTTATTTTTCATGGGAAGCGCTTATAAACAATCCGCGTTAACCTAAGGTTTACGTAAACCCGTTTCGTGTTTATCAAATTTCAGCGGTAAAGTTGTAAAAAACAACACAATCGTATATCTGTACGCGTAGGCGAAACCGCTAAGTTATCATGTACAAATTGATAGCTTACAACCGCCATAAATTTGTTAGTGGCCCGTACTCCATCGAACAACCATAAAACTTGCCCTCCCTGCTTTATTATAGTTGTAAAAGAGAGTTTTTGCTTCAACAAAACCAACTTTGGAAACGGACGAATAAGGTTCCACTTCCCGTGAGACGCGAATAAAACTGAATACACAATAATACGTCCATTTGTATGTGAATAAAATGCCGAACGTATGGAGTTCAAGAGTTTCTTTTTTCAATTTGGAAAATTCGCTGGAAGAAATCTATAAATATTTGCTTACTAGTCTTTCTGGTTGTTGCAAAAGAAACCTTTTTTAATAATAAGTACGATTTATGTTTGAATAGAAATACTGTAATGTTATGCTAATTATTTACGCCACCTTTCATAACAAGTTACATATATTTTTTACTGTCTAATTAGAGTAGGTGGCCAAAAGCGGTGTTGCTGCGGCTACTCTCGTATATTAAATTATTTTCATAACTGATATATTCCCGTCAGCTTTATTAACTATAGTATATTCCTATCTAACTTAAGGCAACATGTCCGCTTTGGAATATCTTCCCCTATTGCTAGTTTTAGTGAAATAAAATAATTAGGGCATAAAACTTGCACTTTTCGCTTACAATTCAGTCTGTAAGAATTTCGCATACTATTGTAAGTATTAGCATAATTGTTGTAGAGCTTAAACTGATTAAAGTTTTCCCGCTCAGATTGTGCTTTACATAAATTGTTCGGCCATTTTGTGACGATTTACCATAAAACATTACGCTAACGGCGTAGGTACTTTTGGAGAAATAGATTTAAAATATCTCAGCGCTGGAACGTCGCAGCTGTTGTATTTTTTATTGGAATCTCTATTGAAAGTCTGTTTTGACTTGAACAATGAAATCATGACAAAGTAATTTATCATTTTTCTGTTGAACGTTTTCTATGTTTTCACTTCTCATGCTCTGAAAGTGCTTATTTGTGCAGGACAAAATCGAATTTTGTGCTCAAGAGCATTAACGTATATACTCATAAATGTATCTATATTAAGGCAAAGAAAATGAGCCACGCAGCCAAACATAATAAGAAGTTAAGAAATAGATTTTCTTATTTTATAATATTTACATACATACATACATAAATCACGCCTTTATCCCCGAAGGGGTAGGCAGAGGTGAACTAGCACCCACGTTCCGCCAATTATGTTAGGTTTATAATATTTACTTTAATTTATTTGCCTAATATGTTTTTGAGACATAAAAGATGTTAAAATTTTTTATGTAAGTAATAACCTACCGTTTAGTAAATTAATTTAAGAAAATTATTATTACAAAATTATTTTAATACTAGGCTGCAGCCCAAGCCTAATATCAATGGAAAAAACAATTTCCTTCAGTATTCAAAACTGTACCAATTTTAGGTTGAATTTTAAGAAATGTTATGATAAACTACTGTTTTATTTCCTCGCAATCGAAGTGAAAAGCAGAGTTTCTAACTCGTCCACAAAACCATTTTTATCCTCGACATTACTATCAGCCCTCGCCTTTGACTCGGGCTGCTAAAAGTCTCGGATAGAAATGATTCGTTTTGTGCACTTGTTGAAAAATCCACTATTAACCGACTTCACAATAAAGTAGGAGGTTCTCAATTCATCTGTATTTTTTTTTAAATATTAATAATTGTACAAGCTTCTTTAAAACTAAAGGCGCATTTTTTATTTGTAATCTTTATTATTTTTGATTTTATTTGAACATTATAATATAAATAGTAGAAAATTACAAAGAAAAATAGGTTCGAAAAATTTATTTAGTCTTGATCCGGGAAATGAACCCGCGTCCTCCGAAAATCGGGCAGATGCCTATCTATATCACTCGTATTTTTTGACAATGAATTTGGTGGTTAAAAAAAGTTTGGAAAATTATGGCCTTGATGCGGGAATCGAACTTTTGTAATCTTTACTTTAAGTGGTAGATTAGTTTTAAGCAACGAATCAAATTCAAATGCGATTTCAACTAGAAATGTGCAGTTCAATGAATGTTTGATTAATTACTGATATAACACTCATCACACCCCCACGGCATGTCAGCCGTCAGGTTGACTTATGACGTCGCACAAATCACCCATAAACTTAATTATACAGTAATTGTCTCGCTGCAAATGAATTGCAAAAATCCGTTGCACACAAACTTTTATTTATTGGGAGTGCCCGTTGGGCCGGGTGTGAAGTCTCGCTCGCCACTATTGTGGCCATTAAATGGTGTTTTAGGGGATACGGAGTGTAGAGAATTATGAATAAATATTTGTCTGATTTTTTGTTTGTACCTCTCATAATGATAGTTCTGAGACGTGAGCACCTATCATATTTTCGTTTTTAATCACCTATATGATGCTATGAGGAGCTCGCTAGCGCAGTGGCAAAACGCGCTCGGCCTGCGATTGTGTAAACTAAGCAATGTTCAAATTAGGTGTAATGTGATTTGACTCCATTGTTATTGTCAGCTGTCGCACTTTTCGCTGATCAACCATTTCTCGGTGACTTGATACTTTGTTTGGGTAGCACTATGACGAGGCTACATCGCCCTCACCCTCCTTTGAATTTTTTTTTATTCGAAATTTGATAGCCCTGTTAGACCCTGTTAGACTTTTTTCTTGTTGTTTTTATTTAAAAACCGAGATGTTTTTTTTATAGAATTAGTTTTAGTATTAGGCTTAACCTTCACGATTATCCCAATTGACAATAAGACGTGGACACCGTCGCCGGTGAACGCTATCGGGATAAAAATGGAAAATCGCGATCTGATGCGATCCGTCGCGTGCCGGTGCGTTCCGAATGTTCAGATAAGGGCTTTGTATTTTTCCGGTGGAACACTCGGGCAGTATCGGCGATCGAGTCGGACGTTTGACGCTTCCAATTGAATCGTATTCAATGCATTGGCTGGGGAAATGTGTTTTAGCAAACGTATGTACTTGACGAGGTAACTTACCCGGTTTTAAAGGGAATTTCATATCGCGTTTGAAGCGTTTATTAATATTTTAAGGTTAACTAGTTGCAAGTTGATGTTTGATAAATTCATGGTCATTTGTGACTTAACCATGACTGGTAAATTGGCTCGGCAGATCCCAGACTCTCCCCACTAAAAGGGCTTGGAGGAAAACCGGGTTGGTTAGTTGGTATGTAATGTGAACAGCTATAAACCATATGTTTCTGAAAAAAAAAATAATGTGGGAGTCGTGTGTATTATACTTTATTATTATAGAATGTTTGGTATGATCTCGCGTCTTCAGATAATTAAAGATGGCAAAATGTCAGTCTGTGAGTTGCGATATTGTATTTTGAGCAGAAACACATTATACATAACTGACGTCTGTGTAACATAGACGCCTGGGTAGGTTGGAGGTGTATTTAATTTTACATCTACATTTTGCTAGCTGTTTAGTGCCTTGTATTAGGGGCGATTCTATATCTAGGCACGGCTGTCTCAATATTGTTAATTGTTAAGTGATGTTAGAGTAAACTTAATTTCTTTAAGAGGTCAAAAAGTTTTATCAACATACTTTGAGTTCAAAGTTCGTTCGCCTTGAGTTCCTAAATAATACTTGACTGGACTGAAATTTTATTGGTTCAACTCGCTGACTGGGACGGCTCGTTCCTAAGCTTTAAGTCATTTACACACAATTAACAGTTATAATTTTTTGGAAACCTGTCCTCACACGTTGACACATTTAAAAGGACGATGCTCCAGCAAATATAATAAGTTTAAGTTTAGAAAGTGTTAATAATAGTTGGACCTTGAGTTGCCGTTTGAACAAATTTATTTTCAGCTTGGCAAAAAAGAGTTTGATGCGGTGACAGATGGAACTAATTTTTATTTGCATTAGATAACACTGATATGCTGTCGAACTCTGGTAGTTCACAATTAACAATTATTTTGCGATTTATTTGTATTTTAATTTATTAGCTTCAATTCAACGGTTATCTGACTAAAAATGAACAAAACAAAACAAGTGGCGCCCTCATTTTATCCAAAGTCTTTTTTGACAAGCTGTATATATCAACTCAACAGGAAAACAAAGTGTAACAATTTACCATCAATAACATAACATAAAATGTTAACAATTTATCCAGTTCAAGTTTAAATCACCATTTATATTAGGATCAAATCATACAAAATGTACGATTTGATTTAAATATGCTTAACTTTTTCAATATGGAGTATACATTTTTCATTATGGCAGTAAATTCGTCGTATATTATTTTCGGTATTAAGTTACTTGCTTAAAATTGATTTTCTTCAACTCGTCCTAAATGGGCCGTATTCATGTGGGACCAGATGACGAACTATCCAAAATTAACAGCTTTAAAGGGTATTCAATAGATACGTTTATCTACTTTGTCCATACTAATAATATGTATATTTTCTCCAACACCTAAGCAGGCGATTATTATTTAACCGTCGGTTTTTGACATTTTACCGTATGGAAGAACTGCAAAAACTAGCGGTTATCTTTTAATCGCTTGTGTAACTCTATCCTAGTGTGCGCTCAGCTTTACCGGTGATTACGCCCGGGCGCCGACATCTTGAGAAAATCAGTGGAATGCTCGTAGCCTTTGAGTCGTCGTAGTAATGCCGCTCCTCGGTGGCTCTGCTCGCCTGGTATCTGAAATTCTAGAGCAAATTTCATTTGATAAGTTGATCGATAATAATGGTATGTCGGTAAGTTAATTATAGTTCAATGTAACTTTGTGCGTCTACGGGAAGGGAAAGGTTTTCGTTATGTATAAAGAGTAGTAGATATTCGAGTAATAGTACTTTTATCGAGTAATATTAGTAGATTTATCATGTCAGTGTATAAATTAACGTTGTGGTTGGGTTTTGTATGCTCACCCTGCTCATTCTGCTACATATTAACAATTAATTTTAATCTATAATAATAAGTACACAACACAACGAGGTAAGAGTTTGTGAGATTGGTTTGGATATTAGTTTGGATATTTGGGAAAGGTAATCTCAGAAACTACTGAACCGATTTCAAAAATTCTTTCTATGTTAAAAAGCTACAATATCCCTGATTCCTATATGCATAATTTGTATTGGAATAACAAGTTTTCAGCCAGATTAATTGACACTTTTTAAGTGTCAATTGACAAGTCATTTTTTTTGACTATGTATTAAATGTATTAAATGTTAAATGCCTAGGCGGATCTTTCATAATAAAATTGAAAGTCTTTTAAAAAAAAGGCCAGGTCAAGAGTACCCGAAACCGACGGGCATGCATGAAGAAATTGATGAGATTAGATGAAGCGAAAGAAGTATGTAAGGATCGTAGCAAGTGGAAAGAAGTGATCTCTGCCTACCCCTGTGGGAGAAAGGCTTGACATATGTATGTATGTATGTGTATTAAATGTTTTAAATGAATATTATAGTTATGTACGTACAAGTTTTTATTGAAGTGCTACTTGGAATAAATTAAAAAAAGATGGCCGGCGTGTGTGTGGGTAGCACACCTCCGCATCTCTGGGTGTGTACCCAAAGCAGTTTGAATCCCTCCAACCGTCAATAGAATTTCATCAGGAATCCAATACGGAGCAGTTGGAATCGAATTAGATTTGTTTGCGGAGGTGTCGAGCGGGTGTCGCGGGCAAACAGCTGACGCGGCCGCCGCGCCCGCGCCGCTACTGTCGCCATCATTCCTTATTATTTTCATGGACTTGGTACGTGCGCTCAAACGGTCGCCATATTTTCTATTATTTCGAAGGACTTGTCTAGGCCCCCTGATGACATCACACCTAATTATATGGTAGTTGTTTAATGGTTCAAAGCAGTTTTTCTTTATCGGTAAATTATTCATTGCTATAGAACAGAAAAACTTTCGGAGCTATAATAATTTTTCATTGCAATCTCTCTCTGGTCAGTCCCTCATTTCTGAGGATCGTGGTGGGAATTACATCTGGAGCGGGCGATTTGCCTTCACCGGTTCCTATCCAGTGCATTGGAATAAGAACAAATAATTACCACTTTTTACGGTTTTAAGCCTATAAATAAGCTGGCCTATACCTAGGACATTGTTTTATAGCATAAAATATATGATTACATTGATTTAGCCTGTGTTACACAGAAAAAGTGTAAAATACCTAAATTTCGCCAGAACGCAAATTAACATCATGTATCGTAATGCGTGGTTAATAGTGAAATGATGATGTAACACTGATGAAATTAGATTGTAAACACTATTACATAATTTTCATAACTGTTCACATGGTTGATCCACTCTCAAAAGTACAGCAAAATCTGCCACGCGCTTTATTTCAGCCGAGCTTAAAATTTAACTCAGAGGCAGAGGAATTTAAAATTCACCACAGTCCTGTTTCCATACATTTACGTGTCTCTCCGCGGGTAAACAGCGAACGTATCGACGCAGCCTGTCCTAACTCGTTTCGGCTGCGGCTGGGGTTTGAATAAAATATGTCAAATTGCCATCGCTGCCCTGTTTCGGCCCGCGCGTCCATGGTGCTACGAAAAATGGAGCCACCCTACTGCGAGCGTTCAGTCACCTACACCGGCTGAGTCTGGGCACGGGATTAGTCCGCGGAGAGAGGCGATAGTTGGTGACACTGAGGGTTCTTTGTTCCACTTACAAAGGGTGTTTTACGTCATAATTTACGATATCGGAAATTGTATATATTTTGGTCGAAGTATAAGTATTAGGAATTTAATATTTATTTAACGCTAATTACTAAGCGCAAGTAAAGTTACCGATTAGTTAGTTAATGGCAATAGGTTCGCCCTCTATACAAGGGCCCTGAAATGAGCTGGCGAAACGCATTGAAGAAAAAACGCACAGAAAGATGCGATTTATGTATGAGATTTATGAGTAAAGAGAGTGATTCTCTCCGTTCATCGGTCCTTCGACATGGTCCTTTCCGTCTCTTTTTCTATACATTCATTCAACCCTAGCACCTTTCCGGTGTGTTAGATGATATGAATCAAAAGGGAGTGGATGGCTTGATGTCGTCTGACCGATAAAAGTGGAAGAGAAAATATACTGCGCCGACTTCAGAAAAACTGCAGGCAGGAAGAAAAGGAAGTAAAGTAACCTTGATTTTTGCAAGTTTAACCAAAAATAGTTTTTTCACGTAAAAAGGGAAAAAATGTTCATGGAAGTTCATGTTCAGGTCAAAAAGGAAAGAAGAAAGAAAGTAAAAAAAAAATATGTAAGTAAAATATTAAGACAAAAGGCATTCTTAAGTATGTAATATGGAGCTCAATATAGTCAGGTATGTAAGCAATGTAAGCGATGCCTATATTACCAATTGCTCGTAAGTCTCATAATGTTTCTGACACGTATTTCAGCTTTGGGTACATGTTTCAAAGGCACTTCCTCCAGCGGTTACTCGTTTTTGGAACTTTTTTATTGGCGCATTTGGTTCGCTTTTCCCAAGCGAGTGCTTTGTGAGATTACTGTTTACACGGCGCGGTGTGATTGGATCTGCGATTGGAGTGTTCGTCCGAAAGTGGTTCCGGGGTGCATCTGTCTCTTTTTTTGCCTGCTTTTGTGTCTCTCTCACTAGCTGGTGTCGGGTGCACATGTCGGGCTGTAGTAATCATCTGAGACTGAGCTGTTAATAAAATATCTTTGCTGGATGGATTAATCCGACAATCATATTCATGTAAATTTCATTAGGGTCGAATTATCTATAAAGCTAGCCTACTACCCACCCGACAACCGTATTCCACATAGTTCTTCGCCCATTACGCCGCTATGTCCTCTGATTCCAAATTGACTAGTATGCTGATCCTTTTTTAACTCGACGTAAGCAAATGACCCATAATGCGCGAGAACACCTTGTAGCGCTGCAGGTTGACGACCTGCTTCTTTAAGCCTCCTTTTAAGGAGAAATGGAAAATGTAGAAGAAGAAGATTAGACGGATGGTAAAATGACCAAACATGCGCAGGAATTTGCAGCAGGTTGATATTTTAAGCGAACGTCAGAAAAATGAGTTATGGTGCGGGTTCATGTGGCTGGTTTGAATCCCTTCGGTGATATTAACGGATGAGCTGCTGTGTGTTGGCTGTACTCCTGGAAACGATGTTTGGTGGGTAGCGGGAGACCGGTTCTAATCTGAGTCTCAAATATATCTGGAGTTATAATGCGTAAACGCATTTTAACTCTCGATTTGAACCTGAGGTCTTCGGCCTCTTGAATGGGCAACTCTGTATTTTTCTCAACTACCAGTAACTTAAATCTAGGTATTCTGGATTCCTTCAGTTTGCAGAGGCTACTACAGGCTTTCTAGATGTTTGATGGACATTTGAGTTGATTTTCCACGCTCGCATATTGTATATACCGGCCGATAGACAAGGCAAGACACCTCGAAGACAATTACCGCGTGATCTCGTTCGAAGCCGCGGCACCGCCTTTCCAATAACGTGACCCGACGGAGCTCCCTGATTCCCGTAATATATTTAGCATTATCTCGCGTTGGGCGCTGAGGGCGCACTAAGCCCCAAATCCCGACTGATTGATTACCTACCGCCTACGGGTGATACACAACATATCGCGCCGCGGAATATTGAAAAATGTTTGACAAGTTTCAAGGAGAGGGCTCCGAGAGCCAATCTCTGGGTGGGGCGATAAAAAAGTTTGTGTTTTAAATTTTAGTATATGTATAATAGATTTCAGGTTGATCGCAAAGTTTGTCTTGAAGATTTAAAATTAAGAGTATTGCTTTGTAGGTACAGTCTTCTTTTACCTGTCTTATTCCCAGTCTATCTGGGAATAAGACAGTGTTTCCTCTTCCTCAGACGCCATCAAGCTATCCACTGCATTTTGATTCATATCATCCGTCACACCAGAAAGGTGCTAGTGATGAACGAATGTACAGAAAAGAGACGCAACGGACCATGTCGGGAGACCGATGAAGGTGAGAGTGATTGGGTTTGCTGTTATCGGTGGTTTGCCCTCGACCTGCTCCAATGTGCTTATTGGTCTACACCGGGCAATCTCCCTTAGTCAACTTTTACCTCTGTGCCAGCCCCGACTCAACTCCTGTGGTGAGTCAGGGCTGGCACATTCTAAGAAGTCAGCTGTATTCGGATACGGCTAGAAATTAATGGAGGCCGGTGTCATTGGAGCCAGCTCTGAATCCCATACCAAGTGGACGCACAAAACCGCTTCCCAGCTTCAGTAGCATGGGAAGTGGACAAAATCTCCTAGGGGAAAAGAGAATATTTTCCTCTCGCTTCAAATCACACTAAATATCGAGACAAAACACTGTCAAGTTAGTAGGAGAGATATTTTGTCCACGTCCCGTGCTAGGCCTACAGCGCCACAATGTGGGATTCAGCCTGTAATGTCAGTCACTTTTTTCCATTTTAGAGATCCGTCGGCGAAATAAGTTTTGGTTATTGATGAGAAAAGTTGATTCAATTAAAGTTCACTGCTTGTACTGGAGGCATTTCAATGTGTACCTAAGAGAATTCGGAACGAAGTGGGAGGACGTGTCATAAATTGAGTGATGAATAATCCTATCAGAATCTTGTTTCTTGTTTTTGCAATAACAAGTTACGTAGGTTTAGGAATGCATAGACTTTGAGTAAGATACAATTTTGAACTCAAAAACAGAAGATAAACAGTTAATACTGTTACTCATTTACTGTTAAATATCGGTTTTTAAGAATGTAACTGCGGCACTCAGAGACGGCAAATAACGTTAATGAGTACTTAATACAAAAAAATTACATTACAAAGTTTATCGCTCTTCTTGTCGGTCGATTGTCTAGATTGTTATGAAATTTTTTAACATAAAGCACTCAATAAAGTTAATTGATGTCTCTGTGTGCGGCAGTTTGTTGTAGTTGTCAAAAAAAAAATATTATTTTGTTGGTTCAGTGATATGTGTTCTGTGATTCACGCAGGTTGTCGATGTCTAGCTTGTTGACGTTTCATGAGTGTATTGTAATCATACCAGAAAACGAATTTTGGCTTCGACTTTGATAAAAACGCATCGTTTGCCAGTTGGCTATAGCCACTGAACCCTCGCAGCTCACTGTGTGCGAGCAACTAATGATGATCCGTTGCTACACCCCTGTCTGCGGCGCGTTGTTCGTTGCACATTTTAATAATACATTTTGTATACACTCACGGCTTTTTGTCCTTTTTCACTCTTGAACCTCCACTAATGACGTTCTTTCGTTTCCACTGCAACGTAATGTTGCTCGAACACTGGAAATGGGAGAATTTTTCTATCAGGCAATGCTCTTTGGGGCTGAGCGTTGAATAGTGGTGCGAATGCAGCGGACTAGTCATTCGGCTTTCCTGGTTTTGTGTTGAGGTGTATTTCATAGACAGTTCTTGTAATTTTTATTTAAGCGCAACACGTAAGGGAAGGCAGCCAAAAGCGGGAATAATTTCTAAAGCATGATCGATCTGGAATAAAGTCATTTAAAAAAAATATTGCTTTCAGATTGACAATTTATTATTCTACATTTTTCTTTTTTATTTACTGCACCCCTGAGGATCTAATAGTAATGTCGGCCTAGTAAAATTCAGTCTGACGTGCGAACGGTTCAGTCAACTTTACAGAATATTAAACTATACCGGATTGAAGAGGACGCGGGTTCGATTCCCGCATCAAGACTATAATTTTTCGAACTTTTTCTAACCAGAATATTCTTTGTATTAAAATATACAATCAAAATAAATTGTCAAACAAATATGGTTACAATCAAAAGTCAAAATATAATAATATGAAGAGTTATGAGATGTAGTACTGTTCATACATTTGTGTATATATGGCAATAATCCATAGAGCCCGTTTTAGACAGTATACCCATTTTAGGTCACCTTCCCCTATGTTAATCTGGGTCGTACGGTTTATTAGTAAAGAAAACACTATATTCTAAGTACGATCCATTAATTCTCCTTAGATTTCTATAAACTTGTACCGTCTGCAATATTAAATTATGCAATGCAACTTCCAAACTTGTCCCTGGCTCTGTATAAGAAGTCCTCCCCCCTCCACCCCCCCAAAACGGTCTCCAGTCCCTCCGGCTTCCCCGTGATAAATGACCCAGTGTTAATTCATTAAGGGCATGCGACACCAAGTTACTGATGAATTTGATGTTGTACAGAGCTGAACGTAATTTATCGTGTCGTCTTTTATTGTGAATACGAACGGTGGGGACCGAAGACAAAGTAATGATAAGACTTTCTCAGCACTTATATTGAAGACCGTCAGTCTTCGATAGCGTAAATTGATCAATAATTATCATCATCATCACCAGCCCTTTAATATCACCAATGCTGGGGCACAGGCCTTCCTTACGGATGGAAGAATATACGGAGGATGACATTAAGTACTCATTAAAGTTAATTGACGTCTCTGAGTGCGGCAGTAAGTTTCTCCAAATACTTTTGATCAATCAGTGTTACGTCCCCCGCCTAATCCGCTTTGAGACCTAACCAAACACGCTGGAGCTCTCATTTCCATAATCTGTGCTCAAATTAAAAAGATAACAAACTATCGAGGAGAGCACTCCGCGCATAAATAATCCAGTAGGCCTAGCGCGGGATGTGGACAAAATCTCCCCGGGGAAAAGAAGATATTTTCCTCTCACTCGAACTTCAACGAAATCGCGAGACAAAGCACTGTCAAGTTGTGGAGAGAGATTTTGTCCCTAGGCCTACAGCGCATCTTCTGGGGATTACGCGCACGCGTCGACTCCCGCGCCTAATGCACTGTGAGCGTGGCATCTGTCCTTGCATATTGAGTGGCGGGAAAAGATGCACCTGCTCCGACGATGCTGAAGCGAGAATGGTACTTATTTCACACGGCGTAAGAGCTATTTTGGATTCCATTATAGAGACCGCCAGACAAAGGACAGAGCTTGTAACGAATCACGTAAGACGTGGTGATCTCGTTTGGTTTATGATTGTTTGCATCATGTTATGTTTTGTTACTCAAATGAGTATGCTTGTTCACTTAGTAATGAGTAAATTTCATTTATTCGAAAAATGTATTACATACTTTAAAATGGTATTTTTCTAAATAATTTCCATTAGGTACCTACAATATAACACTTATTATGATGCGTTTATAAAGATTTTATATTGATAGGGCTTTTGGAGCTAAAGGCAGGTACTAATATCCCTGGGATCACCTAAAAATGTGTACATCATGCAGCATGTGTATGATTTTGGAAATGTTTGGAAATCAAGGCACAATATTAATAGCGTTCTAAATACAATACAACTCCCCTGAAGAGGCGGACTTAATGCTGCAGGAACGCAATTTTCATTTGAATCTCCTTTGTATTAAAGTTGAGATACGCTTTAATATCGATACGAAGTGATTTATTTCTAGCAATGCCGACAAGAAACGAGGAATATTCCCATAAAGTGTGCGCTGACTGCTGTCATTGTTCGGAAATGCTGCGTTCGCGCCTTACGTTCGATGTCTACGATATCCGACGGATAACGTATCTGAGACAGTCGACCAGGAAAATCTGCTTTGCCTACCTTTTATTACGAACTGGTTTGACAGTATATCGGATAAAGACAGGTAAAGCTCTTAAGCAGTCATTAAAAAATACATGTAATATTACGAAATTCTATACATAATATGTATATTTGCGTATAATAGATGTAAATTAAAATGATGGTGTTGGTTATTTAAATATCTTATAAAAATTGGCGATGTTGATACTGTATTTGGCTATTAATAGGAATATTTTAAAGTACCGTGTATATTTCTCGAAATTAAACGAAAAATAAATATATTATGTTTTATTTGCTTACCGACTTATTTATCAAGATATCTTGCAACAACATTGAAATTTTGCAGCTGTTGTGTCTTTTGATAAAATGTTAATTTCAGAATAATTTATTGTAGTTTGTAGCAAATTTTATTATTATTGTGTAAATAGTTTATAACTTCATTTAATCAATACTCCTATTTCAACGTTCAAGCAACAGCATCGGTGGTTCAGTGGTAGAATGCTCGCCTGCCACGCGGGCGGCCCGGGTTCGATTCCCGGCCGATGCATTCCTTTTTGTAGTAAATTTAATTTTTTAATTAATAGTTTTAGCTCATTCAATAAATATAAACATTAAAATGGTTTCAGTAGTGTAAAGAACACAATTAAAAACATTTTTTTTATATAAGTATACTAAGATGCGGACCTAGAAGAGTGTTGAAAAATAGCGTGAGCGGTGATATGGAAGGCAAGGAGTTGATGGTTACATAACGGTCACGGAGTTATAACCCCAGATAACTTATAAACAGGGCAGGCTGATGTTTGAGAAACAGTATTAAGAAGATTAATAAAAATTAATTTGTAAGTTTTTTTTTTTAAATTGGTTACCTGTATAATTTGGGTGTTAATACGCGTATGCCTATCCATTCAGGGATACATAGGAGCGGTTTATGCCGTATGCGCATAATAATGCGTGTATGTATTCTCCTACAAATGTGAAATAGCAATATTTACCACTGAATACATTTTGCTCGGAAATAACATCGGTACGATATTTGTTCTTTTAATTTGACAAATTAGGGGTTCCTCTAATCCCGATTTAATTAATACAAACAACACACAATGAGATTAACGGGAACAATAGTTTCTCTCGGGTTCCGCTAAGTGTTTTAATGGAAAATATGTCGGGCGACTACGCAGGAATAAAGCGGGGAATGCACGGTTGCTCTACGGATAATGTAATTTGTAACTTTGTACCATTGCGAAGCTGTTTGTCACATCAAGGGTTTTAGATGATTCAGTTTTAATTGTGCTCTGCGAACATGAAATACTTCGTCATCATTATTTATGATTTTTATTTGAACGTTTTGTAAATGTTAGAAAAATTATTAAAAAGGATATTGTGCTAAGAAAAATTATAGTCTTGATACGGGAATCGAAGCCGCGTCCTCTGCAATCTGGGCAGATTCCCATATCACTAAGCCAAACAAGACGTTAACGCCTTATCTTATTTATTTTTTAACTATAATTATTGAACTTTTTCTGACCAGTAGAAAAGTTTATTTGTGATAATTTTTCTACATACTACATACATAAATCACGCCTATATCCCCGAAGGGGTAGACAGAGGTGAATTAACACCCACTTTTCGTCAATTACCTAGGTGGCGACCCTATTGCCATATATCGGGCAATTCGGGCACATAACCCGCAATATATTGCTAGGTGGTATGAGAGGAATGCTGCTGCCCTTAATCATCGCTGCACGTTGACCGCTGCACGTTTTTGATTGGTGGGTATTAACGACTGCATTTTTTTCAGCCGGGACCAACTTCCCTTTCGGACCACGGAGGAAATGCAGCATTTTTCTCATAATTACATATTTGACGGGCCGTGTGGTGACGGCAGAGTAAAATACAATTGTCACCACCCCAAAACTCTCCCGTGGGTGTCGTACGACTTTTGTGCCCGATAAATGGCAATAGGCTCGCCACCTATTACATGGGACTTGACATAATTGGCGAAACGCGGGTGCTGGTTCACCTCTGCCTACCCCTTCGGGGATATAGGCGTGATTTTTGTATGTATGTATGTACATATTTGGCACTTATTCGGTTCTACCAGTAGGCCTAGCACGGCGACGTTTTTTACTATATACGATATGACAAATTGTCAATTATGTTTTGTGAAACATACACTTCCGATTGAGAAGGGCCACTCCGTACGGCTGCCGTAAATCAGCGCTGATCCAAACAAATGATTTGGCCGTTAAACTGGAGACTGCAATTAAGGGTGCGCCCCAACTCGCTAACTGCATTTTAAACCAATTCCTCCCCGTCGCGCATAGTTTTATGGCCTCTAATCGTGTCGGACGGCAGAGTGACTCGAGTGACTTCATAATCGCCCCTAACTCAGTTTTATAGGCGGAATAAAAATTTTATTTGTTGTCGGGGCGTTAACTACCTTATGCTCGCTGAGCGCCGGGTAATTTGTAACCAGAACAGTGTGTTAACGGTGAAGTTTATATCTATTGTTTGGCTGAATCTTACGATTAGGGCTGGTTTTTTGATCCGTAGTTAACTCAACCAATTGTCAAAAATTCATTTTGATAATCAGTCTGATATTTAACGATTAGTAACCTAGACAAATTATTGAAAAAATATTGTTATATACAATCAACAAAAATATTGTCTGGGGATGGACCACCGTTATAAGCTTATGTTACGTATTTTGTATGTTTTCAACATTTGTGTAGTGCTCGAATAACAAATAAATAACACTAAAAAGGTAGTATTTTATTTTTAATAACTGTAAATATTGTAAAATAACAGTTATTAACAGTATTTGATATAAACATAATGTTCTCTTGTCCTCCGATCAGTGCGCGCGATGATAGCGTCCATCCAAATATCTCCAATTTTAATAAGAATTAAGATTTTTTTGTTATTGATTAATTATTCTTAAATAGTTTCTCTACCTTACTGCCGCACTCAGAGACGTCAAATAACTTTAATGAGTACCTACTTTATGTCAAAAAATCTCATTTGAATCTAGACCATAGACCCGGCAAAAATACCGACTAGTTTTGAATTGTCATTTTTTGACATTAAGTACTCATTAACGGTATTTGACGTATCTGAGTGCGGCAGTGAATCTTTTAACCGATTCAACTTTAATTTTTTAATTTTTTTGATATGTTATACCCAAATTGGAAGGCAGTGTCTTTGGAAAATGGAACTTGTTATTGAAAATAAGCCAATAATCAATGAAAAGTAGATAAATAATGATATATAACATACCGTTTCATGTTATTTTTAATTTACTCCGAATATGTACTAAATTATCGAATTATTAATTGGTATTACGGCAGAGTAGAATACAATTGTCACCACCCCAAATCTCTCCCGTGGGTGTCGTTCAAGGCGACTAAGGATAAATCTATGATGAGGAATGGGCAGCAGCGTTCCTCTTATACCACCTAGCAAAGTACTGCGACTTTTGTGCCCAATAAACGGCAATAGGCTCGCCACCTAATACATGGGACCTAACATAGGTAACTGGCGAAAAGTGTGTGCTAGTTCACCTCTGCCTACCCCTTCGGGGATATAGGCGTGAATTGTGTATGTATGTTATTACCATTTATTAACTTTTATTTGAACATTATATAATTATGTAAGAAAAAATCTTGAAAAGGGCTTTGTTTTCCGCATAAAGACTGTAGTTTTAAGAATTTCTTGCAACCACAATTATTGTAAGTGTGTAGTGATTATTTTTGTTTTCTTTTATGATGCTTAGGTACTCAGGTTTTTAGTATATAAGGACTCGCCTTATTTACTAGCACATGCCTAAGACGGGGCTAGTGTCAAAGTTCTCCGTGTGTATTGTCTCCTGATCCTTTGTCCACGAGAACGGCCCGGGGAACACCATTATGCCATAAATCAAGTGCTTGGGAACTTGCTTACTTTGTGCATGACATAAATTAACGCGGCGCGATTCTTTCGCGGAGTTACGAAGTTTTATAATGTTTTCTTTGTACGACAGCGGGTGCTGGATTGTTTGTGTGCAGTTTTTTTAAATTAATTTTCATCTTAATACAGCGCACGAACATAGGGCGTTAATACTTGTATTATTGAATGTAATTTATTACATATTTTATTAATACACATACAGACACCAAGTACTAGTAGGGCGTGAGCCTATTGCAATTCACCGGAAAATGTAATCGCAACAATTTTATTATTATTTTAATTTAATTTAAACATTTAATTACATAAAATTAAATGTTACAAATATTATTCTAACAAAGAAAATGTGGCTATAGAAAAAGTTCGAAAAATTACAGTCAAAGTCTTCTTCTCCTTGCCCTGTTCCCAGTCTGGGGTCGGCGTATGTTTCCTCTTCCATTCATATCTTTAATTTCTATCATCCAGTATCCCATCTTATTTACCACACAAAGCCCTCAGAAAAACGGTGTCCATACCCGTGTAACTTAGGTAGCAAATTAGATGGAACCGCAAACTATCTGTCTATACTTCATGTCTTCATGTAGATAGGAAGGCAGGTTTTAAAAAATACAAAACACTCAGAAAAAGGGTTTCTATAGGTACACGTGTAACGCAGATAGCAAATTAGCTGAAACCGCAAACTATCCGTCTATACTTCACGTAGATAGGAAGGCAGGTTTAAATGAGACGCTGCCTCGCGCCGCGATCACTCGCCGCCCAGAGCCCGCGGCGTCCGCCCGCCCACGGCGGCACACGATCCGATCCGATCCGATCCGACCGCCGCGTTTCCCTTACGATACCTCTTCCAAAGATTGCGTTGAATCTTTTGGCGATTATCGCCTATGAAGATATACGATTTTAATTATCCTTTCATGTTTAATAATGGTCAGGTGTATTGACATAGTTTTTGATGTTTTAGGCTAATACCTAACGTAAGAAAATGTTACTCTTCTAATTGTAAACTATATTTAATGTGATTATTCTTAAAATAACAATAATTAGTCGCTTTTAAACTTACTTATTCTTAGCAGCAATTCTAATCTAACTCATAATAATAATACGTACTAACTTTCCTTAAGTCTTCTTTAAAGTTAAGTAATAAAGTTGAATTAACAGGCTAGTTCTTTTATCGTCTCATAATGGTATCGTGTTAGTTGAATTTGAACTGTGAGTTTGGAAGTGGAAGGCTGTTTTTCGCGTGGACAGACGTGACGCTGTGCTCACGCTATCGTAGACGGACAAGAAAGCGAAGATAACGGTAAGTGTAGCATGAGGAGCTCCTTCCACTGAAATATTTCCAGATTGTATACTATTATGGTTGTTGTAATATTGTAAATGTTTAATTTACTACATTCACATTTACAAAATAAAATTAAACAAGGATTAGAGAATGCTGTTACCGAAAGCTGGTAATTAATTACCTCAATTTTTATGTAAAAAGAGGAATAACAACATATGTTATTGTTATGATTGAAATATTATCAAGCAAATTGTATGAATGGCAATGCAACTGCAACATAAGTGGTAGATGAGAATGGAACAGAAAAGCTCATTACGCTAACTAGCCTCAAATAGTATTGAGGGCAAAGTAACATTTCAACGTTTTCGAACGGTCGAACGAGTAGGAGAAAGTGACCTAACGCCTAAAATGGACACTCTGCGGTATGACACCGTTTTAGTGAGTAATATATTGGCGCCAGACTCACTTCCTTACAGTGAGTCTGACGCCAATTAACCGATGCCTTGGGCATATGAAAACCATTTTGCAACAACAAGTGCTTGCTCTCTCAAGGCCGCTGTAAAGTGATTAAAAAAAATCAAACAATTGTACGAGAGTTAAAAATCCCATGAAAGGATTTATTCCAAAAACATTTATTGAGTACTTACGTCGTCGTCGGCTTGTTTATATGTTGATAAAGGCAATTTGATGGCGTTCAATAAAAGAAAAATAGTAATTCTCTAACTTTGTTTGTCTGTTTCGGCCAGAATTTATCTCAGTTAAAAAGTTGCTTAATTTATTAACGTACCTCCCATAACGAATTAGTTAGAGCGGAATAAGCGGGCGGTTCCTTTTGATGTACGCAGTTTACGGCAACATGGACTAGTTTAAATAAATAGTTTGATAATCTCTTTCAGCGTTCAGCAATACGTGTGGATTCTGTTTTCAAAAGACTGTAGCTTAATAAATTGGCAATGAAAGTTATATCTTAATACACCACTTCTAAAAGTAATGCCATATAAAAAATATAACATTTTAATAGGTACTTTTTGATTATTGTACCTTATGATATTAACTATTTTGATTTCAATTTGAACATTATATAAATGCTAGACAAAATAGTACAAAGAATATTGTGGTAAGAAAAAATAGTTATACGTCTTGGTTTGGTGGTGTGGTCATGATCTGCCCGGATCGAAGAGGACGCGGGTTCGATCCTCACATCAAACTATAATTTTTTGAACTTTTTCTAACCACTATATTCTTTGTACCTTATGATATATAAGGATTATAGTTATACTCTCTAGGTGATGAGTGGTAATTGAAGTTCCTATGTAGCTCCTTCCGTCTGCATAAAACTGGTCGTTCTTTCTTGGGGAAATGTATACAAATATACAACAAAATCCCACGATCTTTAACGGAACTCCCTTATCTTAAATTTAAAAGCCAAATTAAACAAAGACTAGTGAAAAAGGGATATTGTACGGTTATAGACTACATTAACGATAAAGATGCGTGGATATAGATTTTGTATGGTAATGAGACCAAATGACATGTATATTTCTGTATTAGTTTGAATTATTTTTAACCAAGTAAATTAAGCTATGCTAACTACCAGTAATAATTATATAATATATATTTTTTATACTCAATGAAAGATATCCATAAACATTCAAATTAAATATATTTTATAAATATGATAACTAATATGATAAGATAGAATATAATAGGATATGTAATATATTAAAACATTTTATGACATCTTTCATTAACTCATAACTTCATGTAAAGGGAGGAACAAACTTGCTGAGTTTCTTGCCCGTTCTTCTCAGAACAAGGCCTCCTGGTAGTTTACGAACGGATGTACACCATCCGTTATGGTGGTACGCTTATAACGTTAAATATTGGAAACTGTTTTTCTTTTCGTTTCCAGTGTTTAACGTTATTTCTTTGACGATTCATGAGTGTATGTAATCATACCTTATATGAATAAACCATATTTTCATTTTCATTATACCTATTGAAATAAAAAGTTAGGGACTTTGGGATAGACGAAAATTGTTCGTGAGAAAACAAATTGTAATTATGAGGTTGATATCCGCTAAGAAAGGAGTTTATAAAAGAGGTTGAAATGATTTATGTTTAAATAACAGTTTCAGAACTACAATCATGAATTTGACTATATCTTTTTATGAAAACTGGTCAACTACCTAATTGTGGGGGTGAAATTTTAAAGCAAAATAGGAGAATGTGTCCAAGTTCGTTATTTTTGGAACTCGATATCGACGCAGGCATCATCAAATCATAATTTAATAATCTCTTAAGTTGTATATAATATTAAAGGAGATATGGTTTTAAACGCGTAGGTATAGCCCTAAATATGTGGGCGTCTGTGGCCGTTGGTCCAAGTAAACCGAGGAGCGTTTAATTAGGGGTTCAAGTATGAAATTGTCGTTTTTGACTGGTCTCAGCATGGTGTTACCATGCTGAGACCACCAAACAGTTACCATTGCGTTTTTATTGGTAAGTTTTGCTTTAGGACACTGTTGTGGCGTTTGACCTGGGGTCAGCCATTGCATTTTTCTTTTACGGTTATCATAAAGAATCCACTTTTCATCACATGTCACAATTCGATCCAATATTCGTTCATTTCTGTACCGATTCAACATGGCAATACAAGTTTCAACACGCGTTTCTTTCTGCAGATCAGTCAAATCATGAGGCACCCATTTTTCGTATTTTTTCATTTTATTGATTTGACGCAAATGAGTCAATATTGTGGGTAAGGTAACGTTAAACCATGCCACTGATTCCTGGGTAGTTTGACTAGGATCGGCTTCCACCATCTCTCTTAATTCATCGTTATTCACCTGTGTGGGCGGTCTTCCTCGTTTCCATCACGAAAGCGTTTAAACCAAAATCGCGCGGTGCGTTCATTAGCAGACCCCTCACCGAACGCAACATTGATATTGCGGGCTGTTTCTGCGCTTACTTTACGTTACTTCCGCGCCGGAACTCGTATTCAAAAATCACTCGAATTTTCGCAGTATCCATCTTTCTTGTCTAAGTTGAATAACGAAAACAATTGAAAGTCGATATCCAAATGTTTCACAATTAAAAAAAAAACATCATAGAAACCGCGTGAAAAAAGTTTCATTCGAAAACCTCATACCATGAAGATTCTATGTCAATTAAAAAAAAAAACTTACAATAAAACGGCAATTTCATACTTAACCCCCGAATACAGAAACGCTAATCAAAGTTTGAGTCTTGCTTAACATTTAAATGTTGTCAAAATTGACGTTTTTCCATACAAATTCTGACAGGTAATGTCCACTTAACTTTTTAAGCAGTCCCCCAAATTTGATTAGCGTTTCTGTATTCGGGGGTAACTCCTATTATTTGTTCCAAAGAGGGCTTTACACATCCATCCATCGCTTCTTTTTTACTCAGTCATACTGCCATCATGCATTATTATGTAATCCAGCAAACGTTGTATTGCTTTTATCACCTAGGGGTGTAAAAAAAACACAAAAAATGTGACATAACATACGGTCAAGCCGTTTCGGAGAAGTTCGATAACAAATGACACGAGATTTTTATATATAGATGGTAAGTTCGTCGTGTAAGCGGATCCGCTCCCGCTGCCGCCTCTGCCTTGCCCCGCACCCCCACTCGAGGCGAGGGCTCTCGTGTCGAGCGGGTTAAACTCCCGCTAACGCCGACCGCCCATACTTTTCGTTTTCACCGCGAAAAATGTAAACAATGTTCCGACGCTTTTGTCGTTTGTTTACTTGTAATATTTCGTCGCGAATGTTTATTGTAAATTGTAACGCTTCGGCACAATGTGGCAGCGTAAGAGCCGATTCGGAGAGTCGCTTTGGGTGCTTTGTTTTTGTTATTCTGTTCGGTGTGCTGGGGAAATCGGGACGTATGGCTTTTTTGGTGATAATCTCTGAAACAGTGGTAGGTATTCAGATCGTTGTTTGCGGTTGGCAACGTGATTCGACGCGATTAATCACTAGTAAAAAACTGAGGTCAAAGTCAAAACTTATTTGTTCCATCTGTTTACATACATACATAAATCATGTATATCGAGGCACTAGGTACAGATGAATAAATACCCACTTTTCGCCAATTAGGTTTTATCCCATGTAATAGGTGGCGAACTTATTGGCATCGAGCACGTAAATCGCAGTACCTATATCGCTAGTAGGTAGGCTCGCCACCTATTACATAGACCAAACATAATTGGCTAAACGCGGGTGCTAGTTCACCTCTGCCTACCCCTTCGGGGATATAGGCGTGATTTGTGTATGTATGTATATCGCTAGTATATACATATATAAATCACGCCTATATCCCTGAAGGGGTAGGCCAGAGATGAATTAAACCGACTTTTCGCCAATTAGGTCAGGTGCCACGTAACAGATGGCGAGCCTATTGCCGGTCATTAAATCGCAGTACCTACCTATGTTCCTTATTCCAATATACTCAATCTGTTTTTCATCCATTTATTGCACAAGCTGGGGCACAAAGGTTCACCTATGGCGTATGTAAATTTTAGATTACAGCGTAAAATGCATCCTCAATTGCATCCACGTACATTATTTATATATCAGGCCGAGAACTTTTCAATCCACTCTCGTATACATAAATAAATAGATAAAATAATAGTAGATTTTCCATCAAGTGCACAAAACGAATCATTTTTGTCCGAGACTTTTAGCAGCCCGAGCCGAAGGCGAGGGCTGATAGTAATGTCGAGGATAAAAATGGTTTTGTGGACGAGGTAGAAACTCTGCTTTTCACTTTGATTGCGAGGAAATAAAACAGTAGTTTATCATGACATTTCTTAAAATTCAAACTAAAATTAGTACAGTTTTGGATACCAAGGAAAAGTTTTTCCTAGTGATATTAGGTTTGGGCTGCAGACCTATACAGCCAAGTATTAAATTAATTTTGAAATAATAATTTTCGTAAATTAATTTAATAACCTACCGTACCTACTTGAATTAAAATTTTAATATATTTTATGTCTTAAAAAACACATTAGGCAAATAAATTAAGTAAATATAAAAAAATAACAAATTCTATGTCTGAGTTTGGCTGCATAGCTCATTTTCTTCGCCTTAATATAGATACTTTTATGATTAGATATGTTAATGCTCTAGAGCACAAAAATCGATTTTGTGCAGCCTATATCCTGCACAAACAAGCACTTTCAGAGCATGAGAAGTGAAAAAATTATTTATTTCAGACAGAGTCCATAAAGGGTGCAAAAAAGGTGTTATAAAGTTTTTGAAAGACGAGTGTGATTGGACGATAATCGTTTTCCGTATTTACATTGACTAGATCGCCGCACGCTGACCAACCCTCCAAAAGTAAACGGAAAGAAAGATTGGCACTCCCCAAACAGAATTAGGGTCCCGGCGGCAATCACGCGTCATTGTAGCCGCGCAAGCAATTAGATTACCGCGGGTTCCGTACGCGAGCCGCATACTGACGCCCGCGCATGTTGATGGACATCGGATGTGGGGTTGATGTATTGATGTATGAGAGGGCCAATATTTATTTGTTGTCTCATCTCATCTCGACAGACATTTAGACGTGAATATAATTTCAAAAATCCACCAACGACAGCATACCAAGAGAGAGTTCGAGTCAGGCAGGCGGCTGGCTGTAAAACCTAAGCCAAAAATCTTGAGCTTGTGTCATCCTCAACACTCTCTCCGTTCATTGGTCTCTCAACATTGTCCTTTCCGTTACTTCTCTATAAATTTCTAGCACTTTTCCGGTATAATGGATGGTATGAATTAAAAGGACGTCTGACCGATACTAATGTAGGAGGAAACATACCGCGCCGACCCCTGAAAAAGAAGAAGTCAAGATCAAACTATGTACAAAATTGTCAAAATATTCAATTGATTTATAATAGTTACCTAAAAATAGGGTAAATACCGTTTGTGAAATATTATTTTTCTATTGCAGCGTGACGTATGCAATGCATAAGAATAGTCGACAATGGAGCGTACACATTGGTGTTAGCTTTTAGTAGAACAACAATGCCCCCATAAAGTGTTTATAGCAGAAAATGTAACGATGAATAGGCGGTATCAACACAATATCCCAGCACAAGGCATTGTGCTCCCAAATTACCGTTGACAACAGCGATCAGTCTTCGTAATTTCGTAACATATGTGACCATTATTGCAAACGTGTTTCAATTATTTCTCTTTGCATTATTATTATGAGGACAAAGTTGAAATTTGGCGGCTGCAGAATACAACGGCTCACGTTTGATTGACGCTAAACTCGACAGAGCTGACGAAATATTAGCGAAATTCATTGTAAAAATTTGCCAATGTTTTGTGTACAGAAGAGTTTGTACCTACTTCGTCTTACTTCGCTTCGGCTGGGGAGGGCGGCCGACAGGGCTATGACAAACGAGCGCGACGCAGATGTTCAGTCGCCGAACATTCGCCACAATCGAGTTCCATGATTGATGGTCTCTCACGGTGGGAGTAATTATTTTATCCACGGTAAATAACTCGAGCTTGCTTTTGCGCTATGCTTCGGATAAGCGATTGGCTTCGAGCCAGCAATAAGTAAAATATTTTCGGTATATAATAAAAAGGAAATAGGTATTATTCTGTTCATCAAAATAAACTGAATACACCCAAAAATATTATTAAATGTTCACCAAAGCAACGATTTGCTCAGCAATTAGTGTATTTTTGATGCGCTTTCTGGGTTTTTCGTTGGTTTGGTTAGGATTATTCAGGTTTGCACAGTGCACCCTTAAGGGGGTACACATCTCTAAGTGCACACGGGTATGCGACCCCGGATTCCCGAGCTACTACGACTTTTTTCCCAAAGATCCTCTCCGAGTCAGTAGTATCCTAATTGTCCCTTTCCTACCCAAAATTCCACGTCCTTTTCATATTTAGACCTTATCCTACCCTGTCTCCTCTTTTCCCTTCCATTCCGCCAATCCAGGGTCTGCCGTGCCTGTGGATGCGTGGCTAGGGGCGAGCCTAGTCTCAAGCGTGCCTAAGCCCTGGGAGCAGGCGAACCCAGAAAAAGGCTAGCCTTACCCTGGCATGCGGGGCTCTGCCAGGGCCGACAAACTTTTCCCTAGCTTCTCGTGGGGACGCAATGGAATTTCGTAAAATTATCCATAAAAATGGCGGCGATGTGGTTCGCCACCCATCACGTCACGGACCTCGCGGGGGCGGAAAGTGGTTCACGGAGAGCCGCTTTGCTACGTTGAATGTTAGAGGAGGAATGCAAGGTAAGATAGATGAAGTATGCGAGATTATGAATAAAAGGCATATTGATGTGTTGTGTTTGAATGAGACGAAAAGGAAAAGTAGTGACACCACCGAACATGGCCCTTATACAGCATACTGGTCTGGAGTTCCCGGATCCAGCAGAGGCAAACAGGGCGTTGGGGTCCTACTTTCCAATAGAATGGCAGAGTGTGTGACTGAACATAAGTGCGTGAGTCCCAGGCTCCTCTGGCTTAGGTTGAAAGTTGGGCTTACTCGAATCTTCATCCTCGGTGTATATGCACCTACAGATTTAGGTTCGAGTAGGTCCAAAACAGACCTTACAAGTCAGGAGGAGTTCTGGGATAGCATGAGAGATTGCCTGAAACAGTGCAAGGAGAATGAGAGAATTATAATGTTAGGTGATTTTAACGGATGGGTAGGAATAAAGCGAGATGGATATGAAAAGGTATTAGGTAAATTTGGGGATGAAAGAGTTAATGAGAATGGGAAAAGCTTGTTAGATGTGTGTTTGGAATGGAACCTCTTAGTGACAAATACGATGTTTGCCCACAAGAGGATCCATATGTATACAAGAGAGGATGAATACTCGAAAAGTATGATTGATTTTGTGATTGTGGATGAAAGATTGAGAAGCAAGGTTCAGGATACAAGGGTGTTCCGAGGTAGCGGTCTTTACTCAGACCACTTCCTGGTAGTTAGCCGAATAAGTGGTCTGTTTAAACGATGGCGGCACCGTACCACGGCCCCTATAAGTATCCTGGAAAGAATAAAAGTAGAAAATTTGCAAGAGGTGCATGAGGAATATGTGCGAAAGTTGAATGAAAGGTTAATTGAATCTGACGTAGATTCAGTAGCTGAGATAGAAGACATATGGAAGGTTTTTAAAGATGACGTTGTAAATGTAGCTACTGAAGTATGCGGTGTGGCGAAAAGAGGGAAAGGAAAGAGACAGAAGAGTGAATGGATGGATGGAGAAGTACAGAAGGTAGCGAAAGATAAGAAGAAAGCTTGGCAAGATTGGTTAGCAAAGAGAGCTGACCAAAGGATATGTAAGGTGACAATGGCGGATGTAGACGAAGCGAAAAAGAAATATAAAAGATTGAATTTGTTAGTGAAGAGTGTAGTGAATAGAAAGAAAGATGAACGAAAAGATGAGTTTGATAGAAAAATCTCTGACAATTTCCAAAATAACATTAAAGTTTTTTGGAAATCTGTACGGACAGCTCGAGGAAAGAGCGCAAACTCGGAGTTGATACGAGTCAGAGACAAGGATGGAAGTGTTTTGAATGGCGAAGAAAGAGTGCTGAATAGGTGGAAGGAATATTTCGAGAGTTTATTTGAAAGGTCAGATGATATAGTCCAGTCCCAGGCTAATCATGTGGAAGAAAATCTGAATGAGAATGAAATAAGTATGCATGAGATTGTGCAAACATTGAAAGGTATGAGAGCAGGAAAGGCAGCAGGGTGTGATAGGATATCGGTTGAGATGCTGAGGGCTGGTGAGGGTACCATTGCTAAGCAGCTGCACCGCCTTTTGAACCTTTGTTGGGTAAGTGGCCAAGTACCAAAAGACTGGCGTAAAGCCGTCATTGTGCCACTGTACAAAGGTTAAGGGTCGCAGCTGGAATGCAAAAATTACCGTGGTATTAGCCTTCTCAGTGTTGTCGGCAAATTGTATGCAAAGATTCTGATTGAAAGGATTATGAAAGAGACTAATGATAGAATATGGGACGTGCAAGCAGGATTTCGAAAGGGAATGGGATGTACGGATCAAGTCTTTTCTCTACGATGCATTACTCAGAAATCTCTGGCTAAAAGCCAACGAGTATATTGCGCTTTCGTAGACTTAGAAAAGGCTTATGACCGAGTGGTGAGGAATGAACTGTGGTCGATTTTGTCGATGTATGGGGTGAACAGCAGTCTGATACAGGCGTTGAAATCTCTTTATGAGGATTCGAACGCTTGTGTTAGGATAAATGGCGCATACACAGAGTCGTTTCGCATCGGTACAGGTGTGAGACAAGGATGTGTAGCGTCACCATGGCTGTTCAACTTATACATGGATAATTGTCTGACGAGACTAAAAGAATTTGATTGTGGATTACGAATGAACGAGTTACTTATCAAATGTCTGCTGTACGCTGATGACCAGGTTATATTAGCATCATCAGAAACAGATTTGCAGGAGATGGTAACAGTTATGCATGAAGCTTTGACAGAGAAAGGTATGAAAGTAAATGTAAGCAAGACAAAGGTTATGGTTTTTGAAAGGGATGAACAAATGACGAAGTGTGAAATTAAGATTGCGGGTGAGAATGTTGAACAAGTGAAAGAGTTTGTATATTTAGGATCTGTATTTACGAGAGATGGAAAGTGTGATAGTGATATTGAAAAGCGGGTGAAAGCTGGGAATATGGTAAACGGGGCTTTGCACACTTTTATGAATAGCCAAAGCGTGTCCAGAAAGGCTCGTATGGCTGTTCATAACGGAGTGCTGGTTCCGACATTAATGTATGGAAGCGAAAGTTGGGTATGGGAGAAGAAGCATGAAAGTAGAATAAATGCAGTAGAAATGAGAGCGTTGAGGAGCATGGCTGGAGTAAGGCTGAGCGACCGATTGTATAACAGTGTGATAAGAGAAAGGTGTGGTTTGAAAGAAGATGTAATGACAAGGATTGAGAAAGGGATGCTCGCATGGTTTGGTCACGTCGAAAGAATGGATGAAAGGAGAATGACAAAAAGGATTTACATGGCGAAAGTGAATGGAGAAATGGCAAGGGGAAGGCCTAGGCGGATCTTTCATAATCAAATTGAAAGTCTATTGAAAAAGGGCCAGGTCAAGAGTACCCGAAACCGACGGGCATGCATGAAGAGATTGATGAGATTGGATGAAGCGAAAGAAGTATGTAAGGATCGTAGCAAGTGGAAGGAAGTGATCTCTGCCTATCCCTGTGGGAGAAGGGCGTGACGTATGTATGTATGTATGTTGGTTAGGTTAATCTGATAATTAATTAAACACAACCCATTATAAAAGCTCGGTGTAGACCAATAAGCATCTTTGGGCACCTGAATGGTGGAGGGCAAACCACCATCAACAGCATATTGAAAGAGGGTTGGCGTCAGATAGGCGGCTGGCTGTAAAACCTGAGCCAACATCTTAAGTAGTAGGTATGGTTTTGAATGTCACCATTGCAATCACTCTCTCTACGTTCATCGGTCTCTCGACATGGTCCTTTTCGTGTCTTTTCTATGCATTCACTAACACCTTCAGGGTATGATGGATAGCATTCTCATCTACAGCAAATTGGGTGCCCGGTGGGGTCCACAGTGATCATGCATGATATTTTATACTTACCACCTCCTTGGAAAATATGATTGCAATAAAGAAATTGAGTATTGAGAACATGAATAAAACGCGCCCTCCACCAGCCACGCTCGCAACCCAATATTTCCGTCGGAATATCTAAAATTGCCAAACAAAACGGCTGGGTTATCGGTGACAAATAATAATAGTGTCGTCCTTAATCCTAGCGCGGGAGGCCCCACCCTCCGGTACCCCTTTTAATTGCCAGCGTGAATATACGCCTGTCACTCAACTCAGTTTTCGATTTATATTATAATAAGTTCGATCCCCGGCTTAGCGCGGACTTTGTTCCACGCTTTCTCTATCTTCGGAGCTGGTTTGGGGAGCGCGATGTAAGTGGGTGCCGTGGCTGTTGGGGAATGGACCGCTTGTTGGGTGTCTGTTTATCATTATTATTATTTTCAAAGTGTTTTACTGATACGGTTTTACGGGAAAATATGAGACGTCAATTTTGAAAATCGTGGACATCAATAAGGTCAAGAGTGCCCGAAACCGACGGGCCTGCATGAAGAGATTAATGAGATCGGATGTGGCGAAAGAAGTATGTAAGGATCGTAGCAAGTGGAAAGAAGTGAAACTCTGCCTACCCCTGCGGGGGAAAGGCGTGACATTTTGATGTATGTATTATGACATGAATATTTATTTATTTTAACCCCTTGGTTGGCCGAGTGGTACCTATACGATCTGTACGGATTGCAGAGGACGCGGGTTTGATTCCCGTCAAGGTTAAAATTTTCGAACTTTTTCTAACCACAATTTTGTTTGTTGATTTATTTTCTTTCGCTATTTCCACTTCCTCTACTTCTCAGTAAATACAGTCATATTAGATAATCTACGAGGGATTTTTCAGAAAGACTTAGGCAAACCCGGACTCGCCGTGGGTCTTTGGTGAGGGCGGCCAAAGCAATAAACCGTTTCAGTGCTTACAACATAACACATTCATAAAGTCATTTTGTTACGAGATTCTGTGCTGCCCATAATATAGTAGTAGAGTCGTCGATACGGCAGACACCGATACTTTTATACATCGGTACTATAAATATTCATTAAGTAGTCTGGCGCGAGCCAAATGTCGCAATTATGAATGGGAAAAGGAGTCAGTACGGATACCATACTTTTTGACCGTCCTAGGAAGTTACGTGGTAAAATATACTCATCGTGGTCATAGACCCACTATTACCGCATGAGCTGTTACAGGTGACTTCACTACGGCATAACACTTCGTCAGCAAAATATCGAAAAGGGGTTAATTAGAGAAATTTATTTTGAGTTTTATGGACATTATATACATATATTATTATAGCGCCTCCTTCTTCTGCGAGTGAGCAACAAGCGAACAGGAAACAGGAGTAGTCCTGGCTACCAGGGAGGTAGTAGTCTGTTTCATTCTATAAAATATTTCAGAATAAAAATACAACCTCTTGACAAGAAATGTCGAATCTCGCTACAAGTGATGTAAGGGTCGCTAATTTTACGACAGTACCTTCCGCACCCGCCACAAAAGAATGCCCGCTTTGGGCCCGCCTCCACCTGATGCATGGCGGTAGCTTCGGTCCTTATCACATAATCTTTTGTGGGTATGGGCATCATCCCAGTACCAATCCAAACGTTATTTATATTAAAATTTTGGTGGTTAGAAAAAGTTCGAAAAATTATAGTCTTGATGCGGGAAATCGAATAGTAATTTGTGTTAATGTAATATTTAATTTATTAAGGTCAGTCATTGGATGGGTGATTTATCTCGATTTGGCCCGTTCTTCAGTAGGCAAGTTAAGCTGTTGGTCTGCAGTCGTTAATACCCAACAACCCGCACTGGGTCAGAGTGGTGGATTATTGCCCAATCTTCCTATATTCTTCCATCCGTAGGCAAGGCCCGTGCAATGGGGCACTCAACAATACCGGACAGTCCACGGAATACCGAACGCGTGGTGTCACCACAACAAAACAGAACAAAACTGGCACAAAAGTAAAAAGTATCGAACACTTCATTTCCTGGCGGCATTGTTTCCGCCGTCAAACCGGAGCTACTCAAGTCCAATATTGCATTAGCTGAGTAGGTATATACGTTCCTTTAATCCCGCCAGTATTGTAATTTCGTTTTTCATTTAGCGGAGACGCGAGGAGGAGAGAGGAGAGCACTTCCCTGGAAATGTATTAAAAAGTTCTCCCACTCCGCTTGTGTTCCGTAATTATTTTGTGCCCGAGTCGTTAGAGTGACGCGTGTCTGCTTCTTTAATATTGTCGCGTAGGTAATTGAGTGAGTGCTTCGCGACGGTGGCTATATACATGATTCGTTGATGATCTTGCAGGGACTAATAACAATAAGGGAAATCGTAAAATTATGTTATGGGGCCGGTATATTTTTCGATCGACACGTTATTAATGGTTAATTGGTTAAATAATGCCAAACACTTAAAATATATACGCCGTATACGCGAGTTGTTTGTACTTTGTTGTTATTAAATAATAAAAATAATTAAATAGAACATTGAAAGGTGCCGTGTGGTGACGGCAGAGTAGAATACAATTGTCACCACCCCAAGTCTCTCCCGTGGGTGTCGTACAAGGCGACTAAGGATAAATCAGTGATGAGGAATAAATAAATAAATGGCAATAGGCTCGCCACCTATTACATGGGACCTAACATAATTGACGAAACTAGTTCACCTCTGCCTACCCCTTCGGGGACATAGGCGTGATTTATCTATGTATGTACATTGAAAGGTTTTGTGTTTTCTTTATTGAGTGAATGATTCATAAAACAGTAAACACTCGTCCAATACGCTTACGGCACCATTCATATCGGTTGACAAATCGTCAGGCGCGCGAATGAAGAGTAACGGGGCTCGCGTCGCACCGCGCCCCATCATCATTCACCCTAACTGATATTCATGGCAGGACGGACCATTGTTTTTCTCATCTCTACTTCATGACTGGGTTTATTGCTGTGTTTTAAGTCACTTGTTTTTTTAAACCAAAATTTATTTCTTTCTACAATTTATCAGATTTGTTAGCCACTTTGCTAACATGATAGCATCTAGCACAAATTAAGCAACAAAAGCGCTTGTGTTATGAGGATAAATATACACAACAACGGTAAATATGGACAATTTACACTCTGGCTATCAGCTATCTGACCGAGCTGTTTGACTTATTTAATTACGACGACAACAACATAGCATCGAAAGATAGGGTATATTGTACCTACAATTACCATATTTTATTCATTTTAAGTTCTTACAAAGATTATTTTTTCTAACTATTAGTTAATAATTTATATATTTCAAATAAAAATCAAATAATAATTTTTAATTTTTCTGATATTTCGGGACTGAAAATGAGTGCCAGGCAGTCTATGCAATATTAGCATGTATGAACAAATATTGTTGGTATAAAATTCTTTATTGTAGGAAAGTGCTTGCGGATTATGAAAATATGCGAGTTGCGCACTGCTGCGTCTTCCGGTACGTGGTCGCCTCTAAAGAACTTTTTTCTCTCCGGTTTCCATGTTCCATATTCCGTTAAGAGACGTGCTACAAAGTTAATGAATCGATCAAATGGAAAATGAGTCTCCGAGGACCCTCGTAGCCTTCGGCTGCAGCTAGCCGACAAATCTGGTTGAGGCACGTTATTAATGGTTGAGACCAGCTCGCCTTTCTTGGAGGAGACGACTGATTGGTTCTCCAGGGTTCGCGAGTTTACCCCTTAAGACGATACTTTGCTGGAGGACGTTTTTAGGTGGAGTTTTTGTTAAGATTCAATATGCGTTTTAAAAGAAATTTACGATAATCAAGCATTTATTATCGATCATTAGTTTTTTTTTGCATACAATTTAAGCAATGGTTAACAATGGTTTGTGATCGGTCCGGGCTTTTTATGGAACATTTTGGTATTTAGTTACTTACATTTTGTAACAATGTTGTAATTGGTGAGCCATTTAAACTTTTTAGTAATCTATCAAAATACTTTAAAAAAATTTAAAATGTTGGTGTTATCCATAATATTAAACTTACTTTGATATTTAAGATGCGTCATAATTTTCATATTTCATATGATTCATTTATTGCTATGCCATTATTTTAGCCAGACTTTTTTGTGAATTTAGTAAAAATAATAGACGGTATAAGGTATATAGTTATAAGAGTAAAAAACATGACACTTGTAGTCACAATCTTTATCTGTAGATGGATATTGTTATATGAGGTGAGAAACGCAGGTGTTACACCTCTGCCTAACCCTTAGGGGAGAAAGGCGTAATTTATGTATGTATGAATGTTTAATACTAATAAATATGTTGCGCTGACGCCATTCTCCGAAAACCAAAGCAGAACATGCAACAATCAGATAATAACATTTAATTGTTTATTCGAAAGACGAGGTGCCGCCTTTCCGCCGGCCACCGCGGCAAGAAAGGCCATCAGGCTTCCTCTGCACTTGAGAACAATCCTCCCATCCGCATTGCCATTTCGTTAGGGCACTATTTTATTTCCACGTTCTGTTCTAGTGTACACTGTCCAATATTTTGCTTGTTCCGGATTAATCTTGCCAGGGGACTAAGATTTTCTTTCTTCGTTCCTTCCACAAGTCTATTCCACTTTACCAAATGCTGATTAAGGAAACAATCTGAGAGCAGCCTCCCTAGCCAAGTGGTCAATCAGTCAATACAAAATGTATGAAACTGACGTATTACAGAGAAAACAATAGGTACCCACGTCAGTTTCATACTTTTGTTTCCTATGCGTTCGAATAGATAAGCCACTTGGCTACGCCCTCAGAAATGTGTCTTTTCATATCGACAACCGCTCATCAAAACTCAAACGATCTCTCTGGTAGTAAGCGGGATAACTTTTAAGTTTAAACCACTCAAACCATTTACCCGGAAACCTCAATGCGTACACAACGTCAGCACCGGCCGTGCCGCACGCAGCAAATCTCTCCCTCCACCCATCACGTTTATCGCCAACGGTAAGGCGCAGCTTCATTTTTTAACCGCAAAAGGACGGAGCACTTAAATTATTCACACGCGTTCTTATTTAAGAGGAAAGCGAAAAACCTCCATTGTCAGCGCCCTTCGCGGTGTTGCGCACACGCTAGGGAAATTATTATTTTCCAAGCGTGGTGTACAAGCAAATATATTATTAAAGGATTCGTTTGAGCAGTATGTATTGGAATATTCACTCTCTCCAATCACTCTCTCCGTTCATCTATCTCTTGACATGGTCCTTTCCATCTCTTTTATTATATCATGATAGATGATGTGAATCGAAAGGCAGAGTATGGCTTGATGACGTGAAAAATAAGTACAAAGTCAGGGTTAAGTCAAAATTATATTACAAAGTAATGTGTTCTAAATCGGTCTCTAAAACATCTGAAATTTCAGTCTCAACTATAAAATAGTTTGAAAACTAGAGTCATAACCAGATAACCAGTGTCAAAATATTATATCAGCGATATTCGAGTGGAGATGTGGTCCCGTTCAAAGCTAGTTTATGTTGTGGGCGTGAAAGCCCCGTAAGTCACTTTTTTGACGCTGATTTTCCAAGACCATCGTTATGTGGACGCATGGTCATGGCATTAATGTAATTTTATGCACTTCACCTTCACCTAAGGTAATTATTTTATTTATTTGTTTGAAGATGCTTTTGCCATGCCAGTGTAGTGACTGTAAATATTAAAGGCTTTCTTCAGCTGCAAAATTTATAGGTCTATATGGCGCCATCTGAACTTAAGATCATTAAATAAATAGATACGATATTTTTGTAGTATGACTTTGTGCAAAAGTAAATAATTAGGTACAATTACATAGTTCTTATTAGTAAACATAAAACCCTGAAAAGGATAAAGTGTATTTTTTACCCAAAGCTGAAAGCTTTAGGATTTCAGGATTATGTACGTTGATGAAATATTAACCGCACATTTTTAGCTTACAGAATTAATTTATAAAGTTTATAAAGAATTACGGAGATTGCGGTGCTAATAGTGCTATTACGGGGTAAGTTATTACCTCAAGTTATTAGAAGACTTTTGTTGGCTCCGCATATTTTTGCTAGTACCAGCCGTACGAGCAAAAAAATTACATATTATGTAAAGGTTCAATTAAGGACAGGTTTGTTACAAAATCAGCCGTGTGGTGACGGCAGTGTAGAATATAATTGTCACCACCCCAAATCTCTCCCGTGGGTGTCGTACAAGACGACTAAGGATAAATCAGTGATGAGGAATGGGCACCAGCGTTCCTCTTATACCATCTATCTATGTACCTACTGCGACTTTTGTGCCCAATAAATGGCAATAGGCTCACCACCTATTACATGGGACCTAACATAACTGGCGAAACGTGGGTGCTAGTTCACCTCTGCCTACCCTTTCGGGGATATAGGCGTGATTTATGTATGTATGTATGTTGTTACAAAATTAAATTTTGCGACCTATCAAAATATGTTTACGCTATTTTGCTAATTTATTTAATTTTTCCATCTACATGAGAAGCCTGTTTCCCAGCAGTGGGGGCATGAAAAGGGTTGATGATGATGATGAATTTCGATCACTAACCGACTTACCGCTAGCAAACACACGGGGTTTCTCGTCGTCTCCATAGTGTCGTCCCGTAAGGGGGATGGAATTTTGTAATCTTTCTTACCTGCCCGTTGTCTATATACATACATACATAAGACACGCCTATATCCCCGAAGGGGTAGGCAGAGGTGGTATAAGAAGAATGCTGCTGCCCATTACTCATCGCTGTCTTTACCCTTAGTCCCCTTGTACGACATGACGGGAGAGATGGGGGTGGTGACAATTGTATTCTGCTCTGCTGTCACCACACAGTTGTCTATACCAGGAGACTTTTTGGTCACTGCAAACATTTTTGGAATTCGTTCAGACATCAAACTGAACATACATTTGGGTCAAGTGGGTATTATCATTTTGTATGAAACAGCTGATATTTTTTCGTGAATTTGGAGTTGCGCCCATAGTGAAATTTGTTCAGTTTGATGGTCTGAACGAAATCCAAAAATTTTTGCAGAGACCAAAAAGTCTCCTGGCATAGGAATAATGTTATCCACGACAGTGTGAAGTTGGTACGCGTACCTATGAAAACATTTTTTTCTGGAAAATTCCATGTTTTTCCCTGACGTACGTGCCTTCGGATTATTAATGGCGTCCCGCTGCAGACTCTAAGTGAAACCCAATGGAGCGCGCATGATTCGCCTTTTCTCACAAAAGGTTCGCTTGCACAGGTTTTCGGGTACATGGGCGTGAGTGGACGGAAGCGGAGAATGGGTTTGGGTTATCGGTGTGTTTTTGCTGGAAATTTGTGGGATTAATGGATGTCTTATCTTGTAGACATGTCGGTAGACAATTTTTGAGAGGTATCACAGTAAGCGCTTTTTCTTTATTTTTTACATACATCCATACATAAATCACGCCTATATCCCCGAAGGGGTAGGAAGCGGTGAACTAGCACCCACGTTTCGCCAATTATGTTAGGTCCCATGTAATAGGTGGCGAGCCTATTGCCGTATATCGGGCACAAAAGTCGCAGTGCATTGCTATTGCTAGGTGGTATTCCTCATCATTGATTTATCCTTAGTCGCCTTGTACGACACCCACGGGACAGATTTGGGGTGGTGACAATTGTATTCTACTCTGCCGTCACCACATGGCGGATTGCATGTTTTATCCACCATAAAGATCAGGTTTATAGTTTCGGGATATAATCCTGCCACAGTTAAAACAATTGTATAATCCTGCCACAGTAAAAAGAATACAATTGTCACCACCCCCATCTCTCCCGTAGGTGTCATACAAGGCGACTAAGGATAAAACAGGGATGAAAAATGGGCAGCAGCATACCTCTTATACCACCTAGCAATATACTACGATTTATGTGCCCGGTAGATGGCAATAGGCTCACCACCTATTACACGAGACTAACTTAACTGGCGAAAAGCGGATGTTCAATTCACCTCTGCCAACCCCTTAGGGGATATAGGCGCAATTTATGTGTGTTTGTATGTATGTCTGCACTTCTTGGTCAATTACCATACGAGCAGCGAGCATCGCCCAGCGAGCACTATAAGAATGTTAATTTGCGCGAGGTTTAATTACGTTGTGCATCCGTGTTCCCGAGGGCACCTGATTTACAGCCTCGCCGTACGAAAATTATTCCTGCGTGATTTACTGCGGCACCTGGAGGTGTGTCCGATATCCGTTCTAACGGATATTTGTGGCCGAAGGCGTCCTATCCGTTGCTCCGCACTTTGGAACATTGAGAGTTTTCCAGTTGGTTATAATTAAAGTTAAACACGTATCGATAAGCATTTATCTTTTGCTATCTTGCACTTGTAGTAAGCGTTTTGCTTCTAGTATGTTTGACATATAGTAAGCGTTTTGCTTCTGCTGCCGGCACTGACTTCAAGCATTTCGTGTATACGTATTGAAATAGATATACATTTTAACGATTAAAACAAACATTGCAATGTTCGATCTGCTGCAGATTAGCTGTAATCTAAACCTCCGACATGGAATTCCAGTGCTCGTTAAGATGTGTGGAGATTGTTGTATACCTTATGTTATTGATTATATATTGAATAACAGTAGACAGATGAATATTTCAAGGGAATAAATTAGATAAATGATTCTAGTGCATTTATAATCATATTATCAAATATAATAACAGTATACTGCGATTAACGTGCCCGATAGATTGCAATGGGTTTGCCAATTATATAACATAGGACGTATTGTTAGGTGGAAGCTTTTTTTTAATGATCAAAAAATATAAAGTTCAAAATAAATCTGCAAACTAAGTCAGTATCCGTTTATATCGTTTCGCCTCACTAGACACTCATTTTCCTTCTAATTTATAATTCTAATTTGCTGAATAAGAATACTCTGTTTTACTGCACAACAGGGTTCATAATCGTAAGCGTGGAGAAATAAAATATTCCCTGTGTCATCCCGTAATCGTTAATTGTTGGTGTGGTGCGGTAATTTATAACGTTGCCGCTGAAAGAAGCTGTTTGTGAAAAATCGAAGCGGCGTAAGCGAATCGTAATTTGCTTGTTTGGATCAATTACTTGTTTACAGCGTGATTATGATCACAGGTGCTAGGATTCCGCACCGAGAGTCATTAAAATAAATTATAATAAATTGGAATGGTCCACAAATTCTATAATCCAATCAAAAACAACTCAGGTTGATTTAATATGCTTATTTCTTTTACACTAGAAATGCGGGAGGATAAGGGTGGAGTAGGATATTATAGAAAATCTAATTGGTATTCTCCCAGAAAGTGTTATTAGGCTTATGTCTATTCAAATATATACCTACAGAAGAGCGCTTAAAGTAGTTTCAAATTACTATAAGCCGTCGATGAAGAGAAGAAAGAACCAGAAAGAGAGATTGTAAACATTTCGGAAAATTATATCATCACATCCTGGGTCCTCTATTTGCTTTTTAAAGAAAGTTTATTATTATTTCTGACCGAGATAATGGTGATTATGAAAACTGCTAATCAAATAATACTATATAATAGGGGCGATCATTAAGGTTTTTCATGCCGCCAAAACCACAAAACTGTATTTGATCATCCCAATCTGTCGCCACTGCGCACGTATTATTTCGCCATCTGACATACAATATAACTCACGCAAATATTCGTATACATAAAAAAGAGATTTTCGCACCACACTTTGGGTTTATTCGTACAAAGGCGATCTCCCTCGGATGAGCATTTACATAAAAAGCCGGATCCATCCGATAAGGGTACACACGCCGCATCCACACATTTTGCTAAAATAAACCCTACGGGAAACGAGTAAGACTTAAATTTGCCCTCCGGTCCGTGTACGTGACTGTACAGAAGTCTTGCTGCATATGGATGTTTTAAATGGCTGCTTAAGAAGAAAACATTTTGACTTTTCTTGAGGATGTCTGTGCAGCACTTTCAGCAATTCTCCCTATATTCTTCCATATGTTGGAAAGGTCTGTGCTCCAGCAGTGGGAACATTAAAGGGATGGTGATGATGATGACGTCCAGCAAACCTTAAGATATATCATCAACTTCCTGCATTGATCCCATTTTGTCTGGGGCATTGTCGGCGCAGTACTTTCCCCTTCCATTCTTATAAGTCATTCGTCAACAAAGCATCCACTCCCATTTGAAAAGCGATGGAAGGAACTAAGCCGAGAGATTGATGAATGAAAAAAGTGATTGGGATGACTCCATTCTAATCCCAACTGCTTAAGGTATTGGCTTAGGGTTTACATCTTGACACCAGCCCACTTTAAGTAGCAAGCCTTCTGGTATATGTTTTTAGTCTCTAAAACGAACTGTGGGTTGTGGCTCAAGAAAAATATTCATTATACAGGGAAAAGTGGTCCAAAGCTAGAATGCTGCTGTACCTATTCGTTTGTTAAATTGTTTCCATAACAATAGGAGATTTGGGAACTTTAATTTCCATATGCAAGTTCCATATTTCAAGGGAGCAATTTATAAGGCTGATGGGAATACATATATTGGTTTTGGAAATAATTTTAAACAGGAGATTCCCCATTTTAGGCAGTAGGTATACCTGTCATGGGCTGACCTACTCGACCCCAATCAATGGCCCATGATTGAATTAATAATTGTGTTTGCTTACTGATCTCCATCACCGGCGCCAGCGAGTATCGATTTAATTTCGTAAAGTTTGCTTTTAATTTCCTCAAGTCGACCGTCGTGTTTTGTGTTTGCACAGGACAGGGAACGCCAAAAATCGTTACAATTCAATTTAAATAATTTAAATTCAATTTAAATAAAATAAATGTGATGATGAAGACACGAAGTGCGACTAGTATTGTCCTTACGCGTGACGAACTGAATGCAATTTTATTTAATTTACCCGTGAGCTGAAAAAGGCTCACTCGTTACACAAACGATCCTGCCGCGCCCACGCTCCTGTGGGAACGGACTCAAATCAATCTTGTTCCGGTGGACGCCATGGGAAATTGCACTTTATTTTGAACGCAGCAAGGGCTGGGATAAGCGAGGGAACACATGTCTGAGCTTAATACCATTAATCGCGCATAGCGCTCTCCTCGCGCGGGATGCGTTTCGAGTGTAAATATAGTTTCGCAGGCACTAATTGTATTGTTGCATACAATTTACTTATTTTTGTTTTACACACAAAGGAATGCATGAAAAACCAGGGTAACATTGCAAAAAAAATTCTAATTGATAAGCAATTATGTCAAAAAATATTGTGGTTAGTAAAAAGTTCCAAAAACTATAGTTTTGATGCGAAAATCGCACCCTGGTCCTCTGCAATCCGGGCCTGTACCACTCGGCCAACCAAGACGTTAGTTGGCCGAGGTTGGTTCTAACCGCAATATTAATTCTTTGTACTAATTTTTCTAACATTTATATAATATTCCAATTGAAATTAAAAAGTAAGCAATGTGTTGGCTGGCCCAGTGATGACGGCTTGAGCAGAATACAATTGTCACCAACCCGAATCTTACCTGGGGATCGTACAAGGCGACTGAGGGTTAAGACAGCAATGAGTAAAAGGCAGCAGCATTTCCAATTATGTGGAAATTAATACCAACAGGCTTAACAGCAAAATTGCTTCCAAACGGGCCTTAACATTAGATGCTTTAAAAGCGGGAACGTATGATGTAAGCAGAGGAGCCCGCCAATAAATGCCCCTGGCGTGCCTGGTGCCGGATCGATTCCCGGGCGGCACCGAGGTGGGCCAAGACGCGGCTTCCCGCGCATTACTCATCGCCCGGAACTCCCCGGGGAGGAAAAAATGTATCAGTCTTTATTGAGGGAAAGATCTAGAATGCTGTTTACGAAGAAAATGACGTCAAGTTTTTACACACACATAAAATACCACACCGGCTACTTAATCTTGCTCCGTTGCCATGTGAACGAAACAAAGGACAAGAGAGTTTATAGAAGGAGAATTTATATTATATTGAGTTTAAAATAATCATACGTTTGATCATAAAATGACAAAAAAGGGAATCATTTATCAAGAATAATCATTTAAGGGTTTCTTTTTTTCTTATATATTAATTAGTTTTGGCTCATATAAAATAATTTATTGATTAGTCAACTTAAAAAAATCCATATTAAAAATGTTTAATAGTCGCTGAAATATTTTATAATTATTAGCACGTAATTTATGTAGTAGGTATTATTTACCTACTCGTATATTCATATCCGCTACCTACCGTTTTATGGTAGAGCACAGGATCATATAGAACCCTTATGTAAACACGAGTCTATGTACGACATCACCGGTGACGTGTTATCGAGCGTATGGAGTAATTTCCTTCCATATCAATCTAGTGAAGTTCTTGTTACTTGAATGTTACAGAATATTAATTTACTTGTATATCATGTAAATACATTATGCCTCTCGCTCCCGGCTACGTTCCTCTTATCTATGGAGTTTAGGGCGATGTCAACGTGAAGAAAAGTCTAGGAAATAATATAATAACATCATACTCAGCCAGCATATTAAAATTTATATGCCGTATAGTAAATATTATAGTATAGTAAATATTGGTTATTTACTTCATATTTTATCTATCAATTGACCTTTGTTAACCTTGGTAAAACAATAGTTTTATTAGTGACGGCGGAACGATGTGACGGCAGAGCAGAATACAATTAAAACACCCAGATCTCTCTCCCGCGGGTGTCGTACAAGGCTACTAAAGGTTAAGACAGCAATGAATAATGGGCAGCTGCGTAGCTCTTATGCCACCTAGCAATGCACTGCGATTTCCGTGCCTGATAAACGTGGCTGTTTATTCACCCCTGCCTTTGCCCTATGAATATAGGCGTGATTTAGTATGTTTGAACAACTGATGATCACTTATATAGATAAATAAAATCAATGCTTTTGTTGTATCAGATAAGATTAGCTCAAGAATAAGTAAGTCATATAAAATCGTGCTCTGAAGCTGAAAAGTAACCAAGATACGAGGAAGAAGCCTCTACAGAACAAATGGAACGACTTTAAAATTCTCACCCGGTCAATAGAAAGTATGAACGTAAAAAGAAATAGAGCTCGTAGCCGCGTAGCACAATGCCGTAGCATGTAGCACGTAGCAATAATGGAGGCTTGGACCATCGCCAGTCATATTCTACGTCTACAGTCATTGTTGTTGTTTTATGATTGTGTAAACGCATTATTTTATCGTTGTTTTAGTAGCCGTGTGGTGACGGCAGAGTAGAATACAATTGTCACCTCCCCAAATCTCTCCCGTGGGGGTCGTACAAGGCGACTAAGGATAAATCAGTGATGAGGAATGGGCAGCAGCGTTCCTCTTATACCACCTAGCAATGTACCTACTGCGACTTTTGTGCCCGATAAATGACAATAGGCTCGCCACCCATTACATGGGACCTAACATAATTGGCGAAACGCCGGTGCTAGTACACCTGCCTACCCCTCACATTCTGCCTACCCCTTGTGATTTATGTATGTATGTATGTTTAATTAGACACGAGTAGTTGAGATGGAACAATATTGCGAAATGGTCTTGAAAATTCTGATGAGTTATAGATTTCCATTCGAGTAGAACGTCATTACGCTTTCTTAAACTTAAGATTAGGTAGATACATCATTTTTTTAGAAAGTTGAGTACTAGTTGTTTGTATTCATATTTTAATGGAAGATGAAATTTAAGAACTTATTACACATAATAATTTAGATCTGTCATGATATATAGATCGTCATGGTTATCTGGGGTCATCATAGTATATTTTTCTTTCATATTGGTCAGACGTCGTCAAACCATCCACTTCATTTTAATTCATATCATCTATCACACCGCAAAGATGATGGAAGGGACCATGTGGCGAGACCGATTTGAGATATGCTGCTGTTGGTGGTTTAATTGCCCTCCACCACCCCAAGGTGCTTATTGGTCGGCAGCGGGCAATTCTTCAAAGTCTACTTTTACGAGGACAATGATTTGCCGACACCACAAGCCGTGTGGTGACGGCAGAGTAGAATACAATTGCACCACTGCAAATCACTCCCGTGGGTGTCGTACAAAGGGACTAAGGATAAAACAGTGATGACGAATGGGCAGCAGTTGTGCCTGATAAATGGCAATAGACTCGGCGAAACATAGGTGCTAATTGACCTCTGCCTACCCCTTCGGGGATATAGACGTGATTTATGTGGGTGTGTGTACTCCTTGAGGTGATTCATCCTAAATAAATAAATAATCACCTTCACAACTCTTTATTTTCTTTGTCTACAAGGGGAACATAGTATTCTGTGTCGTGCGTCAACAAACAAGGCAAAAGCCTTTGCTCATAGCGAGGCCAAATTAAATTAGTTGCAGAAGTCAATCCTCATTAGCATTCGAGACAGAAGCAACCTGGAGTAAATCATTGAGCGCGTCGCTTGCATGCACCCCGTGCTTAGCTTCACTGAGGATAACTTACAGCGGACATGCTGTAAGTCACTGGTTCCTTATCAGCAATGCACAGCGGGGTTTTTATTGCGCATTTATTTATGATTTCGCAGAATTTTGTTCAGGGTACTCGCAAGGAAATAAACGTTTGCATATCAAGACGCTTCTAGTCTTCTCCTTTGAACCCATTGGTCCTTCATCAAATAACGTGTCTTAATATTGGTCATATACCTACATTCCTTTATTTACTAACGAAATTTAATGTTGAATATTATGTTATTTGACATTCTTTCAATACATTAACGTACCTATTAATACATTTAAAGCATCCATACAAATAAATAAATCAACATTAAGTTACTAAACATATAGTATAACAAAATCATTCGTTGTTATCATTACATGTAAGCTTATTGTGTATATGTAGCTGTATACTTTTGTATTGACACTGTAAGCATCAAAGTGATGTTATGATATATATTATATGTGGTACAAATGCAGCCCGCACTTAACGAGGCTATTGACAAACCTCAAAAGGATCTAACGTGGTCTATTTACGAGTCTTACTCACGTATAATAGAAATAGTAGCGGGCCCAGACTGCCGCCTTGGGGGAGCCCCATCTACAGACGTCGATTCCACCTCACACTTCCCTAATGAAGGCTTTGCTACAGACGGGCTGTTTCTGTGTGAATTACAGCATTTTGCACCCTGTAGATACAAGTACTGGGTACAAATTCGTGTGTCTAACTGTATCGAATGCCTTTTTAAAAACGAAAGGAATGTATTGGATAATCTAATCGAATATTTACACGTGTTTTTGTAAAATGTTGTTACAGAATCAACTTGGTAAGTCGTGGTAGGTACCTTTTTATACTATAAATCCGTTATTCTTGTGTTGATATTGAAGATACATAATATTATCTACAATGTATGTCTAATACGGACCTTATGTAATACAACGTGTCTCATCGGAATAAGAATTATCAGCAGTACATATCATTATTAATGCACTTGGAGTGAAATATGTGGGAATATTTCACCGAGCACCGACATTTAATAAGCCGCACGGGCGGCACTGCAGCGACATCGGGTATTAAAGTCCGCGCATTGTTATCGGAATTGAAAATACGAGTCGTCAATACTCCTAAGTAGTTCGTTTGCAAGTCTTTGTTTCGCTACAAATGAACCTCGGCTCGGTAATGTTTCGAGACTTTTGGATTGCTCTGTCTCTATTCTCAGTTGTACTATTTTCTTTGCTGTTCGCTTTCAGTTCGAGGAGCCGTTCTTGTTCTAGTTCCGAGTTGTTAGGCTTTTCAGTACGTGCTCTGGTTTTAACAATATGCCTGATTAATTAACAGTGCTCATCGCATTCTTAAATTTCAATCTTTATAACACAATAATAGATGCTTTAATAATTACGCACTTGTCCTAATTTTTTATTGTTCATTATAATTTTTCGTATATCCAATATTGAGGTCTGATATCTAATTATGTTCTAAATAAAATCTAATGTTGAGAACAACAATATACCTACTAAAGGTACACGCATGTCCATTTAAGCGTCCCCCATATTTCGTGCGATTGCGTGCACTCCAGCTATTAGTAATTCATACAGCCGGAGCTGGGTCACAATTATTATTACGTGAAAATGTACTTTTGGATGTACAAAGAGACACTCTAAATATTTCCTTTAATGCGAGATGATAACAAAGGGAATTTTGCTTCATTAATGTCCATTAAAAAAAGAACCACTAATATAAATAAAATTGCTTTTGCAGGTCTCTTAAAAACTGACGTTACAAAATAATACTGAACACATATTGCGGCTTCCTGGGTGCCTCAAATCACGTAATTACACCCAAATATACTCATTCAGCATTCTGATTCATAATATAATTTTTAGGAATTCATTTCGCTTGTATCAAACAACGTTGCGTTGCTATTGGATTTTCCTGTATCTTTAACGAGCTTGTTTTGGTAATTAAAATTACAAAGGAGAACCTCGTTCGCCGCTCTGGTCAACAGGCTGGCATTGGGAAGTAAAATGTAAATCTTTGTAGGAGCAATCAATCAGGGTGCACTCTCTTTGTGGGGACACCGCACGAATATCTAATTTTGTTTGTTACGCCTCCCCCCCTCCGCGTGCCCCCTTTACGCCGTGCTCGACCCCTGAGTGCCAGTCAATTGGTAGACAGTAGGTCCGGTTACGCAGTTCGATCAATCGGTGATTGATTCGAATGATCATAGCAATGGTGCCGTCGTCGGTTGAACATGTAGTACGCTTTGAATTAACAAAGATAGTCGCATGTCCCTATAGGGGTGTGTCTGATTACGAATAGGCTTTACACCACTTCGCAAAACTGCGACGTTGGTAATAAGTTCGCTCGGGTCTTAATATAGTTTCCCAAATGTTGGAATTTAAGGTGTATTTTTAACCGAGGAGGTTACTCATTGTTTTTTTACCCATATGTTTTTTTTGTATTGTATTCATAGGTATATTTGAGGATTTTTTGGTATTAACACACCTTTCTACTTCTAACACACACCTCTAAACATTGAGAGGAATGTATTTAAGTGTGCCATTTTATCGTTAAATGAAATTTTGCCTTTTTTCTGTGTGGTTCCTTTTGATACATACATACATTAATCACGCCTATATCCCCGAAGGGGTAGGCAGAGGTGAACTAGCATCCACGTCTCGCCAGTTATGTTAGGTCCCATGTAATAGGTGGCGAGCCTATTGCTATTTATCGGGCACAAAAGTCACAGTAGGTACATAGCTAGATGGTATAAGAGGAACGCTGCTGCCCATTCCTCATCACTGATTTATCCTTAGTCGCCTTGTACGACACCCACGGGAGAGATTTGGGGTGGTGACAATTGTATTCTACTCTGCCGTCACCACACGGCACCTTTTGATACCGTACATTATTATTTGATCATTTAAATGTTATTCTTTTTGAGACTGTACGTATGCTATGTGTGAAAGTAAGGTACTGGTAACCCCAGTATTTATAACCCATCGACCCCTAAGCTAGGGCGCAGGCGCTGGGCACCCTAAATCCTGGCGGACATTTTGATGGATCACCCTTAATGACAAGCTGCGAGGGCGGTGCGACTATCGATGTTTCTTATCGATATTATTGTTGCAGCACGATAAGATCGTAATTGCCTTAGTGTTTATAGTCAAGTGGGGCGGGAAATTGAGTAATGATATGTTATGCAAATTGTTTTCTAGGTATTTTTTTTATAAAGTAACCGATGATTATGGTTACTGACATAAACAAAAGCAATAAAAATCCATCTATCGGGCATACAATTTTTTGAATATTGTCAGGTGGAAACTCAACTAACCAACCAAGAACTCTACTGATACTCTCGAACCAAGAACTCTACTGCCCTTTCCTCATTAATGTTTTAACCCATATTGTCACCAGCTGAAGAGATTGGGGGTGGTGACAATTGTATTCAGGTCTATAGTCATCACCTCAATTATTTTATGATTATACATACTTACATACATAAATCACGCCTATATCCCCGAAGGGGTAGGCAGAGGTGAACTAGCACCTATAGTTATAACAGTAATTGCTTTCCAATCATTCGCTTACGGTGCATATAAAAACGTAAGATGGAGAGTTGTAACAAACGGTCAGTAGAAGGCGACCATTCACTTCATAACGATCTCACATTCATTTCTGAACTTTATTAAAGTGGCTGTCCAACTGTCTTGATATCAGTCAGGTCGTTTCTTGTCAGCATCGGAGGAGTATAGTATTATATTGGCACTCTTTCTTTTAATTTGTTATGAATGCAAACGGTTCAATCAATTTTATTTAAATTAACCGAATTTTATCGACATCGATAGTTGAATCTGCGTGTCTCTCGCGCGTCTCTTCAACTCCGGACCGGCGGCGTATGCCTCCACGACTGCTCCAACAATTGTATCCGACATTAGCGCCCAAGCTGCCGCGGTGCCTTTATTTAACTCACAAAAGCCCGACAATAACTCAATGTTAACCATTTAATTTCATAACGAATATTAAATGGAGAGCTTTTCGGGCGTTTCTTTAAATGAAAACTTTTGCTGCTCAAGTGAGTGTTGCTTTTTTCAGACAACAATAGGTATTGTGCTTCGCAATAACTCAGCCCCAAATGATGGAAACTCTCTTGGCTTAGGTTTTTAGCTCAATCTCGGTCTTCGAGAATTTAAATAATATACCAAGGACAGATTATTACATCTTTAAATAACTCAAAACTTTATGTAAAGGGAGGAAAACTTGCTTAGTTTCTTGCTCGTTCTTCTGAGAACAAGGCCTCCTGGTAGTTGACGAACGGATAGCAACTTTTAGCAATAAAGGCTGTACCGTGTGGTGACCGCAGAGCAGAATGAATACAATACAATATGAAACCAATCAATCTCGCGGGTGTGTCATCCAAGGCGAATAAAAGTTATAATAGAAAGAGAAATGGGCACCATCATTCCTGGTGCACTATCTAGCAAATATCAGTAACTGACGGTCCTGATAAAAGACTACTGAATATTATAAGTTGTCGAAATATTATAAGTGTGAATGCTACAGGCGCTGCCTAACCCTTATAGGAAACGGTCCCGGTAAAAGACTATAGATCCCTATTACATGAGCGAAATACTATAAGTATTAATGGTAGAGGCTCAAGGAGCTGCTTACCCCTTAGAGGAAAACGGTCTGATTTAAGTATTCCCAGAGGATCCATTTGGACCTGGTTTTGCCAGCCAAAACTGCGTAGTGTGTTATACCTAGCTTGCCCCTAGGACCCACATGAGAGATGTGTCAGTGTCATGTGGCATGTCAGAATCTTCCCGCCTTTTGGAGTGGACTAAGTGGCGGCCGGTCCAGCGATCGATTTGATTGGCTGGTAATTGTCCCCGATTGCGTGTCGCGCGCCATTCAGCTGCCCCGCTGTAATTTGTCGCGCATTGTGACGGTGCCGACCATTATGTGCCTGTAGTTCTATTAGATTAACAGTAATTGCTTTCCAATCATTCGCTTACGGTGCCACAGATAGTACCTCAACAAATCTGTATTTGAAATTGAAAGTCTTGTACAAAGAATATGGTGGTTGAAAAAAGTTCAAAAAATTATGGTCTTTATGCGGAAATCGAACTCGCGCCGACTGCAATGGACGCAGGTTAGATTTTAAAACTTTTCCGATAGGGCGAATTTTTCCTAATCACCATATTATTTGTACTTATTTTTCTAACATTTATATAATGTTGAAAGTAAAATGAAAAATAGTTGAAAGTTTTGTATCGAGAACCCGTGGCGAAGTTTGAGTAATGGTTCACTGGTTCACCTCTGTCTACGTTGGGGGGAATAAAAAAAAAATTGGATTTATTATAAGGGAATCCCACTCCTGCTCTTTGCTATCCATCCGTTGGAGCTCGAGTTCGAGACGACTAGTTTTTTTAATATTGCATTTCGATATTGCCTCATGAGGAAGTTGTTTTTGGAAATTATCCAACCTTCTTTTTCATTGTCATTTTTATTCCGAAACCTGCGCTGCCCAAACAATCGTCGCCTTAAAACTTTCACGCTAAAGGTGATTATGGCTTGTCCTTTTTAGTGGTCCGTTTACGAGCTTGCGAAGCAGCAGACTCCCGGGTACGTCATAAAGCGGTCATGTACATAAATGAAGTCTTAATTATGTAACCGTAATTAATTGTCAAAGAAAATTATGCGGTTTGTTATTAGAGCCGCGGTGTGTTTTACAAGGCAGACAATGTACAGTCAACAGGCTATCACAGAATGTAATTTTTTCTCAACCGACCGTGGGCTTTACTGCACGCAAGTTACGGTTGAGAATCGATTGAAGAAACTTGACAGTGTTGGGCAGACTGGTGTGCCGGTCACCGTACGTAGCGGCCCACGCGAATTGTTTCAGGAAGGAACGGACTCACAAAGTGGTGTATAATTTGCGTACAATTTACCCCACTTTGACATTTACCCTGTAATTAGGGTGTAAAGGCTCTGCTGATCAAGAATGTCCTTTTCGAAATGTTGGTGTGTTTGTTGTTGAAATTAAAACCCATTTTAGTTATACAATTAGCACCAGGGGGCTACCGCCTAACTCGATTGCTAAAGCAAAAGCTATAGTTTATGACGTCATGCTGTCATTTCGCACCAAAAGTACCTAAACTATTAGCGATAGCTTTGAACGAATGATCACTGAATGATTTTGTATGAATTTGGCACAAAATCCGTACTGCCTAAAAATTCAGGATGGCCGTAAGCAGTGCATTGCTATATAGCTATTATCAGCAATCGAGTTAGGTGGTGGGCCCCCTGATATTCTGTTAAACAGAGACAATATTATAAGAAGCAACCTTTTGTTCTACGACTTTTGATAAATCGTTACAAATTACTGTCATACAAAAAAATATATAGGTACTGCTCCAAAATCAGATAGCCTAGTAACAGGGCAGGGAGAAGAAGTATATTAAAACTCATAAAACAAACGTTGTAACATTCTTTATCTGATTTACGCAGAAGAATACATGTAAAATCTAATAAGTACGTTCAACCCCAAGCTCGATTCGATTTCGCTGAGTCACTCAAAGACCTGTTTCAGCCGCAGTGTTGTAAACTCATCCCCCCACAGCACGGGTAACCGTGTCAATCCCATTCAATGGACTCCGCGGACATTAAGAGCTTTTCAGCCGATGAATGGGGGCAAATCGAGTAAATTACGGAGCCTTCCTTATTTTAGTAATTTAGCAAGAAACATATTGGCTAAGATCGTTACGGATTGATCAGATGTCGCTAAAGTCAGTGGTGGACAAAATTATCGATTTTATTTTAAAATATTGGATTAGTAGTAGAAGTAGAAACGTTATTTTTCTGAGGCTATTAGTTTTGATTTGTGCACTGTTTTATATTCTGTTTAAAGAGGAGTTGGTTTTATTGGCCTTTTAAGCTATACAAAAAAAAGGCAGCCCTGTCGTGATGGTAGGACACAATACAATGTACCGCACTCCCCTCGGCTGTCGTGCAAGGTGACTAGTGGTAAAAACAGTCATGAGGAATGGGCAGTAACGTTCACCATGGCGATAGGCTCGCCATATAATATATTACATGCCCATGAACGACATGGTTCGCGAAATGTGGGTGGAAATACTCCTATAAGTACTCCTTAGGGGATTAATAGTTTTCATTTATGTACTGAGTGAAAGGGAGACAATGATATTTGACGGAAAAATCGGACTCGATCTGTTAAAAAATAATGCTATTCTTTTAATTGTAATTTTTTATCTCACTTAGAAAAGCCTCAGTGGCAGCAGCATTACATTAATAGGCAAATGATATTTATACAATGTTTATATAATGTTACTTATTTTACATTTCAACATTAACGTTGTCTTTTTCTCTTTTACAGGAATCAACTTGCTCATCGCTTGGTAAGTTTATGTTTAATACAAATTTGTTTCTACTGAAATAGGATAAAAGGTTTAGTTTTGATTGATACTCTCATACCTAAAAATATTGTGGTTAAAAATGTTCGGAAAATGATAGTGTTAGTGCGTAAATCTGTGCCATCTGGGCTGATACCTTTACCACTCGGCCAAAAAAAATTGCCGAAATTTCTCTTACCTTTAAACCTTTATTATAAATTTACATTGAAAGCTCAATTCTGTTGCTTAAATTGCCACCGGTTTTTAACCGTAAACTTAGATTCTGCTCGACCGATGTAAACAAAAGTTTTCAGTTTTCAATACGATTTGTTATGTCCTGTGCAAATATCCGATTGATGCGACCTTACTACGGAACGCAGAACATTCGAATCCATATTCACATCATCACACCGTGTGCCATAAACACTCGTCGCGGTGCAGGAAACGGAAGCCGCCGGCGCTGCGTGCGCGGGCGCAGTAAATCTGTCTGGGCATGAGTCGTTGTCAACGGCCCGCAATGTGGTGTACCTTGGTCTTCACCATGAGATGCGACTTTGCGGGAACATTGCCACAAGTTGTTGGACTTACATACATGCATAAATCACACCTATATCCCCGATGGGGTAGGCAGAGGTGAATCAGCACCCACGTTTCGCCAATTATGTTAGGTCGCATGTAACAGGTGGCGAGCCTATAATTAAGCAGTAATTTGTTCGAAGGTGCTCCAGAAACGCTGCTGCCCATTCCTTGATATCTATCAATTGCTTTGTACGACTCCCATAAGAAACGCAGGAGTGGTGACAATTGTATTCTTCGCTGCATTCACCACACGGCGATACTGATGATACAATTAAATATTCTTAACTTGGTTATTCGAGTTGATACGCTAGTCAGCGTATCATCGGTCAAGAGACTTAGGGATCGAATCCTCGTCCTTGCCAGGTTCCGTGATGAACACTATTACTTGTTCTGAGTTTGTATAATGTATTCCTTACATACATATCTACATACATAAATCACGCCTGTTTCTCCCCGAATGGGCTGAAGTGAATTAACACCCATGTTTTGCAAATTATGTTAGCTCCCATGTACCTATTACTATAAAATTGAACTACCTACTAGTGCCAAGAAGGCCACCTATTTTTGCTTTATTTTTCTCAATAAATATAGCGTGTAATTTCAAATGAGTTATTAGTCCGTACTATTGAGATTAAGTTCTGATTTCCTAATAAAATATACTTCATCTAAACATTATGTTCTATGTGTCTCCATAACCAAATAATCATGGCCACCCCACTCGAGTTCTACACGGCAGCTCTGCTGCGCCAGCGCATAAACAAATTTACTGCCGCTTATCGCGCCTAACCAAGTGGGTGGTCAGCTCACCACCGTTGCAACATTGTTTTGAAGATAACAAAAGAATTCAGTGTGCGAAAAGCAGTAATCCAATGTGGTTAAGGTTCAATATTGCCCGACCGCACTTGACGTCAATTGAAAATGGTTTGCGTGTCAATAAATTGGAAGGGTTTGAAAGGCGAGATGGTTCATATTTTGCGTTAAGTGCGCACGTGACGCATACATTGGTGTATGTCTGTATTGATAGATGTATGTGCAACTTAAAAGCTGTCTGTGTGAATACAAAATGCATAACCTAAACGGTATATTTTGGATCAAAACTTAAATTTAGCGAAAAACTGATGTTTTTCTAGAGTAGGTATATTATAGAACCTCTCTCAAAAAACTTGGTATCTTTACCGCCGTTTGGTAGGTAAAACGGCGGTAAAGATACCAAGTTTTTTTATGTCCTGGCAGCAGCATCCCAACGTTGATGACGCCATTCGGTACTGCTAGAGGTTAGAATATATTCCTACATACATACATACATAAATCACGCCTATATCCCCGAAGGGCTAGGCAGAGGTAAAATAGCACCAACATTTCGCCAATTATGTTAGGTCCCATGTAATAAGTGGCGAGCCTATTGCCATTTATCGGGCACAAAAGTCGCAGTACTATTGCTAGGTGGTATAAGAGGAACGCTGCTGCCCATTCCTCGTCACTGATTTATCCTTAGTCGCCTTGTACGACACCCACGGGAAAGATTTGGGGAGGTGACAATTGTACTCTGCCGTCACCACAAGGCTAATACATATTCTTCCCCTTCTTATATGGGCCTTAAACTAACGAAACGTGTCTTACCCTATTGGGCATATAGGTAAGTGCGTACTGCGTCACTTGAGCATGGGTACATATTCTAAGAGAGTCTCCTGTTATCAATTATTTTTCTAAATCATTATGGTTTTGAAAGAGAGGCGTGACGAATGTATTATTATTATTGCCTTGTAAACGAAACGTCGAGATAAAATAATGTTAAGACCTTAAAATATACATGCAAGATACGAGGGCGGGTCAATAAGTCCGTGACTTTTAGAATAAAACACAGATTTTTTGATAAATAAATCATTTTATTTTTCAACGTAGTCTCCCTTGAGCTCTATACACTTTGTCCAACGCTTCTCCAATTTTTTTATCCCTTCCAAAAAATATGATTTGTCGAGGTTCAAAAAATTCAAAAAGTCACGGACTTATTGACCCGCTCTCGTAAGTCTGTTAACATGATTTATTTCAAATAATATGTACTGCTCAAGCCAATATAAAAGAACATTAAATAATTTGTTTACAAAATCTAGCGAGAAACAATAACTACGATGATAGGGTCGCTGACCTGCCATTACGCTGTACTTAATGAGTGTAATTAATTGATTGTGGTTTAAAGGGGATAACGGCCTGGTGTTCTCATCTCTCGTAGTGTGGTGCCGATCTCTAACGGTCTATACCTTCATCTCTACTGAGAGAAACCACGTGTCGCGGCCGTATTCATAGGCGTGGCTCCAATTATAACAATTTTAGTAATAATGATATTATTGTTATATATTAATATAACATTGTTAATGTTATGTATGAATAATTGTATAAGGGTATTCTTACCTTTTTGTACTTTTGTATGTGCGGTCAGTGTGGAAATAAATGCGTGCCAAGTAACTCGTTGTTTCACTATAAACTAGTTAATTTGAACCATTTTTTATTACAATAACAGTTCAATATTATCTTAATAGTTGCACATAGTAAATACTTTAAACAAATCAAAATAACTTTATTTGTCGTCAAAACTAATATTCACGATATAACTAATAAGTTTACTTAATCTCAATATTCTCTAAATTTAATAAAATATAATATTAAATATTTAGAATAATTAATAAATTTTATGGTATATCTCTGTATTATAGTCACTAATAAAACCAAATATGTAACCAGAATTTTACTACTTCTAAGCGATACGTAAAATGTGTGTTCAATTGTTCTATTCATTTGTAGATAGATAGAAAAATAAATGCAGTATACAATTATCACCATTCCAAATCTCTCCCGCGGGTGTCGTACAAGGCGACTAAAGGTTAAAATAGATACCGCCCAGTAATGTAGGTACTGCGTTTTTCGTACCTGGTAAATGGCTATAGGCTCGCCGAGTAATCTAATTGGCGAAACGTGGGTGTTAATTCTGCTCTGCTTAGATATAGGCGTGATTTATGTGTGTATGTTTATTTTAAAGTTTTCTTTATGGAATGTAATTTTATTTTTTCTAGCTTGCTTAATAACAACGTTTTTAGTGCTATGACTATGAATATTGGCGAGGTGCGCACGCGCCGTGTAATCTGAGCCGCGCGTATACTGAGGTCTTTGTAATATGTACAGATACTCACCATCCGATGGATTAACGGACCGATAGGTTTCTCAGTAGCACGAGGCTCCTATAAAGTATGTTAATTCATTTTGACATATTAACTGCGAGACATCACTGTCAAAGCAACAGCACTTGGAATACATCAATGTTGTGCAATATTATCCCTTAGCTATTAGGCTTAGCGCTTAATTTTAAACAACAGGGTGCTAAAAGTGGCCCTGTAGTATATGTCTTATTAAAGTACCTAATACCTGTAAATCATGACTGTTTATCTCCGTGAAGATGTAGACAGCGGACGTGTGTGAACCCTCCTATTTTGTCAACAAAGTTATCCATTATATAATAAGCCCTTATTACCATCCACCTGAGCACATTTATCCCAGGGTTGTTAGGAACGCTGTTGTTCATTCCTGATATACTACTTATCTATAGATAAATTGGATGTGAAGTATAAGATTATTTTATTATTTTCAGACCACGAAATGACTTCTTAAGTTTTGTTCCAGATAACAATTTTAGCGGTAGAAATGTTAAATCAAGGCTAATCAAGCCTTATCGACACTTATATTCTACATAGAAATCATATTACACAAAACTATTTTTTGCTCACGCAATAGAAAACTAAGATTGTACCAAGTTTTCTTAATTGACTAACAGCCGTACTCAGAGACGTCAAATAACGTTGACGAGTACTTTATACAAAAAATGTCAATTCAAAATTAGTTTCTATTATTTCCGGGTCTATGGTCTAGTTTTGATTTTGTATTAAGTACCCAGTAAAGTTAATTGACGTCTCTGGGTGCAGCAGTTAGTGCTTTATATCAAACAATGTTAAGGTTGACAATTGATTGGGGATATTTGACAGTTTTGAAAGTCGAAAGTGATATTTGAAAGTCTGACGTGCTGTTGATAGTACCTAAATATTATTATACGAGAAGTCAAGTAGATTTTCTTTGAACCAACCTGTCGTCTTCATTCACGTGTGATTTGGCGCCGATGGGCCAGCCGGTGCCGGGTCATGTGGCAGAGTTTTTGCCCAGCCAGACTGTCTTAAGTGTAAACTGAGATGTCTGCTTTTCAAACCTTTAGGAGGCACATCACTAGCTGTTATACTATCGATAAAATAAATTAGCCATCCCTCCCGTGTGTGTCGTACAAGGCTACAAAGGATAGAACAGCAATGAGTAATGGGCAGCCTTATCTTTATGCCACCTAGCAATGTACTGCGATTTCCGTGCCCGATAAATGGCAATAGGCTCGCCACCTACTACATGGGACCTAACCTTGTTGGCGAAACGGGGGTGTTCATTCACCTCTGCCTACCCCTTCCGGGATATAGGCGTGATTTGTGTGTAAAATAAATTAGTTCCGTGAAAAATAATAAGATCGCTTTGGACGCTTTGGATAAAACCTCTTATTTTTTGGTTTTCAAGAAGACGAGAACAAGAATTTAGATAGGAAAGCTCGCATAGTTTAATCATGCGAGCATCCCTTTTAAGATAAGGCATGAACATAAGATTATAATTTATAGTGAAAATGTTTGTTTTCATTCTAGAAACTTGTTCGTTTACACTGCGTTGCACAGAAAACAGGTTATGAAGAAGAAAACCTCAATTTGTTCGTGAATTTATGGACCCATTATAAACAAACAAAAATAAAATTAAAAGCTTAAATTTTGAGAAAAATACTTTAAAGTTGTTGCCGTCTTTATTGAGCTAAGTATTCAGTCCCGTAAATAAAATAACAGAAGATTAGATTTTTTCACTGTACCAGTTTATTTGCAGAATACTTGCTTTTAAAGCTTTGGTGGCAAACATAAAACACGAAACGCCAAATAAACGAAAGAAACCAAAAATTAGACCAAGTCATCGACACGTCGCATCACTAGCGGCTCTACCTGCGCCATGACACTTGTCGCCGTCGTCTCGCCACGCAAATGTTCCACTTCACTTGGGAGCTAATTATCAAAAAAATAACCACAAAAAAACTGCCTCCGCTACTGTTTTAAGGAGAATTCTGCTAAGTGATTTATGTTCTTGAGAGTCTGTTTGAGACTTAACCGTACCAACCAAAGACACTGTGAATAAATTGTGAAAGAGGTTTGTAAAAGATAAAAGTAAAGAGTGGAATCAGTGAATATTTAGATACTACTACTCTCATCACAGTCTCATCTAATATCACCACTGCTTGGGCATACCTTCCATGAATTATAGAATACAAGGAGAAGGAGTGCTGATTGCTGGGTCTTTTATGCATTCATGCTTTATCTTCTGTCACTCGTCATCTCCTCGTCCACATCCACGACTTTCTTACCACTTGAGGCATGATATGGCATGACACATTTTTTTCATTGATTCAAATTAACATGAAATAAATTCTAAACCTATTATTGTGTAAACCGTGTGGTGACGGCAGAGTAGAATACAATTGTCACCACCCCATCTCTCCCGTGGGTGTCGTACAAGGCGACTAAGGATAAATCAGTGATGAGGAATGGGCAGCAGCGTTCCTCTTATACCATCTAGCTATATACCTACTGCGACTTTTGTGCCCGATAAATGGCAATAGGCTCGCCACCTATTACATGGGACCTAACATGACTGGCGAGACGTGGGTGCTGGTTCGCCTCTGCCTGCCCCTTCGGGGATATAGGCGTGATTTATGTATGTATGTATGTATTATTCTATCAAATTATTATTTCCAGATTATTGAAGTTGATCTCTTGTATCATTGTTGATCTCTTGTATAAACTTCAATAGTCTAACTGCCGCACTCAGAGACGTCAAATAACGTTAATGAGTACTTAACGTCAAAAAATGACAATTCAAAACTAGTCGCTATTCTTGCCGGGTCTATGGTCTGGATTTGAATAAAAATTTCTGACATTAAATACTCATTTAAGTTAATTGACGTCTCTGAGTGCGGCAGTAAGTGCTCAGACTCACTTTAGTAAAATTATTAATTCCAAGAAACATAGCTTATCACATTAGATGTTTAGTTTTATTAATGTTCGACATAGCTACTATTCGAGGCTATAGAAACATTGCTCAATCAAGAACTTTTTTGACGCACAGAGCCAATAAAATAGGTGAACACGAAATATTTCATTAACAACACACGTAAACTTATTTCTTCCCGTAACAGAATTACGTATACGCAGAACATTTTCGCAAAAGATTTCCTCGCATTTTCCCGTGCGATCATTCCAGCTTCCGTTTGGGTCCAAAAAACGGTGAGTCGGCTCCGAGTGCTTAATGTCCGCCATTAGGGCCGTAAAGGAAGGCCTTGTTTATTAAAAGGGCTCAATTCAGGCCCTGATTTATTGCCCGTTGGCGTAACTTAGTTCGTTCCTTAAAGCTTGACACGGCGCTCTTTAGTCAGTTACAGGGTACGAGACCGAATAACATATTATGCTTAGTCAAAGGTATTCAAAGCATCGATCATATGACTATCTTGAATAGGTGGTCTGGTCTTCCATTTGGAAACTGAAAATAGGTCAATAGAGACATTATTAAACAATATAATAATATATTATTTAAATAAAATAATGTTCGTTTAGTGCTATAAATTAACGTTAATGAGTACTTACTACAAAAAATAACAAATCAGAACTAGTCGCTATTCTTGCCGGGTCTATGGTCTAGCTAGATTTAAATGACTTTTTCATCCCACCATCTCGGAAAAAGCGTTTTTGCTCTACGATATCTGAGTGCAAAAGCCGTTTTTATCCTCTAGAGGTTAAAGTAAATTTGAATTTAGAACATCGTGTGCAATGAGTTTGTGAATTCAAAACATCACATTTCTACCTCCATGGTGCCGAAATTGTCATGCAACCTATTTTAATTTGTTAAAAACTCAGACTCGGAACCTTCTTGGTGCACTTTTTTTGTAATTTGCTTTGCGCGCGCCATTTTCTTTTCACGTCACAAATTTGTTAAAACCTAGGAGTTCCGTGACGGTCAATCAGCTTGGCGTCAATCTTGCTTTAAACATTTTGATCGTCTACAACGCTTGCTGGATGCTTGAGTCAAGCATTTAAAAGCTATTTAGGTCTGTTTGATTTTGTTTACGCTAGCAACGGAACAAAAACATACAGAAAATCAACGTGCTTGACTCAAGCTGATTGACCGTCTCGGAACTCCATTAGGGATGGTTATTTTTATTAGGGACTTACAGGTGTGTCTGGATGAATGTTGCGGGTGTGGCTGGGTGGATGGGTGGCTGTTGGAGGTGTGTCTGGGTGAATGGGTGTTTTGAAGGTGTGTCTAGGTGAATGGGTGTTTTGTTGGTGTGTCTGGGTGAATGGGTTTTTGTGGGTGTGTCTGAATAGATGGGTGAGTATTGTGGGTGTTTCTGGGTGATTGGGTTTTTTTGGGTGTGATTAGTGTTTTGTGGGTGTTTCTGGGTGATTGAGTGTTTTGTGGGTGTTTCTGGGTGATTGAGTGTTTTTTGGGTGTGATTGGGTGTTTTGTGGGTGTTTCTGGATGAACGGGTGTTTTGTGGGTGTTTCTGGGTGAATGGGTGTTTTGTGGGTGTTTCTGGGTGAATGAGTGTTTTGTGTGTGTTTCTGGGTGAATGGGTGTTTTTTGGGTGTTTCTAGGTAAATGGGTGTTTTGTGGGTGTTTCTGGGTGAATGGGTGTTTTGTGGGTGTTTCTTGGCGAATGGGTGTTTTTTGGGTGTGTCTGAGTGGATGGGTGTGAATGTTGTGGGTGTTTCTGGGTGGGTGTTGAGAGTGTGTTTGGGTTAATGGGAGGGTGTTGTGGAAGTTTCTGGGTGAAAACAGAAACTGTTGTGATTGTATTATTTTTTTTTGTATTTTGCAATTTCCTCGTTGGGGGGGATGAAAAGTTACGTGTTGCACTCGAGTGCAAAGATTTTTCATCTTGTGCTCTTTTGATTCCCTCGCTATCGCTCAGGATTCTAATTTTAGAATCCTTCGCTAGCTCGGTCATCAAAATTGAGCACGCGGTTAAAAAACAACTTTGCACTCACGTACAACAAATAACTATTTTGACATTAAGTACTCATTAAAGTTAATCGACGTGTCTGAGTGAGACAGTTTGTTTAGTTAGTTAGTTTTCTTATGTTGTTACAAAAAACAAAGCCGCATGGTGACGGCAGAGTAGAATACAATTGTCACCACCCCAAATCTCTCCCGTGGGTGTCGTACAAGGCGACTAAGGATAAATCAGTGACGAGGAATGGGCAGCAGCGTTCCTCTTATACCGCCTAGCAATAGTACTGCGACTTTTGTGCCCGATAAATGGCAATAGGCTCGCCACCTATTACATGGGACCTAACATAATTGGCGAAGCATGGGTGCTGGTTCACCTCTGCCTACCCCTTCGGGGATATAGGCGTGATTTATGTATGTGTGTTACAAAACACAGTAAGTTACAGAGTTCGGCGTAACCAAAGCTGATTTATTTCGAATATGCAACATGCAAGAGGACGTCACATGTGAATAACTCTACCAATTTTCATGTCCGTTTTTTGGAGGTTCCGCATAAGCGACAAAAACGGATTTGCAGCGCGAGTCAAACTGCCGCAAAAACTATCGGTAACAGATCAACGAGCAAAAGCCAGTTTGATGTTAAAACTTTGTTGCCTGCAAGACAGGCTCTAGTGCCGTGAAGTTTAACAAAGCTGTGTTTAATTGTTGTTTTAACTATTTTCGTTGATTTATATTGAGCCTAAATTTTATAGTAATGGATATGTAATGTATAATTTATAGTAATGGATGAGGAATGGGCAGCAGCGTTCCTCTTGTACCACCTAGCAATGTACTGCGACTTTTGTGCCCGATATATGGCAATAGGCTCGCCACCTATTACGTGGGACCTAACTTCATTGGCGAAACGTAGGTGTTAATTCACTTCTGCCTATCCCTTCGGGGATATAGGCTTGATTTATGTATGTATGTGTATGAATATAATAAACAAACTTCCAAGTTAGATTTGACTTCCGAGTTCGACTAATCATCTTACATATTTTGTCTCCGGCCTTTTCTAGTCAATGTAATTATTATAATTGTTATAGGTGCTAATTCACCTCTGTCTGTCCCTTTGAGGATAAATTTTACCTATTATTTAATCAGATAAGGCACATAACTAATAATTGGGTGCACCAAGCAATTGTCATTTGTCCTAACTGCCTGCCTGGGCGTGATTTATGTATGTATGTACGTTACATGATCGTAGAAATATGCAAACTGAAGACCCGCCGAGGCACGCATGAGTAAGCGGTGCCCGTATCGCCATGGCAAATTGTCGCTAAAGCATTTCCCGTGCCCAGTTTTTTGCCAGTCGCAGATAGCGGGTGATTTACGGCGGGCGCCGAGTGGCTCCGCGTGTCCGCGCTCGTCTCTCGCCCCGATAACACTGTCTGGACTAAAAGCGTCGTAGACAAATAAATAGCTTCACTGTGTGCTGAGCTGATGTCCGGATAGTGGGCGGGCGATTCATTTGCCAAATATTTGAGATGGACTACCCCTTAGTGCGCTGTGAACACAAACCCCGCTAGGAATAATCCTTAATGTTTACTTATTTATTAATTCTGTGCTTTGCCTAGAAAGCTTATTCGCTTATGATGCTCGCAGGAGAAGAAGGTGATGGTATTCTTCTCTGCCACCGCACGGTCAAGCTGTGGCACGTCCAACACACACCTAGAGAGAGAGAGAGAGAGAGTATTATAAACACCAATACTCCAAGGATAAGATTGCGAGTTTTGGTTGTTTAATGAATCAGTGCAATTTACTGTATATCTTTTATTTGAATAAGCTGCTAAGCTATTAATTATTTTAACTGTTTTTATTATTAAGTACGTACATATTAAGGCGTTATATAACCATTGTTAATTTTTCAAAATAATTGTTAATGGAAATGAACGTTTTTCTTATTCAATTGATTAAAGTGTCATCGGTTCCATTTCCAAAATGGAGGCCCCTTTCCGAAAAAAGAGGGCCTCCCTTCCCCACCCGGGCAATCGCCCGATCTACTCCATACTCCATTCGTCTGCCAAAGTTCTTTGACGGCCGTCCTGATCATTTGCTAATTGAGCAACCGAAAAGAAATTCCAAAAGTCCTAATTGGAAAGTGCTTGTCTGCTTTCGCTGGGACCCTACGCGCGGGTATTGCGAACTTTGGTTCATTCGTTGTAAAAATTTTCTATTCACTCTTCAGTTAACAGAAACTTGCTTTTTTGTCATCTGAATTTTGACGTCGTTCGACTCGAGTGCCGCGATTGTAATTTGAAAACAATTTAATGTAGCTTGAAAATTTTCATTTTAAGTTACACATCCACACACTTATACAAATTACTATTATTTATTACTAGCTTTTGTTCTGCTCTTATCACCTTGGGCGTATAAAAAATTGCCTACGACCTATCTCAGACCTACTAAACTTATACTCAAAAAATTTCATAAAAATAGGAACACTCAGTCTGTGACACATATATATTATAATAATACACCTACGTTTGTAGGTGTATTATTATAATATATAATACACATGTAAAGAAAATATATTTCTTTAATAAAATTTTTTAGCGGTCTATTACTGTCGGTAAAATAGTACCGTATGTATTTTATTCTCTTATGTCATTGTCGGTAAAACAGTAGTATCGATATGTCATAAATGTCAAATATTAGATGGAATTAAAATTGTGAAAAACAGTTAAAATATTTTAAGAAGATATTTAGTTAGAAATAAACTTATAATGTCGTTTCTTTATTTACAGGTGAGAATTTATTATTTCGTTTACTAATTAATATGTAATCTTAGTTATAAGTAAGTTTTTAATAAAACCTCCCTTTATTTACAGAGCAACACATGTTAGTTTATTTTACATCTGGCATAGCAATCTTATACACATTTTGCCAATTATGTTAGGTCCCTTATCTGGCTGAGCCTATCTATCTATATATATATATTAGAAACTTGTTATAAGAAGAATACTACTACATACAAACATAAATCACGCCTATATCCCCGAAGGGGTAGGCAGAGGTGAACTAGAACACTACTGGCTGCCGATAAAGATAGTACATATCAATAAAAGTAAATAATATCTATTTTTACAGGCGATTTTAAGGCCCCTCTAAATATATATTTATAAGGTCATAGTTTTTAACGATAAATGATTAAAATACTTCACATTTTCTTAAATAAGCGACAGGTGATAATTGTGCTTTAAAGTTAACTAAGTTCATTTTAATGTAATGTATACTTAAAATAAAGTGTCCTTGGTTACCTACCTTTTTAAACTTAGGTGTTGTTGGTGAAAACTGGCATAAATATTTTCTATTTTAGGAGGTGACATTTACACCAATTGATTGAATGGAGGCGGGTATGTTACGACTTGATTCCCGGCAACGATATGCAGTTTGTTTGTGTCCCGGACACCGTTTCACGAGGGGGCCACTCCGTGCGTAGTGACCGATACGGCAATAGGGTGTGCTGCAAGGTATAAGATTGCAGCGATTCATAATTTTATCTTTTACTTATTTCTCCATAGTACATACATACGTAATGTCACGTCTTTCTCCTACAGGGGTAGGCAGAGATCACTTCTTTCCAGTTGCTGCGATCCTTACATACATCTTTTGCTTCAATCAATCTCATCAATCTCTTAATGCATGCCCGTCTGTTTCGGGTATTCTTGACTTGGACCCTGGCAAGACTTCAATTTGATTGACTTATTTCTGTGGCCATTTGTGTATTCCGTGTGGTGACGGCGGAGCAGAATACAATTACCACCAACCCCATCTCAACCGTGGGTGTTGTATAAGGCGACTGAAGGTAACGCAACGAGGGCAGCAGCGTTCTTCTTATACCATGCAGTTTACTACGGTTTACAAGGTCAATATACGCAATTAGAATCTCCCTTTATGGGATGGGACCTGATATAATTGGTGAAACGAGGGTGGTAATTAACTTCTGCCTACTCCTTTGGGGATAAATAGGTGTGACTTAAGAATGTATGTTTTAAAGAAATATTATATTAGAAATATATTATTACTATTTTCTTTGGTTCTTTTTTACTATTATTCTGCGTCTTAATTATCGCTCATCCTCCAACTTGCCCCACTCGGTATTATCGTTTCTTTAATTCTTTTTGCGTAATGCTATATCCACTCGTAAACTGTCACGCGAAATGCATTCCTATACCGCAACATTAAATATGTTTAGCGGACGAACACTCGGCGTTAATTCAAATTTTAACTCAATCCTGTGGGCAGTAAGTGCTATAACCTTTTTCGATGGCTTCATAAAGTTAGTTGCTGCCTTTGGTGTGAAAATGGACAAGGTATTGAATTTAAGTTTTTAATATCATGTCTTTTGTGCGATAATTTATCGGTAGTAACTGGATATTTGGCGTCTCGCCGTGTTATGGTCCGAGTGACACTGTTCGTATTGAATTTAATCGTATGCAAATTGAGTACGGGCCGTATTTAAATATTTGTTTAAAATTTTATGTTCGATATAGTGCTTCTGGACGTTTTAGGAATGCCGTTAGAGGTGTGAAGATTACTAATGTCCCAGATTGTACAATGCAGACACGTTTTTTTTTGTATTATGCCCTTAAGAGGCCGGCTAATGTGTCGTGTCAGTTAAGGAGTCGAATAATATAATACTCGTTTTATTTGCATAAATTTACTTTGAAAATTGGGAGGGTGCTAGTTCACCTCTGCCTACCCCTTCGGGGATATAGGCGTGATTTATGTATGTATGGAATGGATGTACTTTGATAAAATGGTAAAACCATACCTATCAATTTGGAGTCAACAAAATGTAGCTTTGACTTATATATTATGTTATTATTGTCAAATACCTACAGCCTTCATTTTTTTTAGGAAAAGCGTGTGATGACGGGATAGCAGTACACAATCTCTGCCGGGGGTGTCGTATAAGGTGACTAAGAGTTAAGGCCGTGATGAGAAATAGGCAGCAGCGCTCCTCTTATATCACATAGCAATAGACTGCGGTTTACGTGCCCGATAGATGGCAATAGATTTACTAGCTATTATTACAGGATGTTACCAATTTTGGTAAAACGTGAGTGTTAATACACCTCTGTCTACCCTTTCGGGGCATAAGCGTGATTTATGTATGTAATAGCGCGTGAAAGATATTTATTTCATATAACAAAAGCGTATACATTACGAAATAGATTTGCTTAAATAAGAGCATAGACAAGACAGGAAATGAGGTGTGCTTCCGCTAGCTCGGCTTCCTGTGCGGTCGCATCCGGAGGCTTTAGCTTTAACGCCCGGTTAGTATTGCCATATTCACAAAGCGTTAAAATATTGCACAACACATCGTATACAGTATATTTATGTTTTGTTATTTTTAATTATTGTACGTACATACATAAATAAATCATGCCTATATCACGGTAGGGGTAGACGAGGTGAATTAACACACGTTTCGCCAATTAGGTTAGGACCCATGTATTGGCGAGCCTATTGCTATTTATCGGGCACGGAAATCGCATTACATTGCTAGTTGGCATAAGAGGAACGCCGCTGCCTGTTACTCATTGCTAGCTTAACCCTTAGTCACTCTGCACGACACCCACACTGTAAGATGGTTAAGTTCATCCAAATCAAACTATCTGTCTTACCTCAGCCGCACTCAGAGACGTCAATTAACTTTAGTGAGTATTTAATGTCAAAAATTTTCATTCAAATCTAAACCATAGACCCGGCAAATAGCGACTAGTTTTGAATTGTCATATTTTGACGTTAAGTACTCATTAACGTTATTTGACGTCTCTGAGTGCGGCGGTTACTCATTTGAGATCAGACTACGATAAAAAAGAGACGCTTATATTCCAACCAAACTTTCTAATAGAGCTACTCGATAACTTTTCGAAGCTACCAAAAAGGGTTCAGATAAAAAAGTCGGTGGTTATACCATCTCGATCTTTCTCGAAAACAAATTTCACTGGATCGAGTTACGATAAAAAATAAAAGGCTATCCAGCCAGATCGCTGATATAAATCTCAGTACCGGCGCATGTATCACTTCGGACCGTTATATCTCACGGTCAGGTATGGGATGAATACGGTCAAGGTGAGATGGTCCCCTGAAAAAGATCCTTATCTCGGTGGAGTACCATCAAAGTGTACAACACGATGAGCGGCCGATTGTACCTGCGGGATCGACAAATTGAGGCGTCAACCCATTTCGTTTTAAAGGAACTGGTTTTATATCACTTACACATATTAAATATTGACTTGGTTCGCTTTTGCATTCAACCGATCTCCCTAACAGTTTTTTGTCAAGTCCAAATTTAATTATACAACAATTCCAAACATGAAGATTATGAGTTTTATTGAGCATTTGATGGTTGACCATAAATATGTTATCTTGCTCCTCCGTGCTTCGGAAGGCACGTTAAGCCGTCAAGGGGATAAACGCTTGGGCAATAATGGGCAAGATCCAAGGGTAAGCTGAGCCGAAACCGTTGGGTACCGGCTGCTTATGACCCACCAATCCGTTTATGGCCCACTCTCCCCATATTCTCCCACCGGACCATCAGATCATACAGAGGCGAATAAACACCCACGTTTCAGTTGGCTTTGCTCCCATGTTATACGTGGCAAGCCTATTGCCATTTATCGGGCACTGAAATAGCAGTTCCATTACATTGCTAGGTGCCATAAGCTGCTGCCCATTTTCATGGCTATCTGAACCCTTCGTCACCTTGTACGGGAGAGATGGGGATGGTGACAATTAATTGTATTCTGCTTTGCCGTCACCCCACTAACAACAATATTCTGAACATTTATCTTATAAAGGTTAAATACATTATTACACATAAGTAGGCAACACGACAGAAAAAAATTGGACGCGTCTAGATAATAAATGGTTATGCTAAAATATCGCCCGGACCTCACCACGGTGTCACGGTATGATCCGGGTCATCTCCGCGGTGACATTTAATATAGAACTGTCCATCACGGGTCGGGTGACCGGCGCTTGTCATATGCGACATCTGTGGGTACGCTACCTTTTGTGGCAGGTTAGGCCACAGTTAACATCTACTCTACATCAACGATATTTCTTAAAGATATATAATATGTATAGTAGTATAGTATAGTATACATAAATATATTACATATGTCACGCCTTTCTCTGAAAAGGGTAGACAGAGGTCACTTCTTTCCCCTTGTTACGATCATTACTGCCGCACTCAGAGACGTCAATTAACTTTAATGAGTATTTAATGTCGAAAATTTTCATTCAAATCTAGACCATAGACCCGGCAAGAATAGCGACTAGTTTTGAATTGTCATTTTTTGACGTTAAGTACTCATTAACGTTATTTGACGTCTCTGAGAGCGGCAGTTACATAGCTACTACTTTCGCTTCATCCAATCTCATTAATGTCTGATCTGGCCCTAATAGACTCTCAACTTGATTATGAAAGATCCGCCTAGGCCTTCCCTGTTCGATTCTCCATTCACTTCCGCCATATAAATCCTTTTTGTCATTCTCCTTTCATTCATTCTTTCGACGTGACCAAACCTTGTCCCTTGAAGTTCCCGATTAAGTTCATATTAAAGCGGGGAACTCACTAGACGGGCATGCCCGCGGGCACGCCTGAAGACATGTCCTCCGAATCTCGCTTCTATAGGCCAGATTGACGTAGGTATCATAATATTAAACTACCTACCTAATTCTATAGGCGTTTCTTGTACTTAACACAAAGTCTTCCAAAACGCTTTGTTTGATGTAGTTTATTTACAAAATATTATCTAACGGCGGGTCCCAATATTCTATCTACAGTTAAAAGTAAGCTTACCTTCTAAAGTTTAGTTCCCTGACATTTTTTGTTATATTACGATAAATAACATAAGTTGCTAAGCAACTAAGCTGTAGTACGTCTATCTTCAACTGTTAATAGAATATTAGGACCCACTGTAAAACTACATTGTTACGTGCAATCCGTACAATAAAACCTACTGTAACCATTCGTACACTGCGTCAGCCTCATACGTGACGAAGGCGGTACTCATCTTTTTGTTCACGGACTATTAGGCAGATCCCTGGACTGTACTGGAAATATGAACCGCTTTCAGCAACATTTTTTACTGCTTCCATTCCAGTACATCGATAACGCCGATGTATTTATTCCAAAAACAACTTTTATTTATCCGCCCTGATCAAAAGTAGGTGAAGTTTGTTTAAACATATATCTATTTAGTTCATATAAAATAGGTCTTTCAGGAATTTCCATTGAAAATGGTGAGATCTCAGAACAGTAATCGAATCTCCAGTGACGCAAAGGACCTTGTAGTTAGCGCAGAAAGTGAATGGAATGACAACTTACAGTCCAATCCATACCGATTAAGATTTCGATTTAGGTTTTACAAATCGACCTACTGGATGACACCCTTTGGTATGCTGGTATTGGTGGTACAGGTCAACTATACCATTCGGTACCCATGTTGGTGTACAGTAGATAATCTCCCATAGCGATTTTACGACACTTCTTGGGTGAGTTAGAAATAGATTCAAAGTTTTTATTTTTTATTTTGACAAGTGGCGGATTGAAAAGAATACAAAATAAAGTAATTTTTTTAGAGTTTCCCTTACATTTATGACGGCGGTTGCAAAGTTGTTTTCTCTGTAAAATGTCATTTTCATACATTTATTATAATCAACAAAGTAATCCAGATAAGTCCTTCCAAGTGTAAGCTCTTAATTTCTACTACAACTACTAAACGGACCCACACACGGTAAATAATGTAAATCGATTGATAATATTCTTGAGTACGCTTAGATAGTGCTGGCAATAACACCAGTGTTGCATACAAATGTGCTCGAACAGCGGAGAGAGCCCGGGCATGGTAACGCCGGCATTATCCGGTTTCAACCGGAATTTACCGGCCACCTGTAACCCCTTGCGGTTAAATTTTCATAGCTTCCAAGGCGCCGTAGAATTTTGTATGCATTTTTACCTTTCAAATTGCGAACGCTGTACTGCTGGCAGCATACTTAGTGTGCCATTCCGCCTTTGTTGTTGTAATATAAATGAGTGTTCCATCGTGGAAGAAAATCTTAGATGTCTTCAATTCTTATGGGATGTCAAGAGGACTTGACAGATGGTTGTTGCCTTTGATATTTTGTTTATTGAAATTAGATGATGGGCAAATATACATAACAATGAATGATATATGACTTTTGAAAATTTACTCCTAAACATACAAACAACGATTACTCGAGAGTAAATGCCGCATTCATCACAAAAACGCTTTCTCCTAACAAGATTTGAACCCGATCTCTTGGCAGGTAGCCAGCAAACCTGACAAATATAATATCTTGAGTTCTTCCGTGCTTCGGAAGGCACGATAAGCCGTTGGTTCTGGCTGCTTCTGCAATCACTAATACCCACCACAGAACAGATAAACCCACCAATCCGCCCTGGGTCTGCGTGGTGGGTAATGCCTCGTTCTCACTTTATTCTTCCATCCACAAGGAAAACCGTGTGGTGACGGCAGAGTAGAATACAATTATCACCACCCCAAATCTGTGTCCCGTGGGTGTCGTACAAGGCGACTAAGGATAAATCAGCGACGAGGAATGGGCAGCAGCGTTCCCCTTATACCACCTAGCAATGTACTGCGACTTTTGTGCCCGACGAATGGCAATTGGCTCGCCACCTATTACATGGGACCTAACATAATTGGCGAAACGTGGGTGCTAGTTCACCTCTTCCTACCCCTTCGGGGTTATAGGCGTGATTTATGTATGTATGTATGTACAAGGAAAACCTCTGCCCAAGCAGTGAGGACATTAAAGGGCTGTTGATGATGAATACCCCTGCATTAATGATGTGAGTGCGTGTTTATCTATGAAGCCTATTTCGGTTGTGAGCGAACGACATAACCTTAGCTTCTAATAATTTGCGTTGACACCATAAAACTAGAGAGCGTCTCCCTCTACGCTCATTACATTCCCAGTGTAATGCATAGAGACGTTAAACACTTCATAAATAAGTAAACGGCCATCGGGGCCGTCGTTACCTCGATCGCACAGGTGGTCCTTAAACATTACGGCCGGATACGAACCGGATAATAAAACCATTTGCACGCGCGGCCCGGTGATCCGGTTCAGGTGGATGGACCGGCTCCGTGGCCGATTTCGGTGGCCGCCTCTATTTCCACCGAAATTGCCACGCGTCGGCCGGGGCGCAGCCTTTGTTTGGCAGATAAAGTTTTGTTGATTTGTGGTATGACTTCTTTGAAGTCCGCCTGGCTAGCTACCACCATCTTAATATATTAGTTCGTCATAATGGTCCCACATGCCTACGGCCCATTTAGGAATAGTTGAAGGAAATCAAAATAAATAATATTTTCATTCTGCAACTCGTCCCACGTTAATATAAAAATGAAGAAAGGTACAATTAGTAGCAAAAGTGTTTGTTTATCTGGGTTCGGCGCAGTATGTTTCCTGTTCCATTCATGTCGGTCAGAGGTCTTTAAGTCATCCACTCCTTCTCGTTTCAAAAAAACGGGTTTGCTAGGAAATATTTAATGATTACAACCATATTAGAGCAAGAGCCCGCGATGGCTAGACCTAATCTGTAGCCATAATAATAATGTTAACAGCATTATTGTGTTCCGACAATGTGTGATAAGATAGACAGCCCCTCTGTGGTTGAGGGTTACCGGTTAAGCTCCATTGCATCTTCGGCCCTTATCGTCACTTACCATCAGGTGAGATGAAGGACAAGAGCTTGCCTATCTAGTATATATAAAGATTTTCGTTGCTATTAACAAGCAATGTTCTCTTATATTTGCACCAACAGTACCAACACATTTGAAGTAAAATAAGATCATCTTTATTCTAGCCGTGACTACGGCCGGTGTAAAGTGATTGAAACGTCGGGTTAAATAATAAACATGCCAAACGCCTAATTATACGCGAGTTTTATCCGTCCGTAAAAGTTAATAAATAAATTACAACGTCGCAAATATTTGATAAGTAGAACTCTGAAATATATTAGACACAGTAATTCATATATTTAGCAATATTAAAACCTTTCCCCACGCCCAGTCTCTGACTCTTCTTCCCGTACCCTGCTGGCAAATTATTTCAATAATAGCTATCAAAGCATTTTACCTCAAAAGTGTAAAATAAAATACATAAATCACGCCTATATCCCCGAAGGGGTAGGCAGAGGTGAACTAGCACCCACGTAATAATATTTTATGCTTAAATATTCATTAACTAAGTATAATACTTAATAATCTACTCCGACATAATATGTCGTCTGAATATGCAGAAAAAGCTAGTATATCTTAAAGGCGTATTAACTTGTGCTTGTACTGCGTAGTCAATATAGATGGGCGGGCGTGGGTCGTTTGCACGTTCGACCCAGCTTGGCCCATTGACTACCCGGCCCATTTAGCATGAATGGCCCCTAAGACATGTCACTCACAATCTTTATTGTTTTTTTTTGTTCTTCTCGATTTTACTGTAGCAACAGATAAGAAAATTTGAGTTTCCAGAATACGCAATTCGATATAGTACCGAAGGCATGAAACTTAGGTACCTCTTGCCTATAAGTTCTTTGTTTATTTATAGAAGAAGTGCCAGGTGTTTTTTTCAAAATAAATTAATCACGCTGTAAGAGTAATGCTACATTTAATAGTAATAGTACCCAAAAAATGTTGGTGTAAGGCAGGTGGACGCCTCATAAACTTAAAACAAAACCTTGAGCAATGTATGTAAGTATGTTGCATGTTGTCATCCCAATCATTTTCTACGTTCAGTGGTCTCAGGACATGTCCTTCCCATCACTTTTTATGCGGTGACTTAATAAAGAAGGAATGGGAAAGACGTCTGGCCGATATAATTGGAAGAGGAACCAGTATACTGCCCCGACCCAGATAAATCGACGGCAAGAAGATGGCGATGATACTTAATTAAAATTTAAAAGTAAACATAATAAGAGTATCAAAGACCTTTCATATTTTTTAATAATTGACTAAATTATCTCCATTACTATAAAATTAAATGTCAACCAAACCATACATACATACATACATATGTCACGCCTTTCTCCCACAGGGGTAGGCATAGATCACTTCTTTCCACTTGCTACGATCCTTTCATACTTCTTTCGCTTCATCCAATCTCATCAATCTCTTCATGCATGCCCGTCGGTTTCGGGTACTCTTGACCTGGCCCTTTTTCAAAAGACTTTCAATTTGATTATGAAAGATCCGCCTAGGCCTTCCCATTCCTCCATTCACTTTCGCCATGTAAATCCTTTTTGTCATTCTTTCGAAACCATGCGAGCATCCCTTTCTCAATCCTTGTCATTACATCTTCTTTCAAACCACACATTTCTCACACACTGTTATACAATCGATCGCTCAACCTTACCCCAGACATGCTTCTCAACGCTCTCATTTCTACTGCATTTATTCTACTTTCATGCTTCTTCTCCCATACCCAACTTTCACTTCCATACATTAATGTCGGAACCAGCACTCCGTTATGAACAGCCATACGAGCCTTTCTGGACACGCTTTGGCTGTTCATAAAAGTGTGCAATGCCCCGTTTACCATATTCCCAGCTTTCACCCGCTTTTCAATATCACTATCACCATCCATCTATCCATCTCTCGTAAATACAGATCCCAAATATACAAACTCTTTCACTTGTTCAACATTCTCACCCGCAATCTTAATTTAACACTTCGTCATTTGTTCATCCCTTTCAAAAACCATGACCTTTGTCTTGCTAACATTTACTTTCATACCTTTCTCTGTCAACCAAACCAATCATACTATATTAAAGTAACAATTTCGAAATATTCTACACGCTGAAAATCAACCATCATTTAATTATGCTCGCAATAACCGTGTCCGATCATTCTACTCTAAAATCAAAACCACAAGCCATCACCTTATTAGCTACCGAACGGAATATAATGGCCATTGGCTGCAACACGATTTTTCAACGTAAACTCCAAATGACAGGTTAAGCGAGTAAACAGCGTTAATTCAGACACCGGATGGCGGATCACCTCAGGTATATACAGGGTTATTTTTAAAACACCAAAATCCTCCCATTACTAGATAGCTAACATCATTAACAACAACGTTTGTTTATGAGTTTTAATATAACGCAATACATTGCGCAAAATTATTTTTTAAGTTTTTATTGTACTGTCTTGACATTTAGGTATACGTCTATGTTTTAATTCATAAACGAAAGGACGACGCTACTCTAGGCCCGCGCGCTGCTTAATACCGATGCAAGTAGGTGTACATAGAGTTATTGACTTTTAGAGCGGTAAATTAAATTAGTATTTATTTTTTTATGAAAGTAAAATCTTACGAATCATCAAAAGTCGTAGAACAAACATTGTTGCTTATGATGATAGCTATCTACTCTTGCGAGGTTTTTGGTGATTTAAAAATAACCCTGTATATCATTCCGATGCCGAAGCTTATTACAAGAGTATAGAAGAACAGAGTGTATACACCTGAAGTGTTTCTTAACACAGATTAAACTTAATTATTTACTTCTTGTGGAAGATGACTCCAATTCATCTGAAAGAAAATGAATGGTGTAGTGACGATCTGAAAATTATTCCCTTGTTTGTGCTTTGTAATAATATAGCTATTTGTGCCCCAGGAAAAACGAACACGTAATGTTCCAAGTTAACGTTAAATTAATTATGTCGCGCCAACTACAAAATCTCCAAGAAATTTGCGCAAATCAAATGGGTGTCCTGCGTCGGGCTGTCTGTCTCTGTCTGCTTCGGCGATAATTAGACAACTGTCCATCAACTACAACCAGACGAGACATTTGTTTTTTTCTTTATTTCGTTCGCTTTTAAGTTGTCACGTTCTTCTACGTGACAACCTGCTGCTGTAATTACGAAGAACTCTCTTTGTGCACAAAAATTTATTTGAGTTTCCATATAACGAGTAATGTAATCAAATTAAGACCATCACATACAAAGGTAAATGTTAAATACATACAACATTTGTTGTAATAATGCTTGTATTGTTACAATTATTTGACAAAATGAAAAGATGTCCTCGTTGTTAATAAAAATCGTACTTATGCCAAAATTGCCAAAGTTATAAAACCACCTAGTTTCCTGAGCGATGGAATCGCATATTTGCAGAACATTTTATTAAAGTTGATGTGCACCTCGCAGTAGCAGTAAGGTATACCGAAAGTCTAATTATGGCTGACGACCTAAGTATAAACATAATTTGTTATACCTACAGCAGTCTATATGAACACTTTAAGGCACACCCTTCGTCCCAAATGTGTATCAAAACCGCTGAACGTATCTTAATAGGCTATTGGTGGACAAGGCCTGGATTAAGTCTTCAGCTCCCATCGTCCCTCGTCCTCCACGGGATGGGCAGTCGATCCTAAGCCCTTTGACAATAGCCCGTTGTAATGCGGGGGGACTAAATTAAAACGAAACAACATTTTGCATTACAAACGTTGCCAAGACGCAACACGCGTGTCCTATTTCATGGTGATAGGAAAGATATGGTAGAAGCATCTTTTCCCTATCACGTATACTCTCAATCCAGATTAATTAAATCCTAGTGATGTTAAAGAATTGAATTAATCAGGATTGAGAGTTGACTAGGTACCAGAATGGAGTTGTTACTTAAACCGTCTTAAATATAATATCGATAAACTAATCTCGATCATAGTTCTTCAAAGACCATGATGAGCTATGCTTGAGGTGACATGTTCTTGTTTTTTTTTATTTTACTTACCTTGCTTACCAGCATAGTGTTTCTTCACGGGTCGCTGATAATGTTATAACAAAAAAATTGCATTATTGCAACAGCGTAACTCTCAGTGGGTAAGTCACAAATTCAGAACACACAATGGCTTGAGTTGAATCCAGTTCTTAAACAGTTGAAGTTTCAAATTCTGGCGGTTCTCTAAAGAATTTCCTCAAGTGCACAAACGCTGCATGTTATAGGATAAACATCGTAATACTGTGGTAATACCTTTAGTTCCAACGTTAGTTTCAGACAGCCAACTTGTGCCTGAAGTTGGCCACAACTCACGCATACTTTAAGAGCATATTTCGAGTTTGTCGGGAGCATTTCGGCCACTGATCGGTTCTGAGGCATAAGTAAATGCCTTGGGGTACCCTTCAAACTTAATGAGAAATAATAAGCTTGTATCGCAACAATTAGCTTCTAATAACTTGATCAAATCGCAATCTGCTCGATAACGACGCTGAATTTGGAACGATTGAAGTTAAGAATATTTAAATGGCACTTTTTGAAGATATTTAGTATTAACACCAACTTAGAATTTGAAACTTTGGTAATTAAATTGTTATTAGACAATTAATTCAGATGGATTATCTTATTTATTTATTTAGGATGTCTCTGTATAAGTCTTATTTTGTTTCCCAAGAATTTTATAAAGTGGCCGTCGATCCAAGAGCACAAGAATATAATGTAACAAATGAGCAGAAAATATTACTTATGTATTTTTATACTTTTCAACAACCTCACTTTACAAACACCGCATTAACAATCATACAAAACTGACAAGAATATACTAGAATTGTAATAAAACTGGACGATAAAAACCTAATATGTAAAGAGGTTCACAAGCAATAACCTGAACGCATCGAGAAATACTCATAAAAGAAGCAGTATCGAGTATCAGGTGAAAATATCTTTTATTTCGATACGTCGCTAAAGTAAGAAGTAACACAACCTTCCTTATCTGTTCCGAGAGCAGTAAACCAAATATTTTATTAAACACCTCCCTTGCTGACCTAAGAAAACCAATAACCATTTCCCCTACATCTATATTCCACACGTACATTCAATTTTAACCTTTCATCCGCTGGGATAAGATCTTTAGGAGTTACACGTGCAAGTTTGTAATCAAGGGAACGCAAACTTTAGCTACAGTTTTCTCGGGGGATTTTTTATCTTATGTTCTAGGTGGTAAGGATTTATGTAGTGTAAGTGTCAATGTGGTTAGAGGTGGCATTCGATAGCTGGGGTCATAGATTCACATCGCATAAACAACGATATATTCGGCGTTAGTGTCGGCGTGGCGCAACTGTTGCAGCCTACTGACTCTGACCTGAATCTGACTCCATATGGGTCGGGTATTGGATTGGTACCTGTGCCTCTAGCACGAACTTTTCCAAGTTTCGTAACGTAATCGTATCGACAAAGCTTTGAATGTATGGATGAATAAATGAACGGTTTCAATGACAGCGACAGTTTCGAATTTGTTTTAATAGCATGCCCGTCGGTTACGGGCATGATATAAAAAACATTCTTGCCCTTTTTTAGTTTATAGTTTTGCAAGTCGAGTTTGATAATTTTATAATTTATATTTTGATTGACAATAAGTTACTGCTAGTTTCGTATAAAGTTTCCAGTACGTTCTATTTCCAATGGACTCGATAGACACGCTACCTGTGAAATAAAACGTATACACAATTTTAAACCCCTAAACCCTTAAACACAAATCCCCATAAACGGATAAATCAAATTCGTGTGCACCAACAGCGCACGCTGGCCGGACGGACCCCCATCACATCCACGTCGTACGTCCAAATTGAATTTTGGCGAAACGTCCGGATGTATTACGGGCAGGCGGCGCTGCCGTCATATCAATTTATACGGCAAATTTCATATTTACCGGACTATGAGGATTTTTTGCTTCCGGAACTTGATGACTGCCCAGCTCGAGCGTAAGGATTCTTCCCTGTTTTTTGCGGGGTCCTGACGCGTATTCGATGGGAAACGGACCTTTATCGAGTCTTGTCAATACCGTATTAGGTACAATATTCGTTTAACACAATACGAATGATCTTTCTCTCGGGATTTATTTCTTATTCTTGAGCGGTGATGCAAATGCTGGCCAGTATTATGCCCTAGTCTGTCCATATAGTACAGTAGTACAGTACAGTAGTGGGTTCGAATCCTGTTTTTTTTAATGTTTTATGACAACCACCATTAGACCGCATACGCCGGGTGCTAGTTCACCTCTGCCTACCCCTTCGGAGATATAGGCGTGATTTATGTATATATGTATGTACCATTAGAACTAACCTTACCAATTCAGAATTGATCACCAAAATGTCAATTTAACACATTTTACCATTGACATAATTAGAGAGCAATTAGCTGAATTAAGGTTCAGTACAGGGCGCTAGTCAGCTCCAATAAACATGCGGTTGTGCGCTAACGAGCTGTAACGCAATCACCAATCAGCATCGACTGTTGCCGCCAGCGCCCAATCAGATGAGAGGTTCTGCTGCATCGGTAATTGTGCGAAGATGTCGCTCTAAAGCACTGCTCGATGTCATTGGGAATGTTCGAATATAGACATACTCTTATGTACATTAGATGTTTTATCGCCGTGTGGTGACGACGACTAATACATACAATTGTCACCTCCCCAAATCTCTCCCGTGGGATGTCGTACAAGGCTACTAAAGATAAATCAGTGATAACGAATGGGCAGCAGCGTTCCCCTTATACCACCTAGCAATGTTCTGCGACTTTTGTGCCCGATAAATGGCAATAGGCTCGCCACCTATTACATGGGACCTAACATAATTGGCGAAACGTGGGTGCTAGTTCACCTCTGCCTACCCCTTCGGGGATATAGGCGTGATTTATGTATGTATGAGCTTTTTGCCATCTATCGGGCACATATTCGCAGTATATTGCTAGGTCGTATAAGAGGAATTCTGCTGTCCATTACTCACGCTGTCTTTACCCTTAGTCGCCTTGTGTGTCACCCGCGGGAGAGATAGGGGTTGTGACAATTGTATTCTGCTCTGCCGTCACCACATGGCCAATCGCCTTTGGAGATAAATAGGCGTATTTTGGATTTTACTTTCAACATTATAATAAATGTTAGCGTCTTAGTTGGTCGAGCGGCTTAGGCACCTGCCCGAATTGCAGTGGACGCGGGTTCGATTCCCGCATCAAGACCATAATTTTTAGATTTTTTCTAACCACAATAGGTATTCTTTGTATAAATAGGCGTGGTTATGTATACCTGTACGTAAGATCGCTTCGAAATGTTGATATTGGGAAAATGCCTGTTTACGCCTGTCAAAACGCCTCAAGACCACTCTACTTCGAGCACAGCCTCCGAACTGGTGCTTCTGAGCCCCTTGAAACTGTTCCAAAGTCAAGTGTTCTTGAAAGTTCCCAAAAATTGTCGCGTCACCCCTCGTTTGACAAGCGACGTTTACTCTGTGTCACTCGTGTCCCTACAACACTGGAACTAGTTGCGTAGTGGCGCTTCTACACAGTGCAAGCTTAAGCAAGTAAGTGCGCTCAAGTTAGTTGATCAGTGCATTTATAAACAAAGGCCCGAGCTACTTTTGCAAGTTACTTGGTCAAGTCCGCGCGAGTATTTTATGTACTTTATGGGTCTTGTTCGTTTCAGCTGGCAGCATGTCTGCGCAAGTACCCCGTGCGGGCTACATGTTACTTGTGCAGGTACATCCTCGAGTGTCTGGACTCTCTGGAATCGGTAACATGATGTATATAACCTGCACAAGTTCTTCAACATGCGCAAGCTACATGCACCGTGTAGAAGCACCATTACTAACTAGAAATTGTATGAATAGTTATTGGACGAATAGTTGAAAGTCACGGTTGGATGTCTCTAATTGACAATGTGTTGTAGACGTTGTTATTTTCTGTCGTAGTGAGGTCTTTTTTTCTAATTCATTTTAAGTACATTTTTATATTTCAATTATGGGACAATAAAGATTAAATTAATGATTGGGTAATGTTATCGGTAAGAAGCAGGTTATACACTAGGTGGGATATATTTTAACATCCTATTAATTGTTTTACATACATACATACATAAATCACGCCTATATCCCCGAAGGGGTAGGCAGAGGTGAACTAGCACCCACGTTTCGCCAATTATGTTAGGTCCCATGTAATAGGTGGCGAGCCTATTGCCATTTATCGGGCACAAAAGTCGCAGTACTTTGCTAGGTGGTAGCTGTATAAGAGGAACGCTGCTGCCCATTCCTCATCACTGATTTATCCTTAGTCGCCTTGTACGACACCCACGGGAGAGATTTGGGGTGGTGACAATTGTATTCTACTCTGCCGTCACCACACGGCATTATAATTGTTTTAACTTATCAAAATATAGAGTCGTCACTATCATCGGAGTCTCCTAATTTGCAGTAATGTGCCGATATGTTTTAGTGTTTCTGTAGATCATCATCAGTTAGATAATCAACGGACGGTATAAGTTAACACACATACATTACTGTCTATCCGACGCTTAAATTGCAGTTAATGTTATGTGACGTTTTTATACAAAGGATTCTATTTTCTACTCCCGGGGAGTGGAGAACAAAGAAAGAAGCTTAGCGGAAACCTAATGAAGATGAAAATATGATTACATAGCTTAATGGAGACCCAATGGAGAAAAATATGACCCAAGTTATTAAATCTATAATAATATTATAAAATATGACTTTCTAGTAGGTACGTATAGTCAATATCGAGTGCTGCTTCCGTCAACTGTACAATACTCCTTATCCCTCCTGTAGACGATAATGGAGACGTCAAGATATGGAACAAAGAAAACTTCAAAATTAGAACCTGATAAGAGATGATTTGGTTGTTTTCTCAAACAAAGTGAGTTGTTAATTACAACCCGTAAATATACCCCTTATTTGTGTTGGTATAGCTTGTGTTCTTATCTGAAGTTGTGCTCTGAATCTAGACGTTTGTAATTATAAAAAATTAGGCAAGGGACGCAAATATCCTCTTCAAACAGAGCCCCTAAACGCAAACACGGCAAGGGTCCAGAATGTCCGAGTCATCTGTACAAATATGCCGAAGTCACGTACCGGTGACCGCCTCACTCGCGCTTCACGTATAACACAGAAGACAGAAGTACCATCGCGGGTAAGAAACAGCGTGTATGAAATAAAAAAAAATATTTATTGATCACCAATATAACTAACATTAACAATCGCAATTATTATTGTGATTACAGAAAGGGTTACTGAAGCTTAATTCTATGAAGGCGACAGTCCATGAGGAAGCATTAAAATCTTAAAAATTGAATTTAAAAATACAAATTATGCAGAAAATACAATCAGTCATCATCGTCTATATTCTTCTTGAAATTTTTTATATATGCTTCATTATCTGCATCACCTTACCTTCTACTGCCTTTACCCCTTGTGAGTGGATATTTATATTCTTCTCTTTTACTTTGTAATACTGGATTCTGTTCTAGATGCATCTACATACCGCAACGTGCCCTTTAAAGCACAGAGAAATAGCGATAAATAATAGGTCACCTGTCCAATGGCTTGTCAATGCGAAAATTGCTTAGTTTACATAAGTTTAGACAAAGTGCACACATTTGGACATTTAGGTCCTCTGCTATTGAGTAAGTCAGTTAGTCACCCCAGAATCGCCCACTGTTGGGCTAGGCCTTCCCCAAGGGTCTCCCTACCAATCGGTCCTCCGATGCCCGCATCCAGCGGCTTCCCGCGACCTTCAATAGATATACCAACGCCATTCGAGGATCTTTCCCCCTCTCATCTCAGTCATCCACGCAATGTGCCCTGCCAACTGCCACTTTGATCCGCATTGCTTCGGGCTATGTGGGTGACCTTAGTTCTCCTGCGGATCTCATCATTTCTGATATGACGCATGAAAACATCAAGCATAGCCCTCTCATTTGTCCTCTAGTGACTGGTATAGCTTAGGTACAGCCGGCCGCCTGCCTGACCAACCCTCTTTGGGTATGCTGTTGTTGGTGGTTTGCCCTCCACCATTCGGATGCCCTAATGTGTTTATTGGTGTACACCGGGCAATCTTCCTCAGTCGACATTGACGACACCCCTGGGATGAGTCGGGCGGGGCTGGCACATTTTACATTATTTTTTCGCTCCCAGGCCAGCATGGAAGAATGGGCCTGTTGAGTAAGTAGCACAAATTATAATTGTGTACAGCTCTCCCGGAGCTCGTTCCCAAGTCAACTGGTGTCGTGTCAGCGAGTGATGGATGAGCGGGCTAACAGCCGCCAGTGCGCCTGCGCATCTATGACTAATAACTCCATATTGAACTCGACATTATACTCGTCGTGTCGTTTTCAATGGCCGCTCGTACGCATAGTAATTCATGATCAATGCTAACTTAAATAACATTTTTTGTACTATTTAGGTTGTTTGTTTGTACTAGTTAGTCACACGCAATCAAGTTGGACCATAGAATATACCTGACATTAAAGATGCCTGATACTCTAGAAACTGAAAATGCAATAGTGCATAGTGCTTGTTATATATTTACTCTATGACTAGGTTGCTAAGTTACCGATATTATTTGATTGTCATTCTTTTACATACATTATACGAAATACACTAATCTACAAATAGCATCTTATTTAAAAGTGCTTATATTTTATAGTAGAATTTTTTTATTACAAACAGACTTATTTAGAGAATTATTTTAAATAAAAATTTTAATTTCACTTACCCATTGTTTATAGTTTCCGAGATTATCAAGAATTTTTATGTGCTCCAGATTTATTGAGAGTAGAGTGTCAAGTCATATAAATAGTTCCTAAAACGCCTTTCTCTATTAGTTGTTGGCATAGATAGGTTCTTATCTTGCTACTTATACTCATCGCTAAATATATTAATGTATTCAAACATGCCTGTCGTTTTAGGGTCTTATTCATCATTTCAGCCGAGAGACGCCTACTGTTGCAAATAGGCCTCTCTCTCTCTCTCAAGGAATTCGATTATTCTTGGTCTAGCTTTTTTCTAGATATTCAATTTACATACATACATACATAAATCACGCCTACATCCCCGATGGGGTAAGCAGAGGTGAACTAGCACCCACGTTTCGCCAATTATGTTAGGTCCCATGTAATAGGTGGCGAGCAATTTGCCATCTATCGGGCACAAATGTCACAGTACTATTGCTAGGTGGTATAAGAGGAACGCTGCTACCCATTCCTCATTACTGATTTATCCTTAGTCGCCTTATAGGACACCCACGGGAGAGATTTGGGGTTACTCTGCCGTCACCACACGGCATTCAATTTGATTACGAAATATTCGCATAGGATTTCGCTGTTCTATTTTTGCCATAAAAAACCTTTTTAGTGTATCCCCTTTCACGCATCCTTTCCACATGACTAAATCATGAAAGCTTCCCTTTCTAAATTCTTGCCACTACGTCTTCTTCTCAAACGTTTAAGACATCTGAATTAAACACATGCGTATTTGGTTTCACAGACATGTTTTATAAAAAGGCCAAAGCAATCTAATATCATAGTTTAAAAAGTATAGGTACAGAGGAGTTCGCTTGTGCAGCGCGCTGGGTCTGCGATTGCGTAAACTAAGCAATGTTCGCAAAGGCCGGATGGATGGATGGGTGACCAAAAACTTATAATCTCGAGTTCCTCCGTGTTGAGAAGGCACGTTAAGCCGTTGGTCCCCGCTGCATCTGCAGTAGTTAATACCCACCAACCTGCAATGGGCCAGCGTGGTGGGTTATGGCCTATAATCTCCCTATATTCTTCCATCCATAGGGAAGGCCTGTGCCTGGTGCCCCAGCAGTGAGGACATTCAAGAGCTGGTGATGATGATGATGATGATGTAAATCATTCCCACACATGGGCCTTCCTCAGGGATGGAAGAATATAGGGAGATTGGGCCATAACGACTGGAGGAACTCGAGATAGTAAAATTTTGGTCACCCATCCTATGACCGGCCTTAGCGAACTTACTTAGTTTAAGCAATCGCAGGCCAAACGCGCTATGTCATTGCGCTAGCGAGCTCCTCATGATGATGATGATGGTGTACATGGTACCCTATTATCACTGAACACGCTAATCTTATATATAAAAATCTCGTGTCACAGTGTTTTTGTTGTAGGTCATAGAATAGGTCGTAGGCTCTTTTCTATATTCCTAGATGACAAGGCGTGGATGCTAGTTCATCTCTGCCTACCCCTTCGGGGATATAGGCCTGATTTATGTATGTATGTATGTAGATGACAAGTTGCCAAACAACGTTTGCCGGATCAGCTAGTCTTCTATCTTATAAATATAAAAATAAAAATGAATTGCTGTTTCTTTGTCTCGCTAAAACTCGAGAACAGCTGGGCCTATTTAGTTGACTTTGGTTTTAAAATGATTGCCTTGGACCAGGCAAGGTTTATGAGGTGAGAAAGTTCGCAAAGGCCTTTTGACGTTCGTCCGTTACGGTAGAGGCGGGTCCGCTCGAGTATTGTCGTGATTTACATAGCCAGGTCAGGTAGTTGTATATAAATAAATATTTAATGTTGTGCCCAGATAGTTCCAGTAACTGAAATATATAAACAGCACGTAGGTCTACGGGTGTAGTGAGCAGAGTTATCCGGCGCCATCCGGCGCGAACGGTGTCGATACGATACCGGACCGGCATTCCGGCCGATGCACGCGCACCGCGTCTGCGTTGGACATCTATTTTCTCCTCGCAGACACGAAACAGTTTAGACAGGGACATTTTGTATCACACTCATTAAAAATTATTAAAGGAACAGATGTCGGAAATATAGAAGATCTGTTTAATTTAGAAACATTTGTTATTTACACGAACTGTAAAGGATTTAAGACTAAATAATTGCATTTATACATAATTATGCCTATATCCCCGAAGGAGTAGGCAGAGGTGAATTAACACCCACTTTTCGCCAATTAAGTTAGCTTCCATGTAATAAGTGGCGAGTCTATTGCCATTTATCGGGCACGAAATTCACAGAACACATTGCTAGATGGCATAACATGAACGCTGCTGCCAATTCCTCTTCACTGTTTTAACCTTAGTCGCCTTGTACGACACCCGCGGGAGAAATTTGGGGTGGTGACAATTGTATTATACTCTGCCGCACGGCCATACGTAATTTTATGTAGGCGCATAATTCGTATGAGGCCTCAAATACTGGATCAATATAAAAATATTTCATTAGTAAGTTCTATTCAGTAAATCGAATGGGAATCTTGGAACTACCTGAAATGAAACGTTGAATATGTTCCGGGTGTGAGTTTTACAACTCTGAGCTTGGTCAGAATTATATATTTCCTTTTAATTCATATAGGTAATTCTATACTAAATAAGTGCTAAATTAATCTGTAGAAAAGTGATGGAAACGACCGGCCAGTTGAATGCAGACCTATTAATAGTGTCGTGTCTAGTAGAGTGGTCAGTCTGCACGCCTCCCGTGTTCGCTCAGATGCCCCACGTTTTGATTGAGCCCACAGTTTACATTCAACACTACTCGCTTGTTATTTCCACACCTCCCCTCTGCCCCTGAAACATCCTTACCACCCTCGAGCTGCCATTGAAATTTCAGCTTTAACGTCAGGCGATGCAGTCCAGTTTACGTCGTCGCCTAAGCTCTGCTTAATCAACTAACTGGCCAGTTATATTTGACAGGTTTATCGACTGGTGAATGCTAGGAACATCGGGAACGTTGACTCGGTTTTGTTTGAGATTTACAATGGTTTGAACAATGCTGCTGCGATGCTCAGTGCAATACGCAGACTCACTTGTTCTAGATGGCATTGTGAATTTTGTCGGGAGCTATATCCAGGATGGTTTCGATTTTAAGCTCCTAGCTGGGAGAGAGCTGGAGGCAGAGAGAGAGCAACTTGCGTTGTGTAAGTCATTATGGAGACAAGATAAGTAATCAATCTATAAGAACGAATAGAAATAGAAGTGTATGAAACTGATTTATGCAATTCTAAATTATAAGAAAAAAATGCCTGATAAATGGCAATAGGCTCGCCACCTATTAGATGGGATCTAACATAATTGGCGAAACGTGGGTGCTAGTTCACCTCTGCCTACCCCTTCAGGGATATAGGCGTGATTTATGTATGTATGTATGTAAGAAAAAAAACATGGCGACCGTTCGTCAATTGTAAGAGTAGTTGTCAAACATGTACACCCTTGGCAGTCATGGCACCCAGGAAGGATCAGACGGAGAGTGCAGACGAGCAAGAGTAATAAAATAAAAGAAGATTTAAAAGTCAAGCGCCAATACGAGTGAGCCAGTCATCCGCTTCGAAGGTCTGAATAAGAAATGGGATTCGTCTCAAGCGCCTCGTCACAGCGTGGACGACTAAAAAGTTGGCACAAACAGGTGCGGACGACCCGGGGACCTTGCTTGGGAAAATCACTCGGAACGTTTAGCATTCATTTTCCTCAAGGGCCAAATTATAAAAGTTTCCAATGTTTGCTGTGACTCTGAAATATTCCAGTTACAAACGAATTCTCTCAAAGAGCCGAGCATACAATTCGCCTTGTTTATTGTTTATTTAGAAAATTGTGACGTGAAACAACAAAGCGGGCGTAGCTTAAAAATACAAGCATACATACATATATCACGCCTATTTATCCCCGAAGGTTAGGCAGAAATAAGGCGAAGGGCCCATATAATAGGTGGCGTGCCTATTGCCATCTAACGGGCACGTAAATCGCAGCATATTGCTAGGTCTCCGCTGCTGCACATTACTCATTGCTGTTTTACAATTAGTAACGTTACTCACGGTAGAAATGGGGGGTAGTGACAGTTGTATTCTACTCTGCCATCAACTAAGATATCAAACGCTTGGAATTAATTATTAATGATCGCTTAACATCTTTCAAACAACATTATATTTAGGTCAGTGTAGTAAGTATTATTTAGTCATATTGCCTAATCCTTTCTTACGTTTACTTTCCTATTTATATTATTTTTAATTTAGTCAATATGTATATTTATTTATTCACCAAGATCTTTACTTAATTCAATTAGGGTGAGGGGAAACAAAGTTACTGGTATAAATTATACCAATAAACCAAGGTCAACCTTTCAATATTTCTACAGTAGAATTCGTCTCGCAATCACTCGCTCTTACCCACTTCATTATTCACATTCATCCGGCTCCTCCAGCCGGGCTCTCTACTTATTCATCCGGTTTCAGGCCCATGACGGTCCTCGTAACTTAATTCAATTACGCCACTCAAATTAACATTGCAAAAGCATACATTTATTTTTATAATTGACTTTTCATTTATATGTCAATTATTGTGTATACGGCGGGCAAAGTTTAATGAATGTAGACCAAAGGATTAAGAAATAAATAAGAATACAAGAATCATACATAGTTATTTAATTTTAGTAGCGAAGCTTATAATTAGCGAAAGAGTTTTCTGGACGTAAGAATAAATACGCCGGGGGTTCTACGTGATGTGTCGACTTACTCAAAACAGCATTGCGATTGTTCGGGAGCAGCGTAGAAGGCAAATGATTGAAATCAAGTATCGCTTTGAATATCAATACCTATATCGCTCGCAAGTCAAAAAATACTACAGAAATATTGTGTGATATTGTGTTTGTGTGTATTTCTACATTACGAGGGTATACGTTGACTAACAACGTGAATTGTAAAAAAAAGACATTTCGGTGAGTAAATTTCTTGGTTGGCCGAGTAGTATAGGCATCTACCCGGATTGCGGAGGATGCGGGTTAGGTACCCGCTTCAAGACTACCAAAATATACATACATACATACATAATTCACGCCTATATCCCTGAAGGGGTAGGCAGAGGTGAACTAGCACCCACGCGTCGCCAATTATGCTAGGTCCCGTGTAATAGGTGGCGAGCCTATTGCTATTTATTGGGCACAAAAGTCGCAGTACTTTGTTAGGTGGTAGGTATAAGGTAGGTGGGTATACCAAAATATTCTTCTTAATACTGTATGTTATGGAAGTATTGACGCAAGTACTGTCGTAGTAATGCAATTTTGAGTGGCATCCATTTTGTTTTAAAGCAGATCGCTTCTTTTTAAACAAGATGCTGCAATATTCTGTGGCTCTAAATGAAGACGACCTTTCCCCAGGCCTGAACGTCAGGCTGCCGATAAATAGAGTGATTGCCATTAAATCTGTGTGGTCATAAAGATCTCACCGCTCGCGTCCTCTGGCGACCAACGGGCGCCGAGTGATGGATCACTTCCGACGAGCATTTTCTCTTATTAACTTCTTAATATGCCGTGTGGTGACGGCAGAGCAGAATACAATTGTCACCACCTCCATCTCTCCCGTGGGTGTCGTACAAGGCGACTAAGGGATAAGGCAGCAATGAGTGATGGGCAGCAGCGTTCCTCTTATGCCACCTAGCAATTTACTGCGATTTCCGTGCCCGATAAATGGCAATAGACTCGCCACCTAGTACATGGGACAATTTAATTGGCGATACGTGGGTGTTGGTTCACTTCTGCCTACCCCTTCGGGGATATAGGCGTGATTTATATGTATGTAAAAGCTTCAAAAGTCAATTACATTTCAATTGTACCCGTTTACTGGAAATTTAAGCCAATTGCAACCGGTTAACCAACGGCTATAGGAGAATACGTACCTACTTAATCTGGTTAGGCAATCGTCATAAATCAGGATGTGCTTAGCCCCGTCACCGCCGGGCCAGCTAAATGATGGATCGCCCGTCAGATTGCCGCTGATTTAACACACTCATTGTTTTCGACTTGTGTAAGTAACTCACAAGCGTACACGCACTTCACAATTTTAAAGGTTGCTTGGGCGAATACCGCACTGCCTTGTACTTGCTCCTTTCCACCACCGGACGACCAGACTTTCGCCCTTATGTTGTCGACATGCCTCCCATTCGCACAAAGCGATTTGCTTCCGCTTTTATTATGGGAACAGCTAATGACTGGAACTCTTTGCCGGGGTCTGTTTTCCCGAATCACTATAATCTAGACATGTTGAAGGCCAGAGCGAACAGAGATCTTCTAGGCGAGCGTATACCATCTTAAGTCTCATCATCGTTTTCCATTAGACGAGATTGTGGTCGAACGCGTAGCTTATTGAACAAACATAAACATACCTAAACGAACGCAAATGGTATTCGATTACACCCTACTAGTCTCTTTTCATCACTAGCTGTCATTCCATAAAATGGCGCCAGATTCCGCCGACAATATGTCCCACGAATCCGTTAAAAGGTCTGCAAGTTGGTGCTGTTAACAATTACCGATTGAATTGAAAGAAAGCGCAGTGGAAGAATAAATTGTGACCAACCCGTTTTTGGATTGTAAACATGGCAAATACAAAAAGAGATTTACATAAAATTACTTTACAGATGACGAATAAAGAATGTTAGAGAATGCAACTTTGGGGTGTCAGTTTACGACACAATCCTTATTATAAATATAGTCAACACAATCCTTGTTGATTGTAAACATTACAATTTTATCAACTAATCAATGACTCACGACCCTGAAGAGGAAATCCTAAACAAATTCTGCATTCACAAAACATGTGCTTATCGTATTTACATTATCCGTCAATCTGACATCTGACATACGAATGCGCGCGCATCTGTTTGCTTTTATTCGAATAAACGATGTTGTGTACATTCAAGTATCAATTCTAAGTCTCAAGCTTAAGGTTATAAATCCTCAGAGGCTTCGTTTTCAACGGCGTATCATAAAATTTTAGAATGATATTTAAATCTGAAATAATTATTTTTTATTCTAATTACAAGTTGGCCCCTAAGCCATGCAATGTTCTCGTACGAATTTACACTCTACACTGTAATTAATAAAGACGTTTTATAGGATGTTATTGTTTTGTTAAGGCTGACTCTGGAGCGGCGGATGTGGCGAGGGTTGTATTTTTAGTGGCGTCTGCGCAGGATGCTCGTACGAGGTGCAACATTGCAATGTTCCTCGGTTTCAACTTTCAATAATTTTAATGTGTGCTACGTGCCAACAGATATTATTTAGCCGATAAAATTCAATGTGGTACATATAATACCTCATCTATTCTCTGTCAATTTAAAAAAAATACAAACTTTATCATCGTCGTCTTTATATTCTTGCAAATATGCCTATGTTATTGTATGCACTTCTAACGCTATCCTTTCATAATTTCCTTAATTTATACTCCTTATTTTTATTTGGTAAACATGCTTTTTTATCACATCCATTTTTTATTAATGTAATAAGTTATAAATGGCTCTAAACAGCCTTTGAATAATTTCTACTACATTAATAAACAGAATTCAAAGCATTTTTAAATAAAATACCTTTGTAACTCTAGAACTTTGTGAAGGAAATAGCTGTCAAATATGATGTCTTTGTAACAGCGTCGTTACAGTAAATTTTGTCGCGATTGAGCCGTATTCTCTGTTTACGATCTGCGCAACATAAAAGATCGTGTCAACAATGTCGTACGGCATCCCGCTTCGAAAGTTTAATAAGTTCTTACCAATATTAAATTTTCATACTTTGTTTGGTTTGAATAATAATACTTAGGTATAGAGTCAACAACGGAAGTGGATCTTGATTTAGGATATAAACTTTTTACATGTTTTCTATTGTTTTACAAGTACTTAGCATAAATCTGCCTACGACGAAAAGTTAAACATTAATTTATTTAAGATTTACCCCCACTTCATTCATTATTAGATACAATAAGCTTTAAGCCATGGTTTAAATGTAACAAGGATTTACAGGTAAATACAGCATGCAAAAAGAAAAAACAAACTATCTAATTCTAACTAACTAATGTATAAATCTGTAATCTATGCGAATGTATCCTAAGTGCATTAATGATTGCAACAGACTTGAATACTCTTAACCAACCTTTTTCTCACCACATGGGTGATGTAAGAGACGACCAAGGAAGTTTTCTGGACCTGGAAATAGCATCGCACCCGGGGTTCGCCACGCGGTCAGTGAAGCACCCTGACATTTGTTCGATTGAAGCATTGTATTGTTTACTTATTGGCGAGGCCCCTAGTGTTGCTGACTCTTCTGTTACGACAGTAGAGTCAGCAAAACAATTGCTATATACTTGTCTGGTCCTCGATGATTAATTACGCGTTAAGTTGAGCGCCTGCTAACCTAATAAGTCGACGCCTCAGTTATTTGCGCGCACATTTTTCAGAGCAGTAAACGGTTGAGAGCGCAATTAATAAGAGCGCACGTATTTACGCTGGTGTCGTGTCGCCTCGTAAAATTAGTCGACGTTCGGGGAATGCGTGAATCACAGTTCTCGCGGTGATTAACGCGGAGCTGATACATTTGGCTGCACGACTCACTTGTTTCGACGGCAGCTGGAGACGATCATTGGGGATAATAATTGTCCCGACGAAGAAAAATAAATAGACTTGTTGAAACTTTAACCAGATCGAAGTGGGTTAGGCTTGTTTACCACACTAATCTAAGCTAACCTCATCAAAACATAGAAAGGTCATCAAAAATGGTGTTGTACACCAATAAGAATAACCTATTCTTGTTAGTTTTGCTCAAAAGACGTTAAAAATTCTTAAAATTGAAATGAGTAAACGTCTTTTTTATTCATCATCCACCACACAATCTCCCCGGCAGGTGTCGTACTAGGCAACTAAGGTTTATATTCTCTTTGAACTTTTCAATCTCTGGCGACACTTTCAAACTCTCTTACTTATTCCTTAAATTAGGTATAGGTACATTCAAGGTAGTTAAAGGACGAATGGGGTAGCTATTCATGTTAAATATCAGCGACATATACTTATATCTCATGGCGATTCATGGTAATTCTTCTTATAAGAAAAACCACACATTTTTAATGCACTGCCATGGATGTTTACACCAGTAATGTGCCCAGGAAATACCCAGGATAAGTCCGCCTGAGGCCTCCGGGGATAAGTTAAGCGGGGCAACAATAGCCATATAATTATAATTACACGAGCGAGGTTTAACACAGTTAGCGGCGTAAATGAATTCTCTTTAAGTCGCTGCTTAATGGCATTAAACTCATTAGGCGAAATGGGTCGAGTGCAGTGGGAATGAGCCGGAAGATGAATGACATCTTATAAGGTCCCCAGGAAATAATAAAATAAAGAGACCATCATCTCAACTATTTTGCCTATATCCCAGGCCTATATAGGGGTGAAATAACACCCACGTTTCGCCAATTAAAGCGCGAAAATCGCAGAACATTGCTAGAGGAACGCTGCTGCCCATTAGGAAGGTACTCATTGCTGTCTTAACCCTTAGTCGCCTTGTACGACACCCACGGGAGAGATGTGGGGTGGTGCCGTTTGTAATCTGCTCTGCCGTCACCACATAAAACCAAGGCTCTGGTTTGGCTTAGGATTTACAGCCAGCCGCCTGCCTGACACCAACCCTCTTTGGGTATAGTTAGGTAAACGGAACGCCTAAAGGCTGAATATAAGTAGAGCAGAAGTATAGATTTTACGTAAACAAAGTTGGACTCTTCTTCTCTTTTTTCCTGTTGTACTATTTGCAATAACGAGGCAGGAGGAGGAAAGGCAAAAAAAACCATTGATTTCTGACACAAAAGAATATCAAAGCGACACAGTTGACGCACCATTATTGAAATGATTGTCAAGTGCCAGAGCCCCATTGTCCAGGGTACATGAAATTCGTTTAGGGTGTTCATTTAACAATCATAAAAAGCGGAATAAAAGCTTTCAGTGTCACCATCTAGACGTGGTTCACGCTTCATCGGATTCACGGAACTGAATGTCAACCATTGGATGTGGGGCGTTTTGATTGACGCACATAATGTGCTTACAATTGTATTTTTAACCGATTTCGTAAAAGGAGGAGTTAGGTACTCAATTCGACTGTATTTTTTAAGGAGATTCGATTAGTAGTCGCTCACCGCTTACGACATTTTTAGTCGAATCGTCTGGAGGGAGGAAATATTTCTTTAATAACATAGACTTTTATTGAGATATTGTTATTGTACAGCCGCGTGGTGACGGCAGAGTAGAATACAATTGTCACCACCCCAAATCTTTCCCGTGGGTGTCGTACAAGGCGACTAAGGATAAATCTGAATATGATTAGGAATGGGCAGCAGCTTTCCTCTTATACCACCTAGGCTAGCAATGTACTGCGACTTTTGTGCCCGATATATGGAAATAGGCTCGCCACCTATTACATGGGACTTGACATATTTGGCGAACTGTGGGTGCTAGTTCACCTCTGCCTACCCCTTCGGGGATATAGGCGTGATTTATGTATGTATGTATAAGGAAGGTCTGTTGATTGGTTTGGAAGTTAGCCGGGACCAATGGCTTAACATGCTTGCTGAGGAACTCGATATGCATACATACATAAACCACGCCTTTATCCCCGAAGGGGTGGCGTGAATTAAAATCCACGTTTCGCCAATTAGATTAGGCCCGTGGAATTGGTGGCGAGCCTATTGCCATTTATCGGGCACGGAAAGTAGTAAAGCCGTACATTGCTAGGTGGTCTAAGAGGAACGCTGCTACCCATTACTCATTGGATAATATCGCATCAATATGCTAAAAATAAAAATAGTTTTCTCAATTAATCCCCAATTGTTTACGTTATCAGAGCTTAATTTAAACTCTAACCAAAAAGATATATTTCCATGCTACTTACACCCTCCGAACACTCAATTTATTCCACAGCGTATTTTCATGCTGACGCATTTAAGACCTGACGAAATTAGGAACGAATAACAATGGGACGGAATAAGAAAGGTGTGATTTTTTGCTTGTCGCATTAAATCGCGTTCACACAAAGAATGTGTACTTGTGACTTGTCAAATCGAGCGTCGGGTTCCAAGGGATTTGGGGATTACATTTAATGCCACGAATAATGTGGAAAGAAGTGGTGGGCGTGGCCAGTGACGTTGTGGCTTCGGGATTAACTCCAGGTGCACCGTTTTGGAATATTAAGTGCTCAAATTAAAAATAGGAAAATTATTTGTTGATTTTGTTGTAATATTTTGCTTAATATTTGTAAAACTAATAGGCTGGAAAAGTTTTGTAGCTTTAAATCTAAGTTTCTGCGCTGTTTCGACAAATTCGATGACCTTTATGATATTTGGTTTATGATTATGATAATTGGTTAGATCAGATTTGGCAGAAGATTGTTATGTATAAACGTGGAAGGACATAGGAGAAGAGGAAGACCAAAGAAGAGATTGGTGGATTGTATCAAGAAGGATATGATAGTGAGAGGGGTGGGTGAAAAATTGGTGAAGGGTAGAGAGGAGTGGAAAAAGGAAATATGTTCTGATGCCGACCTCGCCTCGAGCGGAAGGAAGGGTAGCTTCCAAGGGCATGCATTTTTGGACAGTAGGTAGGTATCGATATTGTAGTCTAACGCATCAGAGTCGTCAATTAACGTTAATGAGTACTTAATGTCGGTCGCTATTCTTGCCGGGTCTAGATTTAAATGATTTTTTTTGACAGTAAGTACTCATTAAAGTTAATTCACGTCTCTGACTGCAGCAGTAAGCAAGTAGCAAATAATCAGTAACAGTGGCAATATATATTTTTCTTTTTTCCAGATTGTATACACTCACAAGAATTCAGGTAAGTCTGGCCTGGCGTTTGTGAGGTGGAGGGGTTATGACTCCTTAAACTTAGCAATGTAAACAAAAAAAACTGTCATTCTATTTGAAATAGCAGAATAGTTAGCATAATTGGATGTGTCGTTTTGATTGAAACTGACTTTTTTTTAATCATCATCACAAGCGGCGGCTTAATGCCCGCACTGTTGGCGGAGCATATAGGCTTTCGCCTACGATGGAAGAATATAGGGAGAGGGGTCCACAGCCCACCTTGTTGGTCCAGTGTTGGTTGGTGCGTATTAACGACTGCAGATACATCCGAAACCAACAGCTTATCTATCCTAATATTATGAAGCTGAAGAGTTTGTTTGTTTATTGGTTGAACGCGCTAATCTAAGGAACACATAATCAAATTGAAAAATTATTTTTGTGTTGGATAGTCCATTTATCAAGAGGCTATATGCTATGTATAGCCGTGTGGTGACGGCAGAGTAGAATACAATTGTCACCACACCAAATCTCTCCCGTAGGTGTCGTACACGACTAAGGATAAATCAGTTATGAGGAATGGGCAGCAGCGTTCCTCTTATACCACCACTTATCCACCTAGCAATATACTGCGACTTTTGAGCCCGATAAATGGCAATAGGCTCGCCACCTATTACATGGGACCTGACATAATTGGCGAAACGTGGGTCCTAGTTCACCTCTGCCTACCTCTTCGGGGATATAGGCGTGAGTTATGTATGTATGTATGTATGTATGTATGTATGTATGTATATGCTATTTATTATGTCGGTTACTAACGCGAACCACTAGCCGTTGAATAAACCTAAGTTACTTTGTCTTAAGATCATGTTAAGGCGTATACAGTGAATGCGAAACACCATGCATGTCGAAAGTGCATCCGGCGCAGGCGCCGCGCAGGCGCAAATAGTGCGTAGGCGCATAACGCTCACGCACTATTCCAAAGAATACTACACACGCGAATTGTTTCAACTTGAATAATAAAGGTGAGTAGGTACTCTGGGGGCAACTCGAGATAACACAACCATTAAAATGTCTCGGTGTATATTGTTGGTCACCCATCCAATGACCGAGCGAATATTGCTTAGGTTACGCAATCGCAGACCGACCAAGCCTCTGCGCCATCGAGCTCCTCCTGAGATTTTAACATAAAATATTGATTATTTGTCCCTAACATTCCGCAAATTAATGAATGTGACTAACCCCCGAATACAGAAACGCTACTCAAAGTTTCGAGTCCTGCTTGACATTTAAGTATTGTTAAAATTAACGTTTTCCCATACAGATTCTGACCGGCATTTTCACTTAAGCAGTGCTCAAATTTTGGGTAACGTTTCTGTATTCGGGAGCAAAGAGTGCTCACCGAGCGTGCTGCCGACTGTACCGACCAATGAGTAGCGTCAACTTGATATCAACCACTTAGAACGCTAAACAAGGTGACACGCAATTGCCGCGTCAAACACCCAGCGCTTGATGCAATAACGGGATGACGGATGATGCCTTCCCTGTTCGGCGGCTTCCTGCCAGGGCCATTTATTATTCCTATCGCTCCCTATTTGGTGAAATTTGAAGATGGCGGGGTGTTAAGTGCACGACGGCCGGGGAACAAAGTGCTGCCAATTCTGCCTCGTATCGTGTTACGCGGGCGGGCGGCCGTCCAGCCTAGCCGATCTATTCGAACGAATGTAATACAAAATGTATTGATATTAGGGATAGATATTTGATCTAGTAAGGTCTTCCATGCTGGCCTGGGAGCGAAAAAATAACGTAGAATATGCCCCTGCCAGAAGAGAATGGAAAAAGAGGACATACTGCGCCGAGCCCAAGTAAGATGGGATAAGGGCAGGGCGAAGTTGATGATGATGCCAGCCCCTACTCATCCCTTGGGTGTCGTAAAAGTCGACTAAGGGAGATTGTCCGGCGTAGACCACTAAGCACCTTGGGGCACCCGAATGGTGAAGGGCAAACCACGAACAACAGCACACCCAAGGAGGGTTTGTGTCAAGCAGGCAGCCGGCTGTAAAATCTAAGCCAAAACCGTGAGTAGTAGGTATAGATTGGAATATTGTCATTCCAATCACTCGACTCTCCGTCTCATCGGTCTCTCGACATGGTCCGTTCCGTCTCTTTTCTATAGATTCATTCATCCATCACTAGCATCTTTCCGGTGTGAAGGATGATATGAATCAAAAGGGAGTGGATGGCTTGATGACGTCTGCCCGATATGAATGGAAGACGTAACATACTGCGCCGACCCCAGATAGGCTGGAATAGTGCATTTATCGAGGAAGGCTATATAAATAAGCCGACTTTAACGCGAGCGAGGCCGCGGGCGACTACTTAATAACTGTACGAGGTCCCATTTCATGGGGGCCTAGCTTAGTGTACCTACTGTATTATAGGGCTTGGAACACGCATATCACAGATCACAGTATAGCTAAGTGGTGTTTAAATACCGCTGCGTACCTATTCTTTATTATATATGTAGCTTAGTCGCCTTGTATATGACTGATATTCAATCTCCTGTAAATATAATTCCCTTCTAATAAATTTTCCAATATAGGCGATTTATTTGTCGCGGCGTCACCGCGCTATCCCGGCCGGTGACGCGTCGTCACGTCGCGAGCAGGGCTGCCAACTAAACGGATTTGTTTAAACGTGTTCGGAATAATTGAAAATTGAAGTGCTTTATAACAAAGCTATTATTTAGCGTCTTGCACATTTAATTTTGTGACTAAGCTTGAAAGAAAATAATTCTATTGACAAATGAAGAAGACCAGTGCTTGAATACTTACACAATACTTAATTTGTATGTATTTTCCCGCAGTTTATAGAGTATATTCCTCGGGAAAAGGCAGTCTTCTGTCTTGGGTGCGCTTGATTCCCTTGCTGCACTTACTCAATTCTTAAATCCTTGGTCCGCTCTGGAGTTAACATAGAGTCCTTCGTTTCGCCCGTATATATATATACGGGCTATACATATACGGGATATATATACGGACCTGTGTGTGTGTGTGTGTGTATACTACTGTTTTTTGTTGCAATATGCACCTTTAGTGACAGCCCTGCAACACCGCTAGATGTTTGCTCAGCTGCGGGACGTCGCGCGACATCGCCGCTGTTTGCGGGCAAAATTGTCTCTGAAGTCAAACAATTGGGAACGGGGTGATACAGCGGCAGCCGCTTTGTGGTCTCGCCCGCGGCTCGTCTTAGCGCATTGTACGGTACACGGAAAATTATATCGGGTAGCACAAAACAATTAATTGTTTTAAAATATGGTTACTGTCCTCCGCGCTGGACTGAAGCGTCCCGTACGGGATATATTAGGAAAGGATATATTATGCCTGGTGATGCCATCACCAGGCATAATATGACACAAGAAATCCTTTGCACCAACAATATACAAACATACATACATAAATCACGCCTATATTCCCGAAGGGGTAGGCAGAGGCGAATTAGCACCCACGTTTCGCCAATTATATTAGGTCCCATGCCTATTGCCATTTATCGGGCATAAAAGTCGCAGTGTATTGCTAGGTGGTAGGTACAAGAGGAAAGCTGCTGCCCATTCCTCATCACTGTTTTATCCTTAGTCCCCTTGTACGACACCCACGGGAGAGATTTGGGGTGGTAACAATTGTATTCTACTCTGCCGTCACCACATGGCTGTATATATCTTGGGAACTTATCTTCATAAATGCGGGTATCGTTCCCAAATAACACAAATGTAGTGGGATCACGTTATACAAGCCGTTTAAAATCGAATCGATAGGCTCTGTCAACGCACCGCGCCGCGAATATTGATGAGTGGTTAGCATGCGACGCGGCTCGCGGAAACAATGTCTGGAGGCGGCCCTGCTTGAGATTCAATAAGTGCCCCTCGCCCGGATCACCAGAACTTCACTGATTTCGTTGTTGTTTGAGTTGTGTTGGCCATCAGTCACTGTTAATCGGGAGTTTAAAGTTTGAAGATTTTTCGGCCGTGTGGTGATGGCAGAGCAAAATACAATTGTCACCACCCATCTCTCCAGTGGATGTCGTATAAGGCTACTTAGGGTAAAGACAGCAGCATTTTTCTCATATCACCTAGCAATATACTGCGATTTATGTGCCCGATATATGGCAAAAGACTTGCCACACATTACATGGTACCTGACTTAAATGGCGAAAAGTACCCCTTCGGGGATATAGGTGTGATTTATGTATGTATGTATTTTAAGATTTTGGTAGTACGACACGGTGAAGGCAATAATGCCATGTACTTACTCTTTTTCTTCTGCGTCTTGCCCTGTCTGTTTATCTTCAGTCGGTGCAGTATGTTTCCTCTTCCATTTACCTATATCGGTCAGACGCCAGGTGAGTACCTTGGTGAGGCTCATGTGGTGGGTGCGCAGCGCGTGCAGTGCGCCGTCCATGTCGCTCTGCGACCAGCTCTTGGGGCTGACGCGGGGCGCCGGCTCGGATTGGCTGCACGAGTCGCTCGTGTCCTCGCCGCTCGTTTGCAGTTGCTCTAGTGCCAATTATTACCTCTTTATTGCACATCTTCTTCTTTTTCTCCCTGCCCTGTTCCCAGTCTATCTGGAGTCGGCGCAGTATGGCTACTCTTCCATTCATTTCGGTCAGACGGCATCAAGCCATCTACTCCCTTTAGATTCATATCATCGATCGTACCGCAAAGATGCTAGTGGTGAATGAATGTATAGAAATGAGAACGAAAGGACCATGCTGTCGAGAAACCTCTTAAGAGATACAGTGATTGGGATGACAACATTACGGCCGTCTGCCTGACACAGAATGTCGGGGCTAGCACATTCTACGTTATTTTTTGCGCCCTGGAAGACAATCCTATGTGCTTATCTATTAATTTAAGGTAGATTCGTAGGAACCCACCCAAGGGTTCAATATCTATAGTTCCCTAACCAGCAACAAGATCAGACGGGCTTAGGTGCCCACCACTACTGTGGGCGTACCGCGCGCTCGAACTTAAGGAGCCGGGATCAAGTGGGATGAGCCCGGCCCTGCGCTGAATACAGAGAAGCACTGGGGCCTGATTCGCTCGAAATATTTCCCGATTTGCACTATTCCTTGGAGTTGGTTTCTGTTGCAAGTGAAAATTTGAAAAGTGAATAATATAGTTACTATTTTGATTTTAATTTCAACATTGTATAAATGTTAGAAAATACTGTGGTTACAAAAAGTTACCACTCGGCCAACCAAGACGTCTTGATTCCAGTTAAGATCCAGGCTGCCTATACCAGCAGCCTAGATCTTCGATTCGGATCTTTCTAACCTTTTCTAACCACAATATTTTTCGTAAAAACTATTATTTGCAGCCGACACATTCACGATCTGTGAGAGTTCCATTGAAAAATAGACTAAAGCAAGGAACAAAAACACTTGCGCACATCTGACACACAGACGGACGAGCAGTCGTCGCCGTCCCACGGTAAATCCGTCGGCGCGCGCGCAGCTACGCATGCGCATGCGCACGACAAATCGATGCGCGTGCGCCCATAAACGCGTCAGCGCGCACGCTGCCTCGCAGACGGCGGATCTTCATAAATCTAGACAGCATTTCTTTAATTTCCACGCAAATTTATTTATTTACGCCACGTCTTCTATGCTGGTCTGGGAGCGAACAAATAACGTAGAATGGGCCAGCCCCGATTCATACCATGGGTGTCGTAAAACTCGACTAAGGGAGATTGCCCGGCGTAGACCAATAAGCACCTTGGGGCACCCGAATGGTGGAGGGCAAACCACCAACAACAGCATACCCAAAGAGGGTTGATGTCAGGCAGGCGGCCGGCTGTAAAACCTAAGCCAAAACCTTGAGCATTATGGATTGGAATGTTGTTATTCCATTACTCTCTCCGTTCATCGGTCTCTCGACATGGTCCGTTCCGTCTCTTTTCTATACATTCATTCATCACTGTCACTAGAAACATACTGCGCTGATGACAGAGAACAGGGCAGGAAGAAGAAGACTACGCCAGCAAGATCACACCATCTAACATTCTCTTACGTACAAGTAATAGTATCAAGCAAAGGGTTTACTTAATCTATATTAAAACTAGACAATGGGCCTTATAAGAAGACTCAAAGTCACTTAAAGGGCAATGGAGAGGGCTATGCTCGGTGTTTCCCTGCGTGATCATATCAAATGATGAGATCCGCAGGAGAACTAAGGTCACCGACATAGCCCGAAGATTGCGGACCTTAAGTGGCAGTGCGCAGGGCACATTGGGGCGGAAAGGCCCGAGAATGGCGTTCGTACAGACCCCCACGAGGTGGACCGACGATCTGGCCGGTTTGGAGATCCTTGGGGGAGGCCTGTGCCCAACAGTGGGCGTCTCTCGGCTGAATGATGATGATGATGAATCTATACTATGTGTATTATAAAGCTGAAGAGTAGCCTGCGCCCTATTCTCAAACCTAGCAAATAAACACACAAAATTCATTAAACTCGGCCAAGCCGTTTCGGCGGAGTTCGATAACAAACGCTGTGACACGAGATTTTTATATATTAGATAGGACGCCCAAATACTCAAACATCGTAATAAAGGTATTATTTCTTGCGCCCCTCCTGCTTCAATACGCCCTCATAAGAACCACATTTTCATAGGAATAGCCGCAATGCAAGAGAAAATATATTATAATATCAAGAAGAATATTTACTATGTTTTCAAGACGCCCGCTCCGTGGTGAAGGAAGGCGCTTTGGGTAAACAAAATTATTTTATTGGGTTTATAGATCAATCAATAGGAACAACTAAGGAAGAGGTCTAACTCTGGAAAGTAAGAAATACACAAAAATGTCATTACATAAATCATACATACAGCCTATATCCCCGTAAGGGTAGGCAGAGGTGAATAAAACACCCACTTTTCGCCAGTAAAATTAGGTCCCATGTGGCGAATGGCAAGGTGGCGAGTCTATTGCACATAAATCTCAGTAAATTGCTAGGTTGTATATTAAGAGGCATGCCGCTGCAATATTTCCTGGAGATCAAAAAATATATATACTTATTAAATAAATAAACATATTTCCAATAGTATTTGGTGTTTGTATGGTGCGTCATCATAAGAAATAGGATTCGGTTTTTTATCCGCATTATATTCCGGTTTGACAATCTGTGCTGGGGGTCGGACTGTGTTTTTTTTTGCTAAATCTACTTGAAGTCTACACGTGATAAAAAATGGGTGATTCGTGACGTTAAACTTCTTATCAGGCAGAGAAATTAAAGTATTACTATTGTCAACTTGTAGCAAATAATAGAAATGGTTAACACAGAGCCTATTTTAAGAGAGAATAAAAAATTAACAATATTATCAGTAAACCCGCGGAAATGATGATAAAAGTCTACCTCGAAATATATATCGGATACCCGGATTATCAAAATCTTTGAATAAGTACAGCTAGAAATCTGAGCTTACCAAGATCTGACTATATTTCTAATTCTAAGAAATGGATTTAAGATTGTATAGATAATATATTATGTATTCTAAATTCAGTAATTCAAATTAGACTAGACTATAGAATACGACCGTTTAGATACTTAGAAAAGCCAAATATTGTTATTCATTCAGATTAATAAATGCTTGGTATAATGAAAAAGCTCTACTCGAATTCAATGCTAACAAGGTGACAATCTCTCCTGAGAATCGAGGATAAAAACCTTTTGTCCCGCCCCCAGGTAAGAGCACCCAGTGTCAAATGTTTTGACGTCTCAAAGGATTATTATTATAAAGACGATTGTGTGGGACAATGCGGTGCCACATTTTTTTTTAATATTTCTTTTCAAACGAGATAATCGCTAACGAAGAGTCAAAAAAAAACCAGTCAGGCGTGAGTCGAAATGTTCATTTCTATTTTTGTTCTGGAAGCTTAACGTCAATTCTGCTGCAGTATGATCAAAATAATAACAATATTCGTATTAAAAATTACCGTGTGTTCGGTCGCAAACAAGAGTCCGACATGTTTGTTTGGATAGCAGTTATGTTATCAACCAATATAATTTACACAAATAAATTCATTCGCAGATATAATAATAAAATTAATATAGGATATGCACATACCTTGCAAAAACTTAAACTAGCACAATTATTTACTTTCTTAAATAATCATATTATATCAATTTATATTTATGTAAGTCGACATAGTCATATTTTATACTTAAATAGAATTTCACTTCTTAATATTTCGTAATCTTTAGCTTGTTATTAGAAAGTCGTCATTCTTAAATATTCACTAAACAAACAATATGGCCACTTCAGTTAACAATGGGACTTTGAGTTTTATGGGCGTGTGAGTGCCTTAAACCAGCCCCAGACTACAGCGACCAAAATTTTTACTGACTTGAGACTTGTCTGTTTCTTTTTCAAACCTATACAATACTTGAAACTTGTTTTTATTTTGTGACTTACAGTCAATGCTCGAAAACATAATATGTTTTATTTTTTTTTCTTATTATTACATTACAATGTGACAGTGCCAATGTGTAAAAGAAAAATGTATACTAAGTTGAAATTTTTCTAACATTTATTATAACGTTCAAATTAAAATGAAATAAAATTTATGTATAATAATATAAGTAACAAACAAAATGTAATTGTGTAAATGTTATTTAAAAACATTCAAGGCATAGTCAAAATTATTTTCTAGTTTCTATCTGATGATTTAATAGAAAAATATAAGCTTATCATCTGACCATGTCGCTACTTATCCTAGATAAAGAAAACGGGAGGTGTCTCTACAGCGACCATTAACACTAATTTTATTACAGCCAATCGGCCGGGAGGTGCGAGGACCATAATATTACAATTTACATTACTAATCACTTGATTACATGTCATTAGGTGGATTCAAGTGGAAATGTTGACTTTGCTTTTCGATTAACTTATGACGGATATAAAATAAAGTGAATTGGTTTTTGCTTTTGAGAAAACATTAGTAAATGTAGTTGTACTTAGAAAAGATTCTGCTCTGCCAATTCAACACAATACCTATATCTTTTTGAAAACCAAATTTTAGATTTTGGGCAAATGATTTTATGTATCTATTTATTGGTTAGATGTAGGTACATATCTATAAAAAATTAGCCAAGAGTATTTTAATTTTATTTTGATAAGAAAGTAAGATATTGCCATTCACTTCTACTGTTTTCTTGGGAATCACCCTCGATTCCAAACTGCAGTGGTACCCACATATTTCAGCGCTCTCAGAGAGGCTTAGCTCAGCAGCATACGCTGTTAAAAAAATAAGACTATTGACAAATGTCGAGACGGCAAGGCTAGTGTACTTTAGTTATTTCCATAGTGTTATGTCATATGGCATGTTGTTATGGGGCTCAGCGTCCGATATTAATGATATATTTGTAATACAGAAAAGGGCAATACGTGCCATATACACACTTAAACAAAGGGACTCGTTAAGAGAATTATTTAAGGAAATAAATATTTTAACTGTAGCTGGTCAGTATATTTATGATAATATTCTATATGTTTATAAAAATTCTAATCAATTTGTTAAAGTTGGTGATACCCATAAATATAGTACCAGGCATAAAAGTAGACTAGCCTTTCCTCAATTCCGTCTGCATAAAACTGGTCGTTCTTTCTTGGGGAAATGTATACAAATATACAACAAAATCCCACGATCTTTAACGGAACTCCCTTATCTTAAATTTAAAAGCCAAATTAAACAAAGACTAGTGAAAAAGGGATATTATACGGTTATAGACTACATAAACGATAAAGATGCGTGGATATAGATTTTGTATGATAATGAGACTAAATGACATGTATATTACTGTATTAGTTTTAATTATTTTTAAATAACTAAATTAAGCTATGCTAACTACCAGTAATAATTATATATATTTTTTATACTCAATGAAAGATGTCCATAAACATCCATAAACAAATTAAATATATTTTATAAATATGATAACTAATATGATAAGATAGAATATAATAGGATATTTAATATATTAAAACATTTTATGACATCTTTCATTAACTCATAACTTCATGTAAAGGGAGGAACAAACTTGCTGAGTTTCTTGCCCGTTCTTCTCAGAACAAGGCCTCCTGGTAGTTTACGAACGGATGGTGTAGCTTATAACGTTAAATATTGGAAACTGTTTTCCTTTTCGTTTCCAGTGTTTAACGTTATTTCTTTGACGATTCATGAGTGTATGTAATCATACGTATCATATGAATAAACCATATTTTCATTTTCATTTTCATTTTCATTTTCATTTTCATTTTCATTTTCATTGCCAAGATAATTGACTTTTTTCTAATGAAACCCTGATAAGCCCAAATACTTATTGTAAAACATTGTAGGTAGTCTTGTTTTAGGTACAGTATTTTAGATTGGCACGGCAGCACTGCCAGTTAAATTAAATAAATTATATGAGCTACTTCTGCTCCCATAGCACGGGACGTGGACACATCTCTTTCGGGGGAAAGCAAATTTTTTCCTCTCGCTCTAGCTCCCACTAAATCCCGAGACAAAACACTGTTAATGGTAGAGAGAGACTTGTCCACGTCCGAGCGCTAGGCCCGCTGATGTGCCACAGCCGTGTGGTGACGGTAGAGAATACAATTGTCACCACCCCCATCTCTGCCTTGGATCGTAAAACAGCGATGAGTAATCGGCAGAAGCTTATACTTACTTTTGTACCACCTAGCAATGTTCTGCGATTTACGTGCCCGATAGATGACAATAGGCTCGCCACCTATTATATAGGACCTAACATACCTAATAAGCGTGATTTGTGTATGTACCTATTGACTTTTGCGAAAAAACTAATAAAAGATTTATTACTCACTAGAGTCAAATTATTTAAATTATACAAGCTACTTCTGATAAATATTCGAGGTCAATCTACATTATACAATGTGTTTCGCATTAACGAAAGCGGTCTAGGCGCCCGAGTCTGATAAACTCGGCCTTTTGATAAGAGAAATGATAAGTTCCAGCTATCTCCGGCTCGGAACACAGATTCTGCTGCTTGCAGACTCGATTGTAGGCATTAAAATTCACAACTCCGAAGTGATTAATATGTTCATCACTAGAACCTTTCCGGTGTGATGGATGATATATAAATCAAAAGGGAGTAGATGACTTGATGAGATCTGATCGATAATTATTGGGATAGGAAGCTCTGACGCCAGGTAGACTGGGAACAGGGCATGAAGAAGAAGAACCATCCATGTATGGTGAGTTAGGTGATTCTAAAATTTTACATCGTCGTCGTCGGCTCTTCTTTAATGTCCCACTGCTGGGGCTCAGGCATCGGGTGAATGGGAGAATAGGTCACAGTGCGGATTGGTTTTATAGTGCTTTCCGAAGCACGAAGGAACTCGAGTTAATACATTTTTAGTCGCCCATCCAATGACTGGTCTTAGCGAATTTTGCTTAGCTTACGCAATCGCTGGCCGAACGTACTAGGCAATTACGCCATCTCAATCCTGTTCTTACATTGACAAAGTGACACGAAATACTTAAACTTGACATGAGAGGTTACATTTTTGAGAATTCGGAAAAATAATATTTTAATATTCTCCATGGTTATTTCAGTCATATTATCTATCATAAACGTTACTGGTGTACTTGACGCGTGCGGAAGCATTGCCTGTTCAATATTGATGAACTTCAACTATGACGCTTTATGGTATTGAATTTGAAAGGCATATTAGTTTTAAGTCAAGTATAAAAACTAACAAATCAATTTTGTTGTGGCTGATACTTAGAAGAACTCTAAACGGTTTGAGGTATTTGGCAAGCTTTCAGTCTTCATCATCTGCCCTTTGATTTCCCCACTGCTGGGGCCTTCCTTATGGATGGGAGAATGGGCCATAAACCACCACGCTAGTCAGGTATTATCTACTGCAGATGCCAGCCGGGACCAACAGCTTAACGTGCCTTTCGAAGCAAGGAGGAACTGGAGATAATAAATGTTTGATTTTACCCATCCGGCCTTCGCGAACATTGCTTAGAGTAGGTAGGTACGTATTCTTAGACAAAGCGCGCTAAGCCACTACGCTATCGAGGTAGTCAGCTCCTCTTACTCTGTAGTAGTTCGGAACTTTTAGGCACAAATACGCTGAGTCAGTCATCTTCATGTTCATAGTCTTTGCCCTTTCGTATCTTTTGTCGATCAGATGCTGAACATTGGATGTGGGATAACGCCGGATTTCCACGCAGCCCTTGCGAAGTAACGGGCTACAGTGTTGTATCTATTTCCATATAATTACAACTAGTACCTAACATTATTTTTCGTATTAGGGAGCTAACAGTTCCTTGTGGATATTACAGGTTATTTATTCAACATACATAAATCACGCCAGCTTTCGTTATGCAGGTAGAGATGTAGCAGAGATGTACAGCCACATATCTTCAACTGTGTTTGGTCTCATGTAATAGGAGGCGAGCCTATTGCCATCTACAGGCACATCAATCGCAGATATATTCAGACACACCCACGCGAAAGACAGGGGATGGTGACAGTTATATTCTGCTCTTGATTCACTGAACGGTATTATAACAGAGTTAAATAATTTTGTGCTGTATAAACAATAGATAAATATTCTGCTCATATGTACTTATGACGGAATGAGTGACTGATTATATATCAAATTTCCTCAAATCGTTGCGGTTAAGTGGAGGTATACAATGGTAAGAAAAAAATATAAGAAAGGCGTTTACACTGAAAGGAAAATTCTCAAATAATATTCCACGTGGCTTAATCCTCCCAGAATCTACCGGCGGATCGATTTAATATCGATATGAGTGGTTCACGATTCTAATCTTTGGGGTAATCGGATTTGCGGCCTTGCCGTAGAAAGTAATTTCATTAGGTCCCATTGTGTGGGGCCTCGTGAATCACGTAACGGTTGATTGCGAGCCTAGCTGCTGCCAGAGCTTTGACGAGGCCCGGAAGTATGCCAGCCTTTGGTTTTATAAAGCTAATACAGGCATAGTTCACGCCTCTTTATCCCAAGAGGAGGAGAAGGCAGAGTTCTAGGAGGAGAGTCACTTTTCGCAAACTATGTTAGGTCCCATGTAAAAGGGTTTAGGCTCTTGCCGTCTATCGGGCACAAATCGTCGTAAATCACCTGGCCCTTATCCCAATTTATCAGCGCAGTATGTCCTCTTTCTCCACTCTCTTATATCAGTCGTTATCTTCTAATCAAAACCTAACCTTCACAATTATTATTATACCGCACACAATCCATCCATCTTTTCAGTGGTCTTCCTCTACTTCGACATTCCTCAACATTCATACCCATAACTTTAAGGCTGCCGCTTCAAATACTGGAGTAGCTATTACTGAAGTTGGGCGCAGATCGTCACGTCCAACTTGCCAAGTACAAGTCCCAACAGCTCAAACACGGTTAAGTTTCGCCGATAAAGAGTTAAAGTGCAGTTTAGGAGTTGAGACGCACTTATCACCTAAGTTTTAATGGTCGTAACGCCGTGCTTGATTTGAAGGTGCGTTACTATGTTGGCCAGCTTTAAAGGGGTCCTGTAGCCTCCGTGTTTAATAAGTCGTTGTTTGCTATTATGTTAGAATTATGTTGTTTTACTCGCTTCCCAGATTATTTACTGTTATTTTAATCGACTTTAGTCGCAATTCCAATTAATGGATTACTATTGAATGAACTCCCAAATAACCCGTGACTGATACATAACAACATAAAAATTTACATATATGTATACGCACATTTCGTAAAATATTTTAAGTCCCGTGTAATCGGGAGCGAGCCTATTGCCATAATTCGGGCATCTACGTCGCAGTGTATTGCTAGGTGGCACAATAGGAACACTGTTGCCCATTTCCTCAACAAACATAACAATTATTCCTCTTCCATTTCATGCATATCCTAAACCGTTTTTTCTGTATATCATGACTTTAACATCTCTATGAAAACAAGTGTCAGTTTAACGTAACACGTCACGAATCGAGATGTGCCATTGCATATAACAAAGCACACAAAATAAAGATTGCAGGACTCCACAGAAATATAGAAGTCCAAATAGTCCAAGTGTGTCGCTCAGACGCTTTGGAGCGAAGCCAGCGCCATTGTGTGGTCGCCATCTTGCGGACAATGCGCGCGGCCATTTTGAACAACCCTTTGTGTGAATGATGAATGTGTGTACATTTCACCTGTCCTACTCCGAACGTAAAACGTAGATATTGTAGAAGATTACGTATGTTTTTGCATTGGTAAAAAATAATAGAAGACCGATGAACAAAAAGTACATAGGTACAAAATATGTCATGCTTTTCTCACACAGGGGCAAACAAAGATCACTTCTTTTCACTTCCTACGATCCTTATACTATTCTATCCTTTCAAACCGACGAAGAAAAAAGATTTTAAACTAATTAATTTTCAGTTTTTAAACCAAGGTTAAAGGGGAAACTAGCATTAAAGCAACACATGGCCATGTGAAATCCGAGCAGCATTAAATGCACCGCCCTGGCTCGGGCCTCATTTATTTCCGAACACAGCAGCGCCGGGCTGTTTATCTTAATTTGTGCCTGTAACGGTGATCCGTGGACTAAATAATGTTGTCAATTCGTCAAGTTTAAAACACCACTATGAACGGTCTCATTTTACCTCTATAACGTTGAACATGGGGTAGGGTTGTCATCATTATCGTGGTGACTTGCTTTAATGGTCATATTTTGTTTATACAAAAATAGAACATTTTAATCCACGCGTGGGAATCGATCTCACGTCGCAGCCAGGTAAACCAGCCGCCTATACCACTCAAGAAGCTCTTGGTTGTAGGTAAATTTCCGGTCTGTTTTTCTTTGAAGCACTCTTAAGCCTATAATTGCATTAACTCAATAATATACACTAATACAATTTTGAATTGACTTTGAATGTTGAACTAGCATTCCTATAACGCGTGCAGCTTAATTGAGGACATGTCTAATCTTCAGTAAGCACGTTATCACGTTCTATAAGCCGTTGTACGTTGTCATCATAGCATTTCACGTGTCTCTCGTGCAACCCGAACAATCAGATCACCCACACCCTTCGGATTGGTCTGATTGAGTCACTGCCTGTCCAAGGTGTTATTGATATTAATTACATATTTATTGGATTCAACGCCCACGGCTGTGAGGCTATGGGCTTAGTGGCTTAGCTGGAGAGAGATTACTTTTATTTCGAAAAATACTTTTGTATTTCATAAATACTTGTTATTTAAGTATTATTTGACGGGTAATTTCTCGAATGCTCATAACTTGAAATATAATTTATAAAACATATCGTTACATAATTGTGTCTAATAAGGTATAAGATACTTTTTTTTAAGAAGAAGAGGATCACCGTTGTAATCTATACATAGTATATCAATATTGCGATCAACGGGTCTGGATCCGTTGATCTCTCCTTCTTACATGGGGCGAAATTAGTTGGCGAAATGTGGGCACACACCTCTGCATTCGGGGACGCGACCCACTTGCTAAATGTTCTGTAATACTACTTAGGTACATTTGAAATTTACTTACACATTTAAAATAATATTCTCATCCGTTGCTTCGTTACTGTACTGTTAACCTGATGTTTAAGGTTGCCATTAACATTAGGTTATATTGACTAGCAACTACACATGCCTAATTGGTTGTCACTCAATCACCATCCGCTATAGGTGGACATTAAATGCAACGTAATGCTGCTTACAATTGAAATCTTGCTTGCAAATTTGATATCTATTTCTTGTCCGTATTCTTGATAAGCCAGACGCTTGATAAGCCACTATAAACCAGACGCCATTAAGTATGCTTTTTGAACATTTGTTTATATTCAACATCCAAATATACATACATACTGCATACATAAATCACGCCTACATCCCCAAAGGGGCAGGAAGAGGTGAACTAGCACCCACGTTTCGCACATCTTGTAAGCAATAATCATCCAAATATTGTAAACAAAAATGTCAACGCCCGCTACCGCTCCGCTTGTCACCAGCTGCACAAATCACCCAGAATTGATATAAATAACATTTTGACATGTCCGTGTGTCTCGGCAATAAATCGTAATAGGCTGTAAATTGTCTCGCAACATCCCCGCGACCGCGACAGCGACATTGCGAAACGGCACAGCGGTTATTAAAATGCTAATGCATATGTTAACAATACAGTCCAATTAAGGGTTTATTACTTACACGTAGTTATTTTCTTAACTGAGGGTAGAGTTACATAAACTATCTTAATTATTCGTATTTCACACGTGAAACGTGAATTAAGTGGTTTTTGTGGATCACAGTTTCTACTAAAAGTGAATGGCAGAATGAAGGTATAGCAATCTTTATTTCTCCATGCTGAAAGAGAAACTGAGACGACCTGATCAATCAACATACTCATTATTGTTACATAGGTATACTTATGTAGATGCGTGCTGCGCCACGCCATTGGTATTTGCCAATAAACAGTGTGCTACTAGCTATCAAGCGTTTCACTTGTGTCCCTAGCCTCCGTATCTAACAGTGGCGACGAGTACCCACATTTAGAAAAGTGCAAATAGGATGTCGCAATTTGGGATTTTATCCATTTTCGACCACAATGTGCAAGATTGGAAAACATATAAAAGTCGACTTACACAGTGGTTCATAGCTAACGACATCAGTTTCAAAAATGATGCGGCGGGAGTAAAGCGACGCGCAATACTGCTAAGCGCACTCACCGACAGTACATTTAAACTCGCAGCGGACTTGGCGTTACCAAAGCAGCTTGAAGATATATCATATGAAGAAATAATCAAGTTCCTCGATGGTCATTTCACGCCGAAGCGGTGCGGGTTCAGCGAAAGGTACAAGTTCTACGCAGCAATTCAGCAATCGGGCGAGACATACTCTCAATGGGCTGCAAGGTTGCGAGGACTCACAGCACATTGTAGCTTCAACGACGTGGAAGAGGCGCTGCGGGATCGCTTTGTAATGGGAATGTCAGCAGGACCCGAGCGCGAAAAGTTATTCGCGCAGGATATGCATTCTTTGACATTATCGAAAGCAATTGAGCTGGCGGAGAGCATCCGCTGCGCTCGTGCAGGAGCAGCATCGATACCTTGTGAGCAGCGTCAGGACACGGTGTTCCAGATAGTGAAAGATCAAAATTCCTCTAAGTGTACGCGTTCGAAAAAAGTGAAATGTGCAGTGTGCGGTCGGGCTAATCATAGTTCTTCCCAGTGCCGGTTTGCAAATTATAAATGCAAAAAATGCAATGTAAAAGGGCATTTGCGTAAAATGTGCCCAAAAGTTAATTACATTGCGGCTGAGGAGGTGAGCGAGGACGACGATGGTAAGTCAGTCTTAAATATACGTTCGCTAAAGGGTGAGCCTATGACGGAAAACATAATAATAAACGGTATCCAACTAGAATTTGAAATTGACAGTGGATCTGCAGTCACAGTAATTTCAGAAAACACTTATAATTTATACTTTGGGAATGAGCCATTGCTATCCACAGGGGAAAAGCTGTGTAGTTATACAGGTAGTCGTATGACTTGTATAGGTTGCGTTCGTCTGCCAGTGAAGTACAGGCAACAGATGCAAATGCTTACCGTGTATGTTGTACGAGATGGTGGGCCATCATTGCTTGGCAGAGATTTTATTTCAAATTTTAATTTGGAATTTTCAGTCAAACCACTTAATTTCGTCAATAGTTCATTTCAATATAGCGAACAGCTACCGTCACAGTTCCCCAACGTATTTTCGGATAGATTAGGATCGTTTAATAAATATAAAGTTAAATTAAAATTAAAGCCTGATGCAAAACCAATATTTTTCAAAGCGCGCCCAATGCCGTTCGCTTTACGGGACAAGGTGGGTATGGAGTTGGATCGGTTAGTAAGTTTGGGTATTTTAAAGCCTGTGGACCATAGCGATTATGCATCTCCAATAGTGCCTGTGCTTAAGCGTAATGGATCGGTTAGGTTATGCGCCGACTATTCAGTCAGCATTAATAAGCAGTTAATGATAGATCAATATCCTTTACCCACAGTACACGAGTTGTTTTCAAAATTACATGGGGGACAGCAATTTTCTAAATTAGATTTGTCTATGGCCTATAATCAAATATTATTAGACGAAGAGTCTCAAGGCATAACTTGCATTAATACGCATCGCGGTCTATTTAAATATACACGTTTAGTGTTTGGTTTATCAAACGCGCCATCAATATTTCAAAAAGTGATGGAAAATGTCCTAGCGGGCATAGAAGGCGTACTGTGTCTGTTAGACGACGTATTAATTACAGCAAAAAGTCCCATTTTACATTTAAATAAGCTCCATACAGTGCTTAAGAGACTACAGGATGTGGGATTAACGTTACAAAAAGAAAAATGCGAATTTTTTAAGAACGAAATTCGTTATCTAGGTTATGTAATTAACAAAGACGGCCTCAAAAAAGATCCGCTTAAAATAAAAGCTATCAAAGATGCTCCAAGACCAACAGATGTAAATTCCTTACAGTCATTTCTAGGATTAGTTAATTATTACAGGAATTTCGTTCCTAATGCTTCCAGCATTCTGAGTCCCCTATATGACCTACTAAAAAAAGGGGTCAGATGGACCTGGGTTGCGGACCACGAAAAAGCTTTTATAAATATAAAAAAATATTTAACCTCTGAGCGGGTCTTAACGCATTTTGATTCGAGTGCTAAATTAATATTAACCGTAGATGCATCGCCAAACGGCTTAGGAGCTGTGTTGTCACAGATAGGCAAAGATAGTATAGAAAGACCTATTTCGTTCGCTTCCAGAACCTTAAGTTCCGCAGAAAAAAGGTATTCCCAAATACAAAAAGAAGCGACTGCAATAGTTTTTGGAGTAAGGCGATTCCATCAATATTTGTATGGGAAATCTGACCCTTTCATATTACGTACAGACCACAAGCCACTCATATCAATATTTGGCCAGCATAAGGGTATTCCCGAAGTGTCAGCAAATAGATTACAACGGTACGCAATGTTTCTTAGTGCTTATAATTATGTAATCGAATATATACGCAGTGGAGATAATAGTGCCGATTTCTTATCACGAGCGAGTCTGTGCGCGGAGAGTGGGGATACAGTCATGGAAGGGGACTGCGAGCCAGCGGCCGCGTGCGCCGCAGTCGTCGAGCGCGCGGCGTACGTAAATTTTATTGTAGATGGTAGTATGCCTGTAACGTTGGATGAACTGCGAACGGAGACGAGCAAAGACGCTACGTTAACAAAAGTCATAGAATATATACACAAAGGCTGGCCTAAAAAAGTATTAGATGTTAATGTCAAACCGTTTTTTAACTGTAGGTTACAGTTATCGTATGAAAATCATTGTGTAATGAGAGGTCACAAGGTAGTTCTGCCAGAAAAAATACGCCCTAAAATTTTGAAAGAACTACACAATTCACATTTGGGCATCGTAAAAACAAAAAGCGAGGCTAGGTCACGGTTTTGGTTCCCCGGAATAGATAAGGCTTTAGAAAGTATGATAAATAGTTGTGACATTTGTAGGCAATTACGCCCTACTCCTGCCAGGGCACCACTCACGCCATGGCAGTATCCCCAGACACCTTTTTATAGGATACATATAGACTTTCTCGGCCCAATTAACGGTCGTATGTTTTTAGTCATCGTAGATGCGTTTACAAAATGGGTTGATGTCTATGACGTAACTAACACGACTACGTCAGCAATGGTCGTAAATAAAATAAGCGACTTTATGTCCAAGTATGGGTTACCGCACACCATTGTGAGTGATAACGGATCCGCGTTCACCTCATACGAATTTCAGCAATTCTGTGCAACAAATGGAATCATACATTTAACGTCACCAGCTTATAATCCGGCTAGCAATGGACAGGCCGAAAGTTATGTTAAAATTGTAAAAAAAGGCATTAAATCTTGTGTATTATCTGCTCGTAATAAAAACGACTGCAATTTAAGGTTATTAAAATATCTATTTGACTACAGAAATTCCGTTCATTCCGTCACAGGCTTCTCACCTGCAGAATTAGTTTTTCGTCGTAAGTTAAGATCCCGGTTAGATATAATTGTACCGTCGCCGGTACAGTCGTCAGCCCATTCGCACACATCCTCAGCCAGTAATGTTAAACGTAAACAGTGCTCGCAGATTAAATACTATAGAGGAATCAACAAAAGTTCCTTTAATGCTGGAGATCGAGTAATATATAAGTCAATGTGTAATAACAAACAATTTAAATGGTGCATTGGAACTATTGTTCGAAGAATCGGCACAGCATTGTATTTAATTGAAGACGATTGTTCCTCGGTTGTAATTAAAAAACACAAAAATCAGATTGCGGCATATAAAGGTAATACTAGTTTTGATGATTATAATGTTGACTCACATGGTGATGTCATGGCTTCAGATAATGGACAACTCGGAGAAGATTCCTCAGAACCCTCAATCTCAGAAGAGAGGACAGAGAGTGTAAACGAGAGCGGATATTATAGAGGTGGGAGGTTACGAAACATACCAAGAGTTGATTATACACCCCTCTTCTGAGTTAAGTTAAGATATACTTGTAAAGCACTTCCTTTTAATTTATTCTTAATTATTGTCAAATGGGGGAGGATTGTTACATAGGTATACTTATGTAGATGCGTGCTGCGCCACGCCATTGGTATTTGCCAATAAACAGTGTGCTACTAGCTATCAAGCGTTTCACTTGTGTCCCTAGCCTCCGTATCTAACAATTATAATATGTAAGCTGGATCTTCGAAACATCCTTAAGAGCGGACAAGCAATTATGGACACTCATCTTCACGATTTAGTGTTGCAACTTATAAAACAGTACTGAGGCTGCCTCCAGACGTGCCTGTGCCCCACAAAGCACTTCCGCCACCTCCAGGACACTCCAGGTCTACGACGGCGCAATAAATCCAATGTAAGCCACTTAAGAACTAACAACTGAAACAAAAATGGCGCTGTTTCCCGTTCGGAATATAAATCAGGCTTTGCCCTGGAGGCTCCAACTATCGATTGCTGGGGCGGTAATCGGGCATACTGTAGGCAGTGGGATACAGGACGGCGGTTCGCGTGCGGAAGCGTGTAAATATGTGTTGACGAGCACCATAACGAACGAATGTAGAAACGCTAACCTGTGCCTATAGCCAAGTCGCAAACGATACAAAGTTTCTATACATAGATCAAATGTCAATTTTGATTAACTACTCTTATGTCTGTCAGAAGGGTTGACCATAGACTATATGCATTAAAAATCACATCAAGCGCGTATCAAGCTGATAAATTTGACTCAAGCGTCGTAGACGATCAAAATGTTTGAAGCAAGCTAAAATCTACGTGATTGAGCTTGACCCTCCCCGAGGCCCATTACATTTGACACGACGGTCGCCATGGTGTTTTCTCAGTAATTTTTATTCTATTTGTTCAAATAAATTGGCCACTGACATGCTAGCCAAAACTGTAGGTAGTTTGGTAGATTCAGCGAGAGGCAGTTGTTGAAAGGAATCCCACTCTTTACGTTTAACAGATATACCTAGGTTAAAAATGATATGATAGTCGTAACAGCTTGTCAGTAAATCGTATCGACACCGTGTACGTGTGAACCGTCCTTTTGGTGATTAGACATGAAGTAGGTTTTCCCTCGAGAGGAATAATGCTAACGTTCTTTGTCTGGAGCACTTGGAACAAAATTAAAGAGAAAAAACTACAGAATTTATGTTGTTTAGCCACATAATATAAAGTATGAATTTTCTAGAATTCTATTTTTCGAAGCTAACTAGCTAGCTATCTTTGATATACATATATATGTATGAATACTTAATGAACAAATAACACGTGTGTTTTATAACAAAGAAAAGAACATAGCACCAAATCCTTTTAACAAAAAAGAGGCATCTTTCGACATGATTTCTTTTATGAAAACGGGATTGACAATAGTTGTATCTGCTTTTCTTGAGTCAAAAATAGGCAATATTTAGAATAGTGCCTAAATGCTGTATGTGAACTGGTCTAAACTAAGTACCAGACATAAAGAATAAATGCCAACTACCATCCTTTAAAAACCGCTTACATTGCTGAACTCTATTCTAAACCGGGATTCAACATACACAAATAAAAACAGTGAGGCATTCACCCACAGGACTAGGTGCTTCATAACTCACCGAAAATAGTATGAAAAGACTGGTCCGTTTACGGAATAGCTCCAGACATTCCGACGTCTGGCCAAAAACCCTTAGTCTTGAATTGTGTTGAACAAGTTAAAATGACTGCTTAATTCGGGAGCAGCTCTACACGGAAACTTAATGCAGTCGAGTATAAGACCACACATTCATTACCTCATATTCTTATTAATTTATTCACTTTTAGTTTATTAAATATGACAAAATAAAGAGTAGGTGAGATCTCTGCCTACCCCTTCGGGGATATAAGCGTAGTTTATGTATGTATGCAACTTCAATCTATTGATATTATATGAATCTTTTTTAGTTGAAAACTAGCCTAGCATTGGCTTATATTGTGACGGTATTTAGTATTTAAATCATTAATTGGACTATCCAATACAATATTAGGTAAAACTATAATCTTAAAAATGTTCCTCCAATAAACATGTAATTATCATGAACTTGTATTATTACACGGTTAGTCACCTGGCATGCATCGGTAGCCTTATTAGTTAAAAGGCTATACAAAATTATATCCACAAATATTTGAAGCCCACTCAGTCCTTATCGATAATCATCTCTAACCGATGAGCTCGACCAAAGATCATTCGTATCATATTACGACCTCAAGCCTTTACCAATTCAGAATCAATTTATATACACAACCACCGCTAGAAAAATTTTACAGCATGCATTGCCTCTTCGTTTAACTCTGCTGTGAATTTTGAGTGTCAAAAGCAGCAATGTCTGGAGTACATTTCGTTCGGTTAGATATCTTGAAAGACCTTGGTAAAAGGGTGTGTGTGTTTTTTAGTGTACAGTAACATTTGTCAGTGTTCTGTCGCCATATATCAGGCGATAGCATCGGCATGGACAGAGTCTCTTATTAATATTTTGTGGTCGCCCAATGTCGCTCCGAGGCGGAAGAATGCGTTTTTTGTTTAAACTGATCGCTTTCCAACTGATAAGGGCCCCCGTGGGCATTAATAGTGTTCATCCTTCACATCACTACCGTCACTCACATAGCAAGATTTGCTTTCACGCAGCTAAAGAAGATATCAGCAACATGTTACTTACTTTTACTAATTAAATAGCATCTAGGCGTTTAGGTTTATTCATTTAGTAAATTTTATTCAGTAAGTTACTTTTATGAAATACTTCTGAATACCTACTCGCTGAATAAATGCAAATAACAATAAATTGGATTAATTTGTAGCACCTTATGAATTGTCAAACAATTACGCGTTTTATTTTAATCCGGTAAAATATACATGGGATCAATAAAACTTTATTTTATTGTCTCATGTAATATGGGGTGCGAGCCTATTGCCATCTACTAAAGACAATAATCTAAAGTGATTGGCTTGTATTTTTCGGAACATGTCAAGGATTTATATCAGTATGCAAATCAATAGGTATGTAACACGATATTACTTAATTGGCACTTAATCAATAGTGTTTAGTTCACGAACGAGAAAGTGAGCAGACGTCTGTAGATTTTTCTAAATCTTTCAACATTCTCTTGACATAACGTAATATTCGCCTTAGTATCGTATCGTATTCGCATCGTGTCGTGTGTAAACTAGCGCCTGTATCACGTGCTTCAAAAGGCTTTACAATCAATATTATGCACCTTAGAACCTAGGTCAGTGGGCATGATATCCTAGTTCAGCTAGTCGAGCTGGAACGCCTATCGGTCACCGAGATTTCAAGTCATAAACCAAGACAGATATGGTTGGATTTGCAGTGTAGACCGCGAGGAGGAAGGCAGACATGAGTAGTCTATGATTATGCATGCCGATGACACAATTAACCCGTAATCAGTTGATTAAATCCGCTCCAGTGATTGGCGAGGCGCCTTCGTCGACATCGCTATAATGATTGGCGCCGGCGACACTCGCCAGGTTAGAAAGTCGTTGTTGGATAACAGAGATAAACTATCCAATTCCTGTTACTGTTTTTATTTATTTGAACATTACATAAATGCTAGAAAAAATATCACTAAGAAATTTGTGGTTGGATAAAGTACGAAAAATTATAGCCTTGATGCGGGAATTGAACCCGCGTCCTCTGCATTCCGAGTGGGTATAGGCATCTGCCCGGAATGCAGAAGCCCGGGGCGACCGGTTGACCCGGGTCTTCTGCATCAAGACTACAATTTTTGGAACTTTTTCTAAATACAATTTTTTTCTAATTCCTGTATTTAATCTTTGTCGCACACTCGATGAAATTGACGAAAGCATCGATCGTTGTACCGTTCCAACGTCTCTTTAAAGCCAAAACGAGGCACTTTGTCAAATCGAAATAGAAGTCACGAACGTTCAAATCTTATTAAGATTTTATAATATCTTTTGGGTTTTTTTTACAAACAAACATTTATCACGATTTTGTCCCCTAAGCAGGCAGAGGTAATTTAACACTTGCGTTTTATTTTGTTTTATCTATCTCTAAAAGTAAGGAATAATGTATAGGCAAGACACACTGAAAATACTTTTGTCTCGACTCCTGATTTAAATTTATAAAAAAAAATATTGTTAGAGACGCGGGTTTGCATCAACATAATATTTTGAATTATATTCAGCTTATATTCACATTTCTTTAATGTTTGAAGTTTGCATATTAGACGCCCACATCATCCTGACAGTATTAGTGTGACTAATGACTGTAAAAGTAATACCTACTCACCCATATTTCCTTTTGATAGTAGAAATACGCACATTGAAGACAGTTTATGTAGTTTATGTAAACACCTTTGATATTATTTAAAAAGTTTACATTAAATTAAGATCCTTGTCTTTAGTTCTCAATTTGTATATAAATCGGCATACAACTACATGCTTGTTTGCTTTTGGAGTCAGTCGGTAAAGCAGGGTGTGTATTATCCGACCACTCTGGGCTTTGTTACTTACTGGGTTTTAGGGCCTGGGAGCCAATACTAGCACAATCGAAATAATTTAGAATTCGAGATAAAGTTCTAATTTGAAATTTTTTCGATTTCAAGATATTCTGGACAAATCGAGAACTATTTATTTCGAAGGAAAACCATTCGAATTACTTCGAGTGGTCGGCAGCGGTCGAAATTTAATTTCAAGATTTAGTAATTGAAGGAAGGGTTCGAAATTTAAACTCGAATTCGAAATAATCTCGTATATGGCGAAAATTGGCTCCCTGAATATAAAAACGTAGGTACTTCTAGGGGATACCTACTGTTGTGATGATGTGAACAGATGATATACATAATGATTTACATGATGCATATACACAGCTCCATAAAATTCCCTTACTCGTTTGCTACACCACCCACGGAGGTGGTAAGAACTGTATTTGGCTCGTAGCTCTACCTACGATCGGAATAATTCTTTAAACACTGACTTAGCAACATAACAGCTTCTTTGAACTGTAGCAACCCATTCATAGATAACGACCCAATAAAAGAATAATTGGCAAGACGTCAATTAAAAATGTTATCTCATTGCAAAGTCAATCTGTAGCTAGTACCCAGAGGACGGGTCAATGATAGCGATACCGAGGGCAGAACTAACTATACAATAGCAAACAACTCTGTTTTCAAATGACAATATAGATTTATACATGAAAAAATTCCAAAATAATATTGTCAAATAAATACTGAATTGAGCTCAAATGGGACTGGTCGGGACATGTGTGCCGTATGCATCCAGATCGCAGAGCAAGGGTCACCACAGAGTGGATACCGCAGGATGGCCAAAGGCGTCGAGATCGACATAGAAAGAGGTGGAGAGGAGAGATGATCTAAAGGCATACTGCACAACATGCAAAACTCATGTTAACATTAATATAGGTAATGTCTTAGGCGTGTGGTGACGACAGAGTAGAATACAATTGTCACCACCTCAAATCTCTCCCGTGGGTGTCTTTCTTCTTATACCACCTAGCAATAGTACTGCGACTTTTGTTCCCGATAAACGGCAATAGGCTCGCCACCTATTACATGTGGCTTAACATAATTGGCGAAACGTGAGTGCTGTTCACCTCTGCCTACCCCTTCGGGGATATAGGCGTGATGTATGTATGTATGTATGTCTTACTGGTCTAATCATACAATCGCCATCGAATTGCAACGCTGCACTGGTGCTGCGCTCACGCAATCTTTGATATCTAAAGCCCCAAAGCTGAGAAGGAGAAAGTAATGAGTACGTAGAGATAGACCGACGAAAATATGAAGACGCCGTTTCAATGAGATATAGATGCAAAATGTGTAAATGGTACGGTGAGGATATGGAATAAGAGGACGTACGAGCAAGTACTACAGCACTAAATTGATTGTTGACAATGTACAAAATAATGATAATTTGTCTAAAGAAATTATATTGGGATAACGGATCAGAAATAGGTAATAATTTTCTGTATATATATATATATATATATAAATAAGATAAAGATCAAATACAACATGACTATGTGCGAATGAATGCGCCTGTTTTCATGAAAGCCCCTTAATCCCTTCCCGCTATTAGCGTCGCTCCAATAGGAAACGATTATTCGAATCATGGCTTTCCAACGATAACCCGTTCAAACTTAAGCGTTTCACTGCGAAACTTTAACTATTAGGTCGTTAATCTAGAATTTCGCCGAAGCACGCCGATTCCAGTCTCCCTAGAAACAAAACGCGACGCACGTGCGTAGTTAAATCGAGGATTTTCTGAAATGCCCGTTCACAAATAATAACATGCCCGAGCGCTGAATCGACGCAGAACAACGTAAACATAATTATGACGGGCTGCCCCGACCCGACTCTTTTGAAGTCACTGAAACACCAGCTATTATAAAAGTTTCTCGCTTTTGTCCCGATGAAGGAATATGTGAGTATTCCCCTAAATGTTGCCGGAAACATTAGAGAGTCCCTACGCACACTTTTTTTAGGGAAATATTAATAATAAATATGCGACGAATATGCGCTTTTGTAAGAGACCAACTTGTTAGAGCTATAATGGCTTACTTAGTCAATATCAAAAAAACACTAATATTAGCTTAGTGAATATACAGGCTAAAGAAAACCAGAATAATGAGCTGAATAGGACCTTAATTTGAAAAAAAAAATTATTCTCGATATAAGTAAATTATTCCTGTTAATAGATAAAGATAAATTCACACATGCTATTATTATCTTTAGTCATTTTTCTTAAACAAAACAAAAGTCATTAATCTTATTCAAATAACAATGGAATGGCAACACACACTTTAATTCTTTACATTTTTTAGAATATTTTACAAAAGTTAGTCATGGTAATTAATTACGTAACGCAACACAAGATAAACAAACAAAATAATTACAGCCCCAAAACAAGCGCCCGATCACGCCGCTGGCTTTTAATCTAATGTATTATTATTTATAAGAACACACAAGCCGTTAATTAATTCTCGAAACACTTCACTTTGCTTGAAATTCCGATGAATTCCAAAAAATATACAACATTTTCAATAAGTCTAACTTTGATGTTGTAATATCACCGCAGTTTTGACCAGTTCTCCAAACAGGTTTTGTAGTTTTTTAGATTTGCCTCCAAAGAATGTAAAAATTTATTGATTTTCTAAAAATGTTATGTTACAACCAGTCTATCGTGATAAGAACAGAACTTTGCGAAGCTATGGGTCCCAAGCGAGTGCCTTGAGGAACTCCACCAGCATGGATGGCAAATAAATACAAATGCGTTTTGTTGGATTGTGGGAATTGATATTTATGATGGTAAAAAAGGCGTCCCGCTGTGGGACATCTGGATGCGAGAAAAAATGTAGGGTCGGAGTTAGGCATCGCATTTTGAGTTCGACAGCGGAAATCATATCGTCGAGTGGGTACACTAATGGTTCATAAAATTTAACAAAAACACGCTAGCAATATTTTAGCTCTTATTATGGATTTTGTTACAAATGTGCGTTTTAAAAACAATCAGTGTTTTTAGTGAAATAACACAATGAATTTTTTTTTGGAAAAAAAGGGATTTTGTATTAAAATATTATCGTTTCAAATTTATTTAGGGAAATGTTAACTTAAATACGAAATTGCTTTGAAAGCCTAAGGTAGTGGCTTTTTCTTTGTTTAGTACTAGCCTATTTCAAATGAATAAACCAGTTATTTATTAAAAGGTTACTCAAATAATAATCAGCATTTATATTAATTGGTTTTGGTAAATGGTAATGTATACCTTATACATTTACTGACGAAAGCTTAGATGTTGTCATTATGAGTTCTGAAATTAGATCCACGATACTGAATATGACCACTTAGATCCCAATTTAGTAATTCTTTCTGTTTTTAAAGAGGGTAAAACCGACACGTCTCAATTTCCGAACTTCGGTAGATGCGCCGCACCGGTGTCTTCGGCTAATTAAGAAGTTTAATTAGAAATACGTCTGTATGGAACCATAACACCACAAGAACGTTAATTAAGTGTTACAAGCTGAAAGTTGAGTTTCTCTCAGATATTTGAATGCTTTGATTCCAACCCGCTTCAACTTAAGTTAATTGGTACCAAGTTTTTGTCAGTACCAACTTGGTTTACGGAGCCCGGAACATGCTCAACGCCCTGCATCAAACCGCTGAAACTTTGAAATTAGTCTAGCATCAGTGTTGGCTGGGTTATTGTTAGGACCTTAGCCGTTCGATTAGGCGTTTTGCTCCATTTCTTGTTCCTTGAATATTTCGCTTTATAATAATAACTACAGACTTTACCACAAAATCACAGACATGTTGCTTGTGTGTTCTTAATAATTTAATCTTCAGGATCTCAACAACGTGAAAAAATAGAAAACAGACTTCCAACTTAAAATTATAGTATAGGTATTTAACTTTACTATAATTTTAACTTGACTCAATATAGTGCATAAAAAAATCTTTATACTCATAACTTAAAACTATAGACGTAAAAATGATGACTCGGGTGCTAAATTTTGATATTTCTTATTTGAACAAAAAGACCTCTAAGACAAAAGATTACGACAAAATATCCTTATCGATAGTTAGTTATATATCTAGTAAATATCTATCAGAATACCAATAAAATGTCTTGAAATACATATTATCTTCCATGCGCTGTGATATTTGGAACAAAAGTGTGTGGACGAAAGGTTTTCCAAATTTCTTATCACTTCCTTATTACTGGAACTTTTGCCGCGAAGCGACATGAATCAAAATGATATTCATTTCCTATTCTTTTGTTCGCAGGTTGAGCCGCCCTGTGCCGTTTGACGTTGTAGATTGGGTGTAAGTAAACTTATTTTGCAATGAATTTGAGATTCTTATTTATCATTCTCTTCTTCTTTTTTATTGCCGATAAAATATAATGATAATATTATGTCCGCAGTAACATAGTACCTAGTAAATTAAGCACATAATCTTTATTATTTAATCGTTTATATATTACAATGATTACCAAACTATATTGCTACCGTTTAGTATTCATGATTTGATTTATAATACATTAAACAATAATATTGACACAGAACACGGTAGTGAAAAATAAACAATTATAAAATAAATAATGTCTAAATAACAAATTAAGGAAGAGAAAATAAAGATATAGATAGCTGTTCTATCATCAACGGACCACTAGAGAAAGACTTTACCAAAAACTTATAATCCCTTAATGTTAGTTTTATGATAGGTAAGGTTTATGTATTGAAAGCCATGCACATTTGAAATTTTTATCTATTCTGTACCAAACTTTAAATATTCTATTCTATAGACGCTTCTCAGCAAGATGTAGACTACAATTCGGCCTGTAATTCCGTCTACTGTGTTCTCCCAATTAATCAAAGGACTGCCTAATGAACCGCGGTTGTGGCCATAAATTAATTTTAATTACAATAATTATTATAATAAGTGCGTTGCGTCGGCGGCTGTTCTCAGAAGCTCGACCCACCATCTCGCAACCTCGTAGTCTCGTACTAGGACTGATTTGCATACAAATTAATTCCTGCAAAACTAATAGAGATTGTCCCCTGGCTTTTAAAATGCAGATGATTTTTCGGTATTGAACCGTAATATAAAAATATACATTTCCTTGACTTTATAATGGATTAGTTTAAAAGTGACCATGTGGCGGAATTGTAATATAAATTTTTATAGTATATTTTAATCTTGCTTTGGACACACGGGTTTTCGATGTCTAGCGTCTTGACCATTCATTAGTGCATTGTAATCAAACCATATTACCAAACAAATGTTGACTTTGACTTTGAATACAAAAGAGATACAATTCAAAATTACATTTCTGCAACAGTAAGACTTATTGTGATAATTTAGAACACACTATGTTTCTAAGGATTTTTAATTTCCAACTTTGTTATAGATGAGCGAAATGTTCAATTGGAGCTTTAGTTAATTGTTCTGCTCCTGTGCTTTTTATTGATCTGGTAGCCAACATCAAGAGGGTGTCTAGTAATTTCGCTTGTATAACTTGAGCTTCGAATTCAACAAAATATAACTCAGCTATATTACAAAACAAAAACAAATTAATGAAAATTAGAATATAGGACAACCAAATTTGGCTTTCGTGGAATGGAAAACATTAATTACGCTGTAAAATACAAAGAGATTTTTCAAAAAATACTTATGTTTTGCGTTGTGTGAAAAATGTTATCACAATATTAAAGTTAGTTTTAAAAAAAGGTAATATATTTAGATAACAATTAAAAAAAAAAGTTCCATTGAATGCTTTGGCAATATTTAATAGCATGACACAGACTTCAGAACAGCGATATAAGCCCTCTAAAACGTAACAATCGACCATGCGGGCATGCCAGACCGTGTTGTGAACGACACATTAACCAAACCCGGTAAACAAGGCACCGGAGTGCACGGTGACCGATGCATTTTTGTGACAACCAAAACAAACAGACCGTCGGGCGTGGAGGGACGTTTCCATGTCGAACCAAAAGAAACACACCAAAAAATCTTTAGGGTTAGGGTTATCAGTACTACGAGTTCTCTAAAGCGGTGAATTGTATATTCCCCATTCTGCATTGAATTGAAAACTTTATCGGCAGTATTTAAAGAAACACATTTTCCTCTTTCAAGAAATTCTATTTCATGTTATCGTCAACTTCCTGCACTGTTCCAAATTTATCTGTTATCACACCATCTTATCTAAAGCTAATCAATGTTCGCTAAGGCCGGTGTTTGGATGGGTAGCAAAAATATATCTTCTCGAGTTCCTCCGTGCTTTGGAAATCACGTTAAGGCATTGGTCCCGGCTGCATCTGCAGTCGTGAATACCTAACAATCCACCACTGGGCCAACATGGTGGGTTATGGACCAGTCTCCCTCTATTCTTACATCCATAGGGTAGACCTGTGACTCAGCAGAGGGGACATTAAAGGGCTGGTGAAGATGATGATCATATTGATACATATTTTATTACCTTCGGTAGTACCTATGTGTGTTTTATAGACAAAATGTTCATAAGACTGTATGCATACAATTAAAATAATTAATTTAATTTTAAATTAGAATTGCTAATAGTGGACATATGTTGCGACGTATCTGGCGATCCTTAAATAAATAACAAGAAATCGTTTAAAATTTAAGTAGTCCAGCATTAAAATAAATTATATTTATACAATCATATTTCATTCGATGGTCATAAGATGGTCAATGCCCTATATCTTATAAATAATTATTAATAATGTCTTCTGTTTTAATGTTGTTAAAAAAATTAATGAATACTTATAATAATATGACATAATCAGTTTATGTTTCAACTTTATAGCTGTATTTATTAAATATATTGATTGTAAATTGATTCTTTAGAGCGTAAGTATTATTATACTCTAAAGAGTAAATTTATATTTAATTAGAAGTAGCTAGGCTCTTCAATTAATTGTAATTTACTTTTACTACATAGTTTATTATTATAAATAGTAAATACACAGAATCAGGGTTGTACTGGTCGTAGGTATATCATTCATTTCAGACTTCCAGGCCTATAAAATCGAATCGAACTTCTTACCTTGACAGCCGCTAGTTGGGTATTTACTATCGTCAATAGGTATATTACGGTAACAGAATCCTCGTCTAGGATTAGTTTTCGCGAAATAGTACCAATATTCCCCCTTGTGTCATTTCGAGAACCAGTAGTAGCTGCAAGATGACAATCATTCTTGGAGGGGCGCGCGCCGATGGTTCGGATTTACAAATATAGCGAGTGTGGCTGTACCACCCATGACACGGCATCTCCGTGTTATTATAAATTATAATTTTCGCTTAGGAATGTCAGTAAGCTGTGGGCGAGTTTTGTTACAAAATGGGACACGTGGTAAGAGTAAGTGGGACTAATTGGTAGGACGAATTGCTTTCTTACTAATTAACTGACATTGAGGGAGTTGGTTAGATAAGGTGTGGTTTGAAAGTATTTATGTCTAGTGTGTGAGCGCCACTTATACACACAAATAAAAATAGGTATATACTGTCTCCAATAAACCTCGGTCTACTCCTTCGAGTATAAAATCTCGCAGACATTTTACCCTGCTGGGATTCGATCCCGGAGTCTCATGACCGATAGCCTGCGATCTGGCCATTCGACCAAACTGACCATCAATAGATGACGTAGAATAAATTCTGTCTTTACCAGGATGCCTAATGAAAACTCCTAAAATCTAGTAGCAAGGATTACGAAACCGAAATTGTATTGAAGAAGAAGTAGGTATTCCCTTTGAGATAAACTTGTCTCCGATCCGTCATAAGTACGCTTCTCATCATAGTCAGTGGATTTGACTGAATTGTGACTTTAATCCTTACACAATGGTCGTCAATCAGCCCGTTTTGACGATGGACGCTGCAGCACATCGTAAACATAATATCTGGCAATCTCCTGCCACCAACGAGTTACCATGAAAGCTATCGCCAATACCTATACATTACAATTTTAATGTAGTTTAGTATCTGCATGCATAATGTCCATAAAACGCGAAGGTGAACCACGAACGCACCCGTGTGCCCACGCGCAGGCATTGTCCCCACCCACTGCTGCGCTTACCATCTTACAACACTGTTCCAGGAGCTGACGGCGCCGAATTGTACCTTATCCCAATAGCCTTACGACGCACAAAGCCGCAAAGCCAAATACGCAAAGTAACCACAAACCCACAATTGTCTCGACAATCGACACGTACTATTTTGAGCTCTATGTTAAGCCGAATAAGGCATTGCTGCCAGAAGAGGTGGTACAGTAAGTAATGTAAACTAAAACGACCAGACACCATTCACGTCCTGTCGGGAACATAAACATTGCGTTAAATAAATCATTTGGGGGCATGTTTTGTGACGTCTGTATTTTTAGACGCCGTTGGACGGTTGTCATGGTTTGTTTTATGAGTTAGTAAAAATGTGTTCATTATGACTACTTTTACGGGAGTGCGGCCCGTGGGCAGCAGCGGCCGCCTTGTGTGGTAGGCGTAGTGGATTGAAAGGCAAACTAACATGTTACCCACAAATTAAATTTCTGTAGCTCTTTGAGAGCTGGTGCATAGATCTGCGGATTCCCGCTAAGGTTCAGGGACGGCGCACGCGCAGCAATTAAAATTTACAACGCAGTTTTACGCGCAACGAACACTTGTACTGAGAATTTATTACTCGACCTGACTTTTTAGCGCTCGAATAAAAGTCAAAAGTCGGTATCTGCTGCTTCTTAACGACTCATTGGCAAAACAACAGAATTGGATTGTGCTAATTCAACTTAAATCAACGGCTTTAGAGTTGGAATACAAAGCTTTGGCTGAGTGTTCAAGTTATTCTACGAAGTGCAATATTCGAGTATTTATTTACTTTTTTAAGTCCGCCTGGCTAGCTACCACCATCTTGTAAAAATCTGTCGCCATAACAATAATGATCAGAATTATTGTGTTCCGGTAATTTGTGATAAGAGCGAGCCCCTCTGTGGTTGTGGGTTCCAGGTGAAGCTCTATTCCATCTTCGGCCCTTATCGTCACTTACCATCAGGTGGATAAGGGCGAAAGCTTCCCTGTCTAGCATAAAAAAATCTCCAAACCACTAATACCCGAACGCAATATCAAAACATGAGTCAGGAAAATCAACGATCGGTATTCGGCAGGACTCGATCACCGCATTTGGTATACACTGGACGTTGGTACAGTTGTAATTAACTCCGTCGACAGAAATAGTTCGGGCCGTACAAAATAGTATCCCGACCGAAGCTTAAACAAACTAACCGCAGACGCCATACGGCACCGGTCGGCAGGGCTGCGCCCCCTGTTTATACAGAGACACCATTACTCTTGTAGCACATCATTATGAAATTAATAACTAAGCCATGTTAACCAATAATGTGACAACCCTAAAAATCCGGACATGGGTCATAAACATTTCATTTGTTTTTGTAAAAAACAATTACCATATAAAATCAAATTATGTCATTGAATACAGCATTTTTTATTATTTAACAGTAATATAATCGCACAGAAAAACATTTCCCTTAAGTTCCCATTAGAAATAATTTACTTTAAAACTTCCATCTAACTTCACATACCTACTTAATGCTCTATCATCAGAAAGAAAACTCGCTTGATAACAATATATAAATTATGTAAAAATAACTAGGAACACAGCTCTTTAATTAGTATGTCAGTAAAATTTCAATCGCGGGAACATTTAAAATGGCAACCCTAAATTAGCACTGACATTTATTTATTTTTTAGGATTCCACGTCTGTGTACAAAAACGACTAAACGTCCTCCAGAGATCTTCACGAATACCAAATGTTAGCAATCAAAATTTTACGCAATTTAAAAAGTGTTAGTCAAGACATACAGTGCTTTTAATTTGGGGCTTTTACGGAAAATCGTCTCCGTAGCACAGCTTTTTCTGGTTTAAAGTCTAAACAAACCTACACAATTTAATCTTTGAATTCCACCTTAGTTCAGTATAAAAAATTACCTTAATTATAACTTTCTTGTTATGTTCCAAGAATACAATGTTCGTGTTTTAAGTTTTAAGTGGATAAAATAATGTCCAGTCATATAAACTCTACAGAACCTATGAAAACCCAGATAGGAATCAATACCAAAGTAGGTATACTCAGTTAAAACCGTTGTCGCCCAAAACACTATATTTGGGCGATGTCGCTCCAAACGGGTGTCTGTTAGATGGCGACGACCGATACTGGATGCAAAACTGGATTGATAGCGCCAGCTAGCGCGTCCCGAGACGTTTATGGCCGCGGCAAGAAATATGGGCGACCACTCGCGGAAAGTTCCCCTTAAAACTACTTTATTGGCACATCTCCAGGGGTTCTGTATCTCCGATATTAATTCATTCATTGCTCAGCTGAAAAACATCATATTTTTCCGATAATGGCATATGTCGACGGCAGAACTGTGCTAAATCAAAACGGTAGACAGAGAAATAGAGGCGTGCGTGTAGTTTCGTGTTTTGTCAAGTTTGGAATCTAGACGACGTTGAAATATGTATTCCTAGGGTTTCGACTCACCAGTAACTAGGTTGGGTGATTTGAAGCTGCATCCTACAACAATATTGATGATAATCAATCAGAATACACACCATAAGCCACCATGGTGAAGCGAACAGAAAACCCAACTAATTTTTTATAGTTTCCTTAGCTTATTTATACAATCGCAGACCGGACATGAGAGTCTTCTAATACTCAAAACTTCTAGAAAGCTATCCAACGTCAATGTTTCTGATTAAAACACCAAAATTCACATCTCTCTCTCGAATGCATCTTGAGCACGATGAGACCCAAACGTACCCCAAAATAAAGGCATTTCGGAGTAAATTCGCAGAAAAAAGAGATGTTGTGTAAACATACGAGGCCCGGGCGCGGGTCCGTTTTTTCATACTGTTTTAGCCAAGATTTATGGCCAATGGCAAAGTCAATTTTATGGCAGAACGCAAAGATATGGCTGAGCCCAGCGATGGCTTTGTCACTTTAGCACGGGCTTTTAACTCAAATTGTCCTTCGGTAAACATTGTACCTGCGTGATGAATCGTTTCCGTCAACCGTCGCATTGTGTGATGGCTTTCTGATAATTCAATTTCTTGGGCAATTCATTGAGACAGTATTGGGTGTCTTTCACGGTCACTATTCAATGTGACAAATGCCCACAGTGTATTGTTAACGATTCTGACTAACCACTACTTTATATTGTTTATACTATAGGTACATATTTTTAAACCTACTTGTAGTTTCACATACATTTGATGTAAAAATACTAATGTGAGAAAAGTTATGTAAGAGAAATAAAGGATTATAGAATGGTATATGAAAGAATACAACGGTATGTATAATCAGTTAAATACTGAATTGATGCATAATATTCGATACTATATTCTTATAACTCGCATTGAATTACCGCAAGTACTTACACAATATCTATAATACTATGATAGCAAAATGCTGGCCTGGGAGCGAACAAATAACGTAGAATAGGCCAGCCCCGACTCATCCCATGGGTGTCGTAAAAGTCGACTAAGGGAGATTGCCCGGTGTAGACCAATAAACACCTTGGGGCACCCGAATGGGGCAGGGCAAACCACCAACAACAGCATACCCAAAGAGGGTTAGTGTCAGGCAGGCGGCGGGCTGTAAAACCTAAGCCAAAACTTTGAGCAGTATGGATTGGAATGTTGTCATTCTAATGACTCTCTCCGTTGATCGTTCTCTCGACATGGTCCGTTCAGTCTCTTTTCTATACATTCATTCATCACTAGCACCTTTTATGGTGTGATGGATGATATGAATCAAAAGGGAGTGGATGGCTTGATGACGTCTGACCGATATAAATGGAAGAGGAAACATACTGCGCCGACCCCAGACAGACTGGGAACAGGGCAGGGAGAAGAAGCTATCATAACAAAGTAAAAACGGCTCATTAATTATTTTTTATTCGAAATCAAGTATCTTTAGATTAATTGCACATCTATTAATTTTGATCCGAAACTTCTAATTAATTATCTGAAATATCGAATTTCTTCTCAAGAGTTTGAGATATAAATATGTGTTTTCCACAGTGAATTATCATTCATCCATATTTCATATCATTGTCGGTGCAAGGAAATTAAATAGAGCAGTTTTGTATCACGCTTAACATAATGATATATTGTTTTATACTCACACACCCCAAAATGGGACTAAGCACTTGAAATCAATTTACAAATATAATTTAGGTGTACTGCTTCAACAGTTATGGGTGCATAAATAACAACCACCCTAAATTATATTTATAGCTCGTTTCTGAAGACTTCACGCTTTATTTATTGCTATGACGTATTCGCTTATAGGTACTGATAAACACCACGCACAGAGAGAGAATCTTTGTAAGGTTTAAGTAAACTTCAATGATATTGCCACCTTAACATTATTTATTGGTATATTAGTGCCTTTTAAGTGGGTGCCTATCAATAAATTCCTAACAATAACGCGCCATGGACTGCTCAGTAATGTCTGAATAATGGATTCAAATGTGTCTTGAGACCGTTGCTAATAATTTATGGGTAATTTATCAATTTAATTTGTATTCAAAGAATATAAATTTAAGGCGTGTATTTAGTGAGCTCTATCAGTGATACTAACTTAAGGTGATATTAATTAACACATGTCACACAAAAAATACATTGTATGCTCATTAAAAACGGCAGAAATAGTATATGACTGAGAATATTAACTCGTTTGGATGGACTAAACAAAATGTTTATGAAAAGATTAATGTTATTATTAATATTTCTTTTAATATTTTAGGCAGTTAGCAATTATAATTAAAATACATATACACGTCTGACATAATTGCTGCCCGTATTTACTTTAGATTCGATTCGATTGATGAGCAATTATTGTCCTAGGATATCGAACAAATTCAAAGGGGGGAAGGCTTGTTACCAAAACAAATATCCAATTTGAGTTGTCTAAGAGTCCGGTGTTTGATCTGGAGTTAACGCACCCTTAGACTAGGAATTGTCCATAAAGGTCAAATAATATCCAGCAGATTACAGACGCTTACAAGATCCCAATAAATTCTGAGCTGGTCCAAAAACATACCCAAATAGTAACAATGTCATTTAACAGAAATCAAAAAGTTGTTGTTTTTCTGTACTACCGCTGTAAAATATCAGTAATTATCATTATGTTACGTAAACTACAGACCTTTAGAATAAGTAAATTAAATAGTAACTTTGCACCAAAATACAGCAAATCAAATCAAAATAAATGTTACAAAAATTAGTACCTATTCATTGTATTGTTCTAATTTTTGTAACATTTATATAATGTTCAAATTAGAACCAAAATAGTAAAAGTAATTGTTTAAATACTTTTGAACGTTAAAGTAGGTATATTGATTTCTCTAAATCCAAATCCGTAAATAAATGTTATATGAATCTTTCTGAATTTGGCTTAATCGAAACAGCTTTCGTATCGCAAAGCATGTGAGAGATGTCCCCAGCTATCAGTAATTAGTATGTCATCAACGAACGACAAGAAAGGCAACGGTTCAAGGAAACGCCAACACTAATATTATCACTGGGAATATCTCACGTCCGTGCTAGCGCTTCGACGAAGACAGTTTTTTTTTTTAATTTTTTTGTGGCCACCGATTTGAAAAGGTTACTAAAGGTGCCACAGCGTTGCTCGTTTTTTTTCTATACTTATTAGCTCATAAGTACCTATTGAATCAATTGATTTCTCTAACTCTTCGTTAGTTTTGTTAGAAAATACAGCAAGAGCCTAAGGCTTTCTGGTACCCAATTCTAGTCTTGCAAACATGTTTTGTTTTTAAAAAATATAATTTATTTTAGATAAAGTAGATACGTAAAAACAATGTGGTGTATTTTTTTTAATTAGTCATCATGGCTTTTCATTTTTAATGTCTTCTACAGCTTACATGAATTCAAGTCTTACTTTACTGTACAGCTTCCTGTCTACTATGTCTACTACCAGGTTGCCTTACATCTATTGCTATTGAGCCTAATTAAGGCACTATAAACACCCACTTTTCACTACAATATTGATACGCGGTAAAGTTATCAAGAAGCTCATTGTTCAATCAATCATAAGTAGCATCCGCGCAATGCAGACAAAAATAGGTAAACGCAACGCCCGATCCAGCCGATGATAAGTTTTGATTAATGCTTCGTTATTTTTGGCGACTGCAGCGCCAGCTCCCTTGGTGTTCCCATCGATCTCACCTTAACGACGAGATGCCCTGATAGCGACAGTTCGGTTCGCGCCTAAACGCATGGCGCCTGTCGCAGCGTCCTTTAGGCTAGCACGAGACGTGGACAAAATCTCTCTCTACCACTGGGCAGTGTTTTGTCCCTCTTAGTGTTAGTTAGGGAGAAAGGGGAAAATAATTATTATATTTTCCCCGAGGACATTTTGTCCACGTCCCGTGCTGGGATGGAGTAACGAGCCGTATAGAACGCAAAAAAGAAATCGGATACGCGTGCCAGTGTCTCACTCACGAGATATTTGTCGGGGTCCGGTTTTGTCCAATTACGGAATCGGCAGCTCACGAATGAGGCGCAATCGATGCCGATCTGTCACGAATTTCGCGAGTTGTCCCTTTTAAATGAGGAATCGATAAGTGCGAAGTCCCCGGCGCGGACTTAATTGAACGCAATGTATGTTATAGTTTGTTTTTTAATGGGAATCAGATTCTGTTAGCAGAGACTGCAGCGGTGGAAAGCGATCCTTTTAATTAAATGGACATTGTCTGATAGCCGGCTCAATCACAGCGTCCACGGGCAGACATCGCTCGCTCGCATTATTTCGAAGAAGCACGTTGTTTCACGGACCATTATTCCGAATCCTTTATACAGTTGTCGGGCGTAGGTGGTCCCGCCTCCGAGTCCAGCTTCCTAAGTCAACATGTCTCGCTGTGCTTTTGTTGTCACAACACCATTGTTGGAGACGAGACTTCTGAGACCTCCAACACTGACGGAACCACCTACCATGGGCAAAATCAAAATAATTGTTGCTTTAAAACGGCGAGAACCTCGTAAAACGGCCTAATAAACTTCAGTTTTTGCCAGGAGACGCCAACGTCGAGTGGCATTTACGACTTTATTATCATGCGCACGAGCCAGCGCCGGACCCTGCCACTCGCTGGGCTGCATCAAATATGATATTGTTTGCATTATTAAAGATCTTCGCCGTATTTGAATTTATATGGACATTTTATATCGACACCTACGCGCGTTGATCCGTTTTATAGGCATTTCCATACGAATGGGGTCAATATCCAAGGAATCTGTTGAATAAATAGCTCTTGAAAGCCTGGTTTAAGTGCCAAATTTGTAAAAAAGTAACATGTGCGATGTTTATTTAATTCACGAACCATAAACGAAACTTCTCAAATACCGGTTTCCTATTTCTCTTGACAAGGAACAAAATTAATTATTGCATATCATTCACGAATAAGCAGACTGTACCGAATGATAATCTGAACACGTCAGTGACATTTAAATCACAATGGTGGCCATTTTGTAGGTAACTAAATTCACGCACACCGGGCATCTCCGCAAAACGGCCCGACACCTCATCACGTCGCGACGCATGGACTGCATACTAATTATCCTCATCCCAGCGAATTATTCATCCATTGACTGCATACTAAGCGATCACCACACCATCCTGAGCCCTTCTCCTTCAGAAACAAAATGATCCCTCTATAGCCGCTGCAGTCGAGAGTGGTTCTTGCTTATTTGGTTTGCTACCCTCCAATGCAGCTGGTCCTTACAATATCTATTTAGTAGCGAAAATCATTCAGGCAATGTTGGGGAATAAATTTATTTTGGGTTGGTCCCTTGTATAGCGTTAGGGTCGTAAAAATGACAGGCTTAAACAACATTGGTTTTTGATAATATATAAAGAATTTTATAATGTTTGATTGAGAAGTACCGATCAAGTATTTACTAATTTGATGTGCTCAAAAGGTAGTTAGTAGTTATAAAGGTAGTTATAACCGTATTTTAATGCAAATAAACTTCCTTCTGTTCTATAGAGTTATAATTAACACTTCCAAGGAATGTAAATATTAAAATTGTACTTAATTATATTTTAGACATTTCACAGAATTTGCAAAATAGTGTTGTCTATTACGGAAACTTGGGCGTGAATAAATAGTCGACCTAACTGTGCCATAGGAAACAAACATCCCTAATGACAAAGATCATAAATATTATAATTTAAAACCAATTATTATGAAGAAAATAGGCAGTATTTTCTTAATTGTCTTTAAATCATAGTAGTTATTGTAGCAATCAACTATTTACTGCAGAATATACTACACTCAAAGCTAAGTTCCTTAGCTACGTAGAACGACATTTTCAGTAATCAGAGATAAATTTGTAATTGGTTGTGCATATTGTTTAAAATTATTATTATTTAATTGCATATAAGCCTGTTTATGAAACAATGAACAATCAAAACTGGTATATATTTAAGTCATATCTGGTGTCATTGAAACAGTAGTTCAAACTTGTACTAATAAGAGCATGTTTGTTTAATCAGTTGACGCCCGCGCCTGCGCACACAGCGCGTACAAACATGCACGCTCACTATTCCCAATACACACTTTCACATATTAACGATCCGACCGATTAAATTTATTAGGTAGATCCGATTACTTTCTTCTTCTTCTTCGTTCCTAGTTTATGGAGCCGACGCAGTATATTTTCTCTTCCATTCACACAGGTCAGACGTCATCAAGCCATCCACTCCCTTTTGATTCATAGCACACACCGAAAAGGTGCTAGTGATGAATTAATGTATAGCAAAATGATGGAAAGAACCATGTCGAGAGACCGATGAACGGAGTGAGTGATTAGGATGACAACATTCCAATCCAAACTGTTTAAGGTTTTGGCTTAGGTTTTACAACGGGTACCCTGCGTGACATTTTTGGGTATGCTGTTTTTGATGATTTGCCCTCCACCATTCGGGTGCCCCAAGATGCTTATTGGTCTATATGTAATAATTTTTTCTGATTTTTAATAAATGCTTCTTTTTTCTTTAAAGACAGAAAGGTAGGCTATGACTAAGGTAAAAATAGTTACTGCTTATGACTAATGATTACAAGAAATATGTTCTTGTAAAATGATGAACAGAAAATATGCGACGAATCATCAGGAGAATGGTTGCCTGACTATGCTACGGATTTTGCATCCGGGTAACCGTGGATGATCATTATTGTACTGGTTTCTCCTTTGGTGGTCGTCATAATTATAAACTATGTGAAAACGTTATCTACACTACATCACTTCCAATGCTTTCAGAATTTCAGTACCTACACAGCATTACAAACATAAATGATGTTCATAATCAAATTTTAAATTCAGATAAAAGCGACACTGCTTCTGTCTTTGTCTAATGATAGAAATTATCTCCGATTGTATTCAGTCACTTCAGAAACCTCTGTGTCTCATCGGATGGTGTAAATGCAAGCCTTGCTTCAGTTTCGTTTGCCGAGGGCATAGCTTTCGTTACAAACGTGACATGTGCTGTGCACATATACATTGTTTGAACAAAGAAATTGGTGATTATGGCGAAGCTTTGGATATTTTAGTAGCTTCTCATATTTGGTAATTGATATTGTGGGATTCCTTGAATTAAGCATTATCTGGACTAAATTTAAGAGGGCTAAACAAATTTCAGTATTCTTTGTACTCGAATGATCTGTAATTGTAATGTAATGTCTAGGAACTGTACGCACCCTTTACTAGACGCAGCATCGTGAATTTAGATTTCACTATTTTCTCCCCTTGTGCAGTAACCTTAGATTAGATCATCATCAAAATTCAAAGCCCAAAGACACACAACTATCTGTACCTACTGTGATCACGGCAGAAAGTGTATCAACATCCATCCAATATTTTGGTCCCATGTAAAGTAATAAGGGGGAACCCTATAGAAGTCAAAGGCAAGAGCACTAGTCCAACAATCTCTATTTCTTTTATTTTCTCAATAATTTAACCAGTCTTTATCTATTTAGTGCCGTGTCGTGACGGCAGAGTAGAATACAATTATCATACATACATACATACATAAATCACGCCTATATCCCCAAAGGGGTAGGCAGAGGTGAATAGCACCCACGTTTCGCCAACCATGTTAGGTCCCATGTAATAGGTGGCGAGCCTATTGCCATTTATCGGGTACAAAAACCGCAGTACATTGCTATTGCTAGGTGGTATATGCTAGGAGGAACGCTGCTGCTCATTCCTCATTATTGATTTATCCTTAGTCCTTAATACACAAGTAGTCGTACAAGTCGTACAAGGCGACTAAGGATAAATCAGCGATGAGGAATGGGCAGCAGCGTTCCTCTTGTACCACCTAGCAATAACAATGTACTGCGACTTTTGTGCCCGATAAATGGCAATAGGCTCGCCACCTATTACATGGGACCTAACATAATTGGCGAAACGTGGGTGCTAGTTCACCTCTGCCTACCCCTTCGGGGATATAGGCGTGATTTATGTATGTATGTTTATCTATTTAATATTAAGGCCCGAGTTCACCTGTTGGTAAACGTAAAACAAGCGATTAAAAGTTAACCGTCTACTTTTGACATTCCTTCCATACTGTTATATGTCAAAAAGAACCGATTAAATAATTATCGACTGTGTACGTGTTGATGAACTCCAGCCTAATTATAAAAACGTCTAAATTTGACCTATCAAATTGTCCAAACCGGTTGTCGTGCAAACAAAAGTTAGTTTTAACGACAACACCTCCTCACTGCACCGATTGGATTCACTCGAACACGTCACATAAGGGAACAGTGGTCCCAATTAAAGTAAAGGCTGCCCTGTGCGATCCCTCCCCTGGTCATTTCCTCATCGGCTTTGGCTGTCTTCGAGATTTACGAGCGAATAATCCTCTTTTCTGTTCCACATTGTTCTACTTATTTAATGGGAAGCACCTTTCCATTTTGTTTTGGTTAATTCCGATATGGATTATGGATGCTTAGCGAATGGGAATATTGTTAAACCATTATTTCAAATGATAATTGAATGAGACAATGGCTCATTGCCAATGACATTTATTATTGAGCTGCCTGCTTATCAGCTTTGTTATTCGACTGCAACAATGTCGATTGGTGTTTATAATCCTTTTTTTAATATGGACAGTATGTAATGATGAAATACGTTGGGACAATAGCAGAGATTATATTATTATAAATAGGTTCAATTCTCTATAATATGTATATAATATATGAAACAGAGATTTGAATTGTTTCAGATTTGAATCAGTTTCAAACGCAACGTAGGTACGTTATAATAGTATACCTAAATATGCTATTTTAACGTTCAATATTGGTAGGTAATGTTCTTTCCATAAAAATGACCACCAAGATTATAGCAATTTTAAAAGCGACTCGCCTATGTGCGGCCATAACTCTGGTTTTATGTTACCTAGAACGGTTATGAATCAATAGCAATAATAACCCTTTAACAGCAGTATACTATAAATATCAAATATCGTGCAATAATCCCTTTACCACAACCTAACAAATTGAGACTTGCTAATGGCCATTTTGATTTTACTATATCTCGTTATATCTGAACAGACTCTTCCTGCTAAATTAATTAGTCTATATCTATATCGCCATAAAATATCAGTGTCTAGCTATAGATTGAATAAATATTTATGCAGGCAAGTACTTCTTGTCCAATTAATTGGCCAAAATGGAAAAGGCCCCGTTGTTAAATCGATCGTAATCAGTAGTGAGACCATGCTTCCACGATCGATTTACGTAATAATATTAAAAACTCTATGTTAAAATTACAAATTAACAATAAATATTATTGCAGACTTCGTATAGCAAACATTAATGAAACTGAAAGATTTTTAAATAAATTGATAGACACATCATAAATATAACTAATAAATCATTAGCATCTAAAGTTTTGTCTTCAAAATAATTATTTTCTACACTCTCAAAAGTGTAAAATCGAAAGAATAATAAAATTTAGCTGTGTGTTTTAAAAACATAAATTGGATAATACTTATTGAGCAAGCCATAAATATTAAATATATACTTGAAACATGAATTACCACTTAGGTACCCACACTCTTCACAGTCAATCATTTGATGCATCAGGAAATGAAGTTATTTATGACAAACAATTAGGCACTGTTTATACAGCTAGGGCCTTATTAAAGTATGATAGACATTTCTTGGACACAACATAACTCGATTTACAAGACAGATTGTACCAATATTCATTGGAATGTTTGAAATCTATCAATTTAAGTGGTCAACTGGGTTGGTAGCTCTATTATCACTCGGTTATGATTTAGGAGTTTGTCACGATGTTGAGTGTTTCAAAACCTTTGTTGATTATTCGAAAACTCAACAAACAACAGTTAGTTATTATGTTGGTAAGCAAATAAAAGTTTGATTTGATTTGATGTTTGTTCATCACGCAGATTAGAATAAAATTGAGTAATAGATACTCAATAAAGTTGTTGTCTAAATATACTTTTCTTTCGTCTTTCCAATGAAAAAGCGTAAAAATATAACAACGCCAGTCAGTAAACGATCGTTAATCCATATCTTATAATAAAATCGTTAGGTCAGTTCTTGTAAATTCGAGAGTTTTGGTTTGTTTGTATATCATTTGATTTTGACGGTACCTAGATCCTGTAATGAGAATACTTACCATTTTTAGAATTAATAAACCGCACGCTTACCGATAAAACCAATTAATCGACACATTTCGTGAAATATTGAGTTTTATGGTATTAACAATCAGCACTCTTATATGTACATAATAAATAGTTGGCGTAATGTGGACATTAATATTTGCCATTGCCTACCCCTTCAGGGATAAATGCGGGATGTGTATGTAGGTCAATGAGTTTTTTAGACCACTATTAACCGTAGGTAACATTCTCAAAATAAACAAGTTCAAAATAAAAAATAAAAAGTTGTTTAACAAAACGATTCTAGATTTCTTGAATCTCTGGTTTGATATATTTATCTTGCTTACCTGTTAAATGATAGAAGTTTTCTCTGGCTTTTATTTTATGTAATAAATAAATAATCAATAAAAAGGCAATTAACGGCTCGATATATTTTTTTAATTGATCTTCATCATCATCACCAGCCCTTTAATGTCCCCACTGTTGGGGCACGGGCCTTCCCTATGGAGTGAAGAATATAGGGAGAATGGGCCATAACCCACCACGCTGGCCCAGTGCGGGTTGGTGGGTACTAACGACTGCAGATGCAGCCGGGACTTTTGGTCACCCAATGACCGGCCTTAGCGAAATTGTTTAGTTTACGCAATCGCAGGCCAAGGCCAAGCGCGCTGTGCCACTGCGCTAGCGAGCTTCTCAAATTTATCTTATAAGATAAATTGATCTTATAAACAATAATTTAGCTTAATATATTTTTAATTTTTTCAACAGTTTCGTATGTTTTATTTATACACAACAAAGAGGTCTGTGAAAAGCTACGTCGAAAACCTTGGTGGCCAGGTCAATATTTATAATTACGACGCACTCGGTGCTAATTAACATTGACAATGTATGTGTCTACGTGTGTACAGAAATCTGGTAACCTTTTAGCGTTGTTTCTTACCGTCAGTATGTAGCGGGGTTTGTACAGCATAAGGTTTGTCCACTTTCACTACTTTGTAATTCATTTACTTGGCTAAGTGTCGAGTCGGGATAAGTCCTAGCAGCCGATCTCTCTATTCAACTGTTGAAGTTCTATCGTGGTAGCAATATGATTCTTTTCAGCCTGTGAAAATTTGACGTTAAATGAGAAAATCAAATAACACTTTTTATCCCAACACGGCAAATTCCAGAAGAAGGTTTATATCTCAATATATATTATAAGAAATCACGCTTTGTGTTTTGTGTTTTTTCCAAGTATCATAGAGAGTGAATGGTAAAATGTGTTTTAATTAGACAGCTAAACTAATCATACCCCATCTCTAACTCTGCCGCTCCTTAGTATATAAATATATTTTACCTATTTTTCTTACCAAAGTTTATGTTATACTATATTAAATAAAGTAAATATAGCACATCGTGAGCTATTTGGCTTCATCATTAAAATGATTCATATTCATCTTACCAACATGCCTACATTACATACAAACATACATAAATCACGCCTATATCCCCGAAGGGGTAGGCAAAGGTGAAACTAGCACCCACGTTTCGCCAATTATGTTAGGTCCCATGTAATAGGTGGCGAGCCTACTGCCATTTATCGGGCACAAAAGTCGCAGTACATTGTTATTGCTAGGTGGTGTAAGAGGAACGCTGCTGCCCGTTCCTCATCATTGATATATCCTTAGTCGTGTACGACACCCACGGGAGAGATTTGGGGTGGTGACAATTGTATTCTCTGCCGTCACCACATGGCATAAATGCCTACATTATATCGAATCAAATATAAATAAAATAAATATGTTTATTTATTTTCTGCGGGCATAAAAATTCTGCGCGTATCCAGAAATCGCCGTTTACTATTCTGCAGCTATGAGTGTGTAAACCACTTCCTGTTGTTCATTACAGAGGATTGAGTCCTCACGCTATTCCAATGGCAAGCATTGCCTATCGACTTAACATTAGTTAAGATTAGTCATGAGTACTCAGAAATAAGTTAAGATCGATCTCTATTCAGAGTGCGCGCGCGCAAAGCGAGCGTCTTTTATACAGTTTCGGATTAAGATCATATTACATGAAGAAAAAAAAGTAATTTAAAATAAAAAAAAACGATTGGTGACCTGTGATGTACAGTACAATAAAATTAAAATAGACACCCGATGACACACGATTTGTCATAAATCACGCCTTTAACCCCGAAAGGGAGGCACAGGTAAATTTAAAACCCACGTTTCTCCAATTAGGTTAAGTCCCATGTTAATAGGTGGCGAGCCTATTGCCGGGCACGGAAATCGCAGTAAATCGCGTTAATGAGTACTTAACGTCAAAAAATGACAATTCAAAACTAGTCGCTATTCTTGCCGAGTCTATGGTCTAGATTTGAATGAAAATTTTTGACATTAAATACTCATTAAAGTTAATTGACGTCTCTGGGTGCGGCATTAAGTGGCCTTATAGCCTATATACAAATAGACTTCTTTCAAAGTGACACCAGCGCTTAGGTAAGAACAACGGAGTCCGGTAGGAACCGTAGGAACGGACACGCCTCCGTGTAAATCCCACTTAAGCCCGCAGCCGCAGGATATGGGCCCAGTCTCGTAAGACACGTTACAAGCCATGTTTTATTCATTGATTTTTTCCTATAAACAAGGCAAAGGGAACACCTCTCGCGAATATATGACCGACATGCAGGTAGTTCGCACAGTCGACTACATACCTATATGCATTTTAATGCAATTGCGAAAAATGTAATGGCAACCAAGCATTCACTGTGTGTGAATGCTTGGTGGCCATAATGTTGAAAAATATTTCTTACACTTGTTCCTTCGCTGAATTTTTCGTGTAGAGGATAAGTAAAGAATTTTGACTGCAATTGAATATTCTAAAAGTCCAATATTGTATTTTGGACCCTGTTGGGCACATTCATAAATAGAAGGGACGTCGACGCATGTAGGTAATTTACTTCTCAAATATATGTATGTAGTTTTAATTTTTTATAATGAGGATTATGTTATTATTAATTATATCTAATACAGTATTTATTTATTTATTCCAATTAAGTAAAATTATAATAATTACAATTTTATTATTTATTGTCAGTTTGAAAAACTGTTATCATTTTAGATAAGCCCAATAGCGTACCAATATCGATAGCCTATAGATATTACTAGTTTTTCACGGTACCATGAATCCCTAGCAAGTTATTCTAAAAGCGCCATGAATTAACCATAGAACAGGTAGGTACTCCTACAAATTTAAAAACACGTCAGGTTTCGCGTGCCGTAATAAGCATTCAATTCTCTTTCGAATCATCCAATTTGCTAATATGACGGACCACACGGCCAATGTATTATGCATACGAATCGTGAATAGCAATGTTGAGCTAATAACGTGTTTTATCGATCTATTATTCCGTCGAGTGGTTCATTTCCGATGACTTACTGTTTCTTTGTCAAATTAGCATAACGCAAAAATATTCGCCGAACGAGAATATTTAATACCTTTTTCTCTGTCACAGAATTAGCAATTTGCAAATCTATTCGGCAAATCAGAAAACGAGATTTTGAATACATAATGTGTACGGTCATAAAAAAGTTAGCCGAATTTCGAAAAAACCATTTCGAGGAACTATTTGCAACTTAACAACTACATTTGCACTTTAACGTTCGTACTTTGTTCGTACTCAGAGACGTCAATTAATTAAACTTTAATAAGAACTTAATACAAAAAATGTTCATTTAAATCTAGAGCCTTGACCTGGCAAGAATAACTAATTTTGAATTAACGAAAAGCACGTTACCCTTCAATTTAAAGTCATTTCTCTGAGTACAACTGTAAGAAAGAGAAGACCGATTGAAGTATGTATAAGTTTTATATGTAGAAAGTTTTAATATGAAAAATGAAACATAGGCGACAAATATTTTCCAAAACTATGTCCTGATGTGGGACTCAAACCGCGTCTTCCACAATCCTACAATTTTGAAAGAGCCTACAAATACTAAGTTTTGTTTCGCACTAAACCAAGCAAAACACTAATTATTATTTGTATTGATAATTTGTTGTACTCATACAGTACATAATTATATTGTTTTCACGTTCTCTGTGTCACTGTTCACCTTTGTTGCCACTTCATATTTTTTTAAACTATACTAGAGTTCTTGCAATTCACGTAGGCGAGTGAGCTTTACTTACGTTGTAGTGTGCGTGTCTGGCCTGTGGTCTGTCCGTATTTTACAAGAACTACAAAATAAGTTTAGAGTGCCATATTTAATGTATCATCATCACCAGCCCTTTAATGTCCCACTGTTGGGGCACGGGCCTTCCCTATGAATGGTAAAATATATAGGGAGATCTCCCTATATTCTTCCATTTAATGTACACCTACATCAAATTATCTCAATGACTTTTTTATTTATCCAGATATTGATAATTGATTGGAGATATTTGACAGACAAGAAGCCGCTTGACAGCCAGACAAAACAACTACTCATGATTTAGATTAGTACATTTTTCATTTATTTTCATTTATTTATTTATCAAACAATTATTGATACAGTATTTGTTAGTATAGTAGCTTAAAACCTATGTTAGGTTTGTCTAGATACTAGGTTCACAAGAAAAAACTTAATACGGGAATGTACATTGACGATGACATTCTGTAAGGGGGCGCGCTCCATAATACAACAGGTTCTAGGTATATCGACGCAGCACACTGTACAGCAATGTACATGCGTAAACGCCACACAATACCAATACATAATAAAGTAGAATATGTCTTACTTACTGAACAATATTTTAACGAAGACATTAAAATCCCCGTAAAACACATAAAAACCACTAGCAGAAGCATTACTCAAAAAAAACTATGTATTCCAAATTTTAATAATCAATATGGTAAAAGAACTTCGCGGTATTTAATCCCCCATCTAATAAATAAATTACCAAATGACATTAAAAATAAAATCAACGAAAAAAATATTAAAAGAATAATTGTCCAGGTGACTTGATCGAGCCCGTGTACAGTGTGCTCCATTTAGAACTGGCTAATTAATTATATTATTAATAAAGTGATTTTTAATTATTCTTTTAATATTTTTTTCGTTGATTTTATTTTTAATGTCATTTGGTAATTTATTTATTAGATGGGGGATTAAATACCGCGAAGTTCTTTTACCATATTGATTATTAAAATTTGGAATACATAGTTTTTTTTGAGTAATGCTTCTGCTAGTGGTTTTTATGTGTTTTACGGGGATTTTAATGTCTTCGTTAAAATATTGTTCAGTAAGTAAGACATATTCTACTTTATTATGTATTGGTATTACACCACAGTGCTTAAAAAGTCCCACTGGGTCCTCCGAAAATTTGTTTTTTATTTTAGAAGGGACCAATAGTTTCAGTAGCCGCAGTTGGATGTTATAAATCTGATCCAAGTAAGTTTTATATGTACGGCCATAGCTACTTAGCCCATATGATAATACACTTTCTGCTAAAGCATGATACATTCTCAGTAAAATATCGAACGGTACTTTGTATTTAATAATATAAAACTTCGCCAAGATAGCTCTAAGTTTGCCACATACTTTGTCTATATGTTTTGCCCAGTTGAACCTATTATCTATAACCAAATTACCTACATCTTCGGATATGTCAAAGAGTAATAATGGGGACCCAAATATTAATGTCTGGTCATTATAACGGAACAGTCCGTCTATATTCAAAGCGCTGCCAGAACGCAGCGGGAGTAAACATTTAAACAATTGCAATAAAACTTGCCATGTTATGATGTTAGATAAATACGAAGCCATTTTTACCGTGTGCGACTGCAGAGCAGAATAGAAATGTCACCACCCCCTCTATCGTCCGCGACCGTCGTCTAAGGTGATTTGAAAGACTGTACTTAAAGTGCATGGTAGGTGGCAATAGGCGCGGTCTTATTAAGGAACATAAACATTGTGTAGGTACTATTTGTTATTGCAAATTGCTTAGGAAACTATAGGTCTTTACAAAATTTGAATTCTGAGTAAAAAGGAGAAGTTTAAAATTCTAATAACGTGATTGTTAATGTGTTTCTTGAATTGACAGAATAATTAAATAATTGTCTTTTATATTTATAGGGCAAGAAAGACGATCAACTCATCCCGCGGGATCAGTTTCGAGCGGCCTCAGTTGACTAAAGAGCCTGCTACATCACATAATTAGTAACAGTTATGAAGTAACCATCCAAGCTCTCGTAACTCAAAAATCGTTTCTTCGATTCGATTAGGCTAGTTTTCTAAGTAATGGTACTTTGTCTTATTACCAATAGTATCGGAGTGAAGTACAAAATTTATTCATATTTTAACAAAGAAAAGAATAGATCAGAAACATGTATGATAATAATAAGAAAACTCTTGACCTTAATTTGTAAGAATCCGATCGTATTAATTTACAAAACAATGCCAACGATTTAGCTAATTAAAAACAATGTGGGTTGTTTCAAGAAACGGCCAACAACAGTTTTGGTAGTGACAGCCGCAGACAACCAATAGTCACGATCATGCTAATGTTCGCCAGATAAGTTTGAATCACATCTGATAGCGAGCTGGGTGATGCAACCAGTAACTGCATTGTTCTTGGTATTTGTGCAAGGGTTGGCTAAGCTAAGCTTGTATCTGTTAAATCAATCATGGCAGTATTTATATAGAGTTCAAGATTCGATGTTGTCGAGCGTGTTTAGCTAATGAAACAATAATCTAATATCCCTTCCATTCTCTCGCCATTATGTCATAAATAATTAATTAGGCCTCTATTTGCTTCTTAACATTACGATCTAAAATTTTCTTAATAATAATTTCAGCCGAGAGACATTTCGCCTCTCCCAAGGATCTCCAAATAATAACGATTTATTCACTATTTTCTGCAAGATATTAGGATACATCACATAGTGTATTGGGCGTAATTAATGTAGTTAAACCGTTTGTTCCTCTGTAGGTAACTTATAAATCGACTAGTGCTCAAGTGTGACATCAACTTCGGTGAACTTGATAACGAATATTTGAACAGTGTGGCAACCCTACGTCCCACGGAGCCCAGCGAGGCGTTGGCGTAAAAATGTAGAGACAAAACAATTATCACCAGCCAGCCGTGGACGCCTCGAAGCCGGGCGGCCATCGCGTAGGAAGCGAATAAAAATAACACGATTAACATATCGAACGTAAACATTCGAGAAAGCGAATACGATGGGCCCGTATCAATTACTATCGATTGACTGTGCAGCCTCCTGCTGCGTTCTGGACGCCTGGTACTCTCGAACGTGTGACATGCCGATTGATTATAATATTATTTATTTTTTATTTGTTATGTGAGTGTACGTTACTGTACATATTTATTATAATGGAATTTATGTGTGTAATTTTATTCAATAACATCATTATGGTAATGTAGAGTTTGTTTATCTCCAAATTTAAATAGTAATTTCAAATATTATCTGACTGGGCAGTAATAACAAAATTCCTATTTAAAAGTAGTAAAATAGATGTGACACTATTTTTAATGTTTTTTCGATGGCGGGTAGTGTTTTTTAACACTATAATTTATTTTTCACTTCTCATGCTCTGAAAGTGCTTATTTGTGCAGGATATAGGCTGCACAAAATCGAACTTTGTGCTCTAGAACATTAACGTATCTACTCATAAATGTGTCTATATTAAGGCAAAGAAAATGAGCCATGCAGCCAAACACAATAAGAAATTATGAGATAGAATTTGTTATTTTTTATATTTACTTAAATTTATTTGCCCAATGTCTTTTTAAGACATAAAAGATATTAAAATTTTAATTCAAGTAGGTACGGTAGGTTATTAAATTAATTTACGAAAATTATTATTTCAAAATTAATTGAATACTTGGCTGTATAGGTCTGCAGCCCAAACCTAATATCAATGGGAAAAACAATTTCCTTCAGTTTTCAAAACTGTACTAATTTTAGTTTGAATTTTAAGAAATGTTATGATTAACTACTGTTTTATTTCCTCGCAATCGAAGTGAAAAGCAGAGTTTCTAACTCGTCCACAAAACCATTTTTATCCTCGACATTACTATCAGCCCTCGCCTTCAGCTCGGGCTGCTAAAAGTCTCGGACAAAAATGATTCGTTTTGTGCACTTGATGGAAAATCTACTATAATATTAAAAATAATATTATTTCTTCCTAAAACAGATACCAAAATCCGTAAGCAACTTAAGATAAAACAACCTTATTAATTAATGCAAATTCTTGATCAAGGGAAATAGAAACTTGTAATAAAATTCAAATTGAAATGTGGTTCGTCACCCGGACACCGTGTAAGGTGGACCCGGCAATAAGTTACGGCTTTATTGGCATTATTCTCACGCGCGGGCGCAGCCATAAACATCGGGGACATTATTTATGTAAAAATTATTTATACACACAAATTAAATTATTCGCCCCGTGGCCGCTTAATAATTCAATTTGAAATAATATTATCGTTAAACATATCGGAATGATTCTGAGTATTCTTCTTAGGAATTGCCTTTTTTATTTGGAAGAGAGAAAGAAACATTATTTTTTCGCATCTTGAACCAGTTTTTTCTCTGCTGAGCTAATTCTTAAATATTTTTGTGAAAGAGTCGATTTTTTTATTACGTATCACAAGGTTATTTCGAAACTACATATTTATTAATAATGAAATCAGAAAACTCTTTTAACATCACATGTATTATAAATTGCCTGAAATTTAATTAGCAGAAACAGTGTCCTAATTTATCGTTTTTCCAAAATCACCATTCTTATTGTTAATTACATTAAATACTCAAAACCTTAACAGTGCTACCAGCTAAGCCTATAACAGCTACCATGCGCCGGCGCATGTAACCCGACGCGCTGGAATGCGACGCGTGCCAAATATGCGGGCGTCAGATTTGATTGTCTGTATGTACGTATAATCATTTGCGCTTCATTGTAATGATTAGGTGTTAATTTGGTAGCGACATTTGTACTAAAGTATGTTCTATTTGTACTACAATACTAACCTGATTGCACTCTTTTACAATACAAATTAGGGTACAGAGTCCGAGGCCTCCTTAAATGCTCAATAATAAATAATTCAGTAATTAAAGTTTTACATGCTGTAATTGCTTCTCTACATACATTACCTATACGTGAAGTTAGGCAGAGGTGAATTATAAACCCAGCACTCTTCGCCAATTAAGTCGAGTACACAAATCGCAATATATAGCTAGGTGGTTTATGAGGAATGCTGCTGCCATCTACTCATCACTGTGTTCTCTTTGTTCGCTTTGTACCGAAACCCAAGAGAAGGATGGTGGTGACAATTATATCGTATTCTGCTCTACAGTGACGGCTAATTTGCTTCTCATGTTATTATCTAAACAAAGTAATAGTAGGATTATTAGTGAAATATTGTCACGGGTGGTCCAGTAACAGATAAATGACGCATGGGTCCAGCCGGCCGGCTGCGCGTGCGCTTTCGTCACCTTGAACCAGTTGCGCGAACCAGGGCTAGCTAATAGATACTTCTATTGACATAAATACATAAATCCCGCCTATAAATACGTAAGTCCCATGTAATCACGGCGAGCCTATTGCCATCCATCGAGTATGGAAATTACAGTAAACGCTGCTGTTCATTGCAGCAGCGTTCCTCTTATGCCACCTACTCTTATGACCAAACCTAGATGTTAATTCGCCTCTGCCTACCACTTCGGGGATATAGGCGTGATTTATGTATGTAGGTATGAATATTAACATGGCTATATTGCATAATTGCTTAGAGTCGTAGTAGCGACCCTAAATTCACCTCTACCTACCCCTCCGGGGATGGCGTGAAGTTTGTATACGTATGTATTTTAACAGAGTCATATTGCATGATTGCTTAGAGTCGTAGTAGCGACCCTAATGTGAACAATGAGCGTCGGTGGGCGCTGGTCCGGCGCTTGCGCAAGCTGGGTGCGCCGACGCGACAGCCCACATTAAAATGCGACCTAATCGCTCCCTGTACGCCTCTAATGGTAATTTGGAAACACTGTATAATATTTCAATGAAGCGAACTGAACAAGTATTCACTTTATCATTTTACAATTCGACATTTTTAAATAAACTATGGGTGAGTCTGACTCAGTAATTAGTGGTGGGTTAGTTTGTATTGAATACTACTTGGTCAATTCTTCAAAGAAATTAAATATCTCATCTCGTCATCTTGAAAATTGAGTTTCTACTATGAATATGATAGTATTATTGTTGTATACTGAATGCCTACTATGCAATGAGTAAAAGGGACAAACAAGGCAATGGAAAAGTAGATACGAGTATATATACCACTAGTAAATTAAGTAACAATGCAAGTATAAGGAGACGGAACCGCTTTTATGTACACTAGTGCACAAAATGAATTATTATCAAATAATAAGGGCCTGTTTCACAATCGACAAGTAATTTCGAAGTAGCTTACAGTTCAATTGACATATATTTCATATTACAACTGTCAAATGATCTGCGAAGTAAGCTACTTAGAACTTACTTGTCGATTGTGAAACAGGCCCTTAGTATTATAAACTTAATGGTAAGTGCATTATGATCAGAATGAAACTCTCGACTCTCGTAGCAAATAAAGTCCTAAGAAAAATGCAGCCTACGGATTACTCATGATTGTCTCCTTTATTCAAATCGGAGACCGACCCAAGGCTGTGGTCTCCGCGGCTGAAGGCGTCACGTGTCCTAACGACAACAGGTTCGATTCCCGCCCTCCACTCACGGATATCAAGTTACAAAATACGTGATACTGTTGCTCACACATTTTTTTTTGGATTGTCAGTCAGTTGTAATTGTAGACACTTGTGGTGTGGCTCGAATCAAAAATAAAAATACCACGGACCGCTGTGTAGGCGCGTTCTATCGTTTCTCGTAGTCTTTTGATGCCAGGATCTAAGGGATGTTAAAAAGCAGTATCGGAATTACAATTAGCTCTTCTAAAAGGATTTAAGACCATTTGCAATAGATTTTAACGATTTGTTGAACCAAAATATAGATCTATAGAAAACTATAGATCTCTAGAAATAAGCCGTGTGGTGACGGCAGAGTAGAATACAATTGTCACCACCCCAAATCTCTCCCGTGGGTGTCGTACAAGGCGACTAAGGATAAATCAGCGATGAGGAATGGGCAGCAGCGTTCCTCTTATACCACCTAGCTATATACCTACTGCGACTTTTGTGCCCGATAAATGGCAATAGGCTCGCCACCTATGGGACCTTACATAACTGGCGAAACGTGGGTGCTAGTTCACCTCTGCCTACCCCTTCGGGAATATAGGCGTGATTTATGTATGTATGTATGTAAATATAGATCTGCATTATTTAAAAGTATGTTAGATCTTCAATAGATTGCAAACGTTCTAAAAGGGACTGCCGTCTTCTAACTTGCTGTTTCATTAGTGTTTATGTTGAGATGAGAAGGATTATATGCAATGCAAATTTCGCCCTTTAAACGAATGTTGAATAGGCGAAATTAGCATTTCATAATGAATAAATGTTGTAAATCTATTGGAGCATTTGGTCAGTTTTATGTAACCAAACCTGTTGTTGAATGATACAATCAGTAATGGTATTTCTTTTAAGTCCACATACATAATAATGTAATATAAATATGTGTATATATACTTGAGTCATTTTAAAGTAAATGTGTCTTTAATATTTAGTCATTTATAGTCTAGTCTTAGTCAGGTATCGCATAATAACATAATACTGGTCTGCTCACCAATTATGTATTAAAGAAAACAAAACCTAAAATAATTTTGCATCGAAGTTAATGACTACAAATTGTCAAATATAGGGAGAATGGGGCTACGGCCTGTTATTGATCACCCATTCTATAACCGACCTTAGCAAATACTGCTTAGTTTACGCGATCGCAGTTAGTTAAGATAAATACACACCCTTTATTGCTACCAACAAAACTCAATACAAGTTACGAACCATCGCTGAAACATAAAGCTATGATAGTAACCCCTAGATCCCTCCAACGTGTAGTTAATGACGCATTGTGATATTCGAGCCATTATCAGCGGGATAACAGCGGCCGGCCGCGGCGGGCTTATCTCCGAATATCTTACGACGTCCCGTATACATCGCAAGAGGCCTGGGACGCTACCTGCGCACGGAGCTGATACAACTTCCGATCTGTCGTAGCTAGTCGAAAATTCCACTTGGCCGTCTGTCACCATCGGAATTTGAATACAGCGGGTCTGTAGTGCACAATTTTCAACTATTAATACGTAGGTATTATAAAATATTCTGTATTATCCGTACGAACACAGAAACAGAGATAACAATAACACACAGAAAAGTGGACAGGCGTGAACAATAGGCGGCCTTATTGTTATAAGCAATCTCTGCCAGGCAACCTTGGTAATAGAATAATGTTATAACGTACTAGTACCTACTATCTTAACAGTGTGTCAATAGTATTGATTTATGACACAGTTCCGACATTGACAAACTATTGAAACACTATACGATGAGATACCATTGTTTGTGAATCTGGGCCCTGTGGCACAGCAGTGGTGACATTACAAGGCTAGTGTTGGGATAATTATCATAATGATTGAACTACTCCATCAATGTGGTCGCCTCTTTTTTATATTATGAAACAGGATTAAGGAAAATCTGTCTAATGTGCCATTACGGCCACAATCAACAATTATAGGTCTTTGTATTTAAATTTTAACTCGCCATAACAAATTCAAAAGTTCAGAATAAACGAACATGAATCATCGTAAAAATAATTACGCACCGCGTGCTCGTATACATTACATTTTTAGGTCAGAGCATTACCATAATATTTTAAATGAAAATGACAGCATAAGTATCTACCTACACGGCAGAATTGCTAAAAATTATATCTACCATTTTGAGAACCTACATATAGGTACATACCTATCTATTACTTTCGATTAGAACATGTTATACATTTCGTCATTTAAATCCGGCATGTCATATTACATACATTATTCACGCCTGTTTATCCCCAAAGGGGGCGAACCTATTGCCATATTGTTATCGGGTCCATGAATTGTAGTTTATTGCTAGGTGTTATAAAAGGAATGCTGCTGCCAATACTCATCACTATCTTTATATACCTTCCTTTAGTCGCCTTATACGACACGCGCAAGAGAGGTACCGGTTATGACAATTTTAACAATACCTATGTAAGAAAAAAACGAACCCGTGCAATTTTTGCAATCAGGGTGGATGCCTAAAGCTTTCTGCTAACCAGAACGTTTGGGTTTAACCTATGAATTTTCTCTTTGTAAAAATTCGTATCACTAACAGACGTGTGACAAGAAACAAATAAAATAGAGTTAAACGCCGTTTACAAAGTGATGGGTTAACTTGATATTGACATGCTTAACTACGGAGCATCCCTTGCTAGTAAGTTGACAGTAGTCTCAAATATATAAATCACCTCAACTATTTATGCTAATCCACACACACAAGGAGGAAAGTCCAGTTATACAACTCTTTTAACAGTGGTTATGCGACAGAATCGCGCCAGAAACTAAGATTTACAACCGGTCACCCGCATGGCCCGCATACCGCACACCGTTAGTCCGCTTTTTTACGTTTAGTTTTAATCGCTATTGTCCTTTCGGTTTTATCTTTTTTCGTGGCCTTAGCAAGCAAGGTGATTTTTCAATAGTCAGACCTTGGAACGCCTCGGTCCATAGCTAAGCTAAGTCAGAACCATTTGCAACGATATTACATATTATGAAACCGGAATTGTTATATATCTTAAATAATATAACAGACGACAGTAATTTATACAGGCATAGCTCTGTTCTTGTTAATACCAGTGTTATTTTTACCACCGGGTAAATATCCGTTGGGTAAATTTAGTAATAAATATTACTAAATTTTGTTATTATGTATTAAATGAAGACACATACTTATCGACGATATTGTGTTACTATTTATGACAATATTTACTGCAATAATAATTTACAAATTATTTTCTTAATCTTATAATATCGAACCGATCTTCGTTTCTTATGTTTTCCCGGTACAGCTAGAGTAAAGATATCAGTACTAATAATAGACAAACATTAATTAACCTGCATTAAACAAGTAACAAATCAAATTATAACCCCGCCAGATGACAGGCGCGAGCGCCGCCGCTTAAATTGTTAACGGATTATAACAACTACATTGTCCATAAATTACCATTAGGAATATTAGTCGTGGCGTTAGTGGTCCTTAACATGTGTTTGTGTAACCGACCCGCCATTTTGTTCAACAATTTTCTAAAACAAACTAAAGCTAGATTCATTATTTACATTTTATTCTGAACACAATTTAGTAAAATTAGTACAATGAAAATTGTGTTTAGAAAAAGATAGAAAAATTAAAGTCTTATAGCGGGAATCGAATCGAACCCGCATCCAGAGCAGATGGCCAAGACTTAAGTCTTGGTTGGCTGAGTGGTATAGGCAACTGCCCGGATCGCAGAGGACACGGGTTCTATTCCCACGTCAAGACTATAATTTTTTGAAATTTTTATAACCACAATTCTCTTTAAAGCTAGTTTTTTTTTTTATTGTGAACGTAATTTACGTTATTTTTATTGATATTTTACAGAGAAAGAAGTCGGTAGCGAAGGTGAGTGTTGATATTTTGTGAAGAGGTCCCGCAAAACCTCGGGTCACCTGCTCCTGACTTCCCTCTCTGCCACAGTACCTATGGACCCGGCACCCGTACGGTGAATCTATGGAATGCTAAGAGTTTCCATCTCAGCTGTAACATCTGACTATTTCCGCATAAGCCTACCTGTCTACCTGCGCTACCCGCGACAGAGATCCATACTAATGTATTTTGCAATCTAAACCTACCCAAATCTAAACATCAGTTTCACCCGCGATAGAGATAGGAATGATGACAAAGACCATTTTTACACTTAACTTGCTTCTTTTCTTGCTTCATTGTTTGCCATGTTATTTATTAGTTTATTGACATACGTAAGTATATAATTTTTATTAAATCGCAGCCATAACAATTTGCAAATTACCTACTGATAACTGTAAAGTGGGAGTAGTTAATGAGTTATTTAAAGTGTTTTTATATTGTTTATGTTAATAAAGGATATCACAATCGGTGTTGTCACACTCTTGTTTATGTCCGTCGTTATTGTTACGGACGGGTTGTTGTACGGGTTATTTTTGTAAATCACCTTCGTTGCAATGTCGTGGACATTTTTGTATAAATTATATTCTTTCTGATATTGTTTTAGCGACCAATTTTTTCAAATGGCCCGAACGCTTTGGCCAAAAGTTTGAATCCTATAGAGGGAAAATATTTTTTTTTTATCTGTAATTATCATAATTTTGTCTGTCATCTATTTTCCATAGCACTTTGGCTGCTTACTTCGGGATAGATTTTTATTTATTTATTTTGTACCAAAAGTTTACACATTTTGATATACTAAAATAGTGTATTAAAAAGGAGAGAACACTACCCTCATTGCTGTACTTAAGAGGCAAAATATGTATTAGGGGTGAATGTGAGAACTATTTGTTTATTTATTGCAATAATTATTATTGCTTGTTTACATTTTTCTAAAATGAGTAAATAATTATAAAAACAACAACGGCTAATCTTTATTTAATATACCTTTTCATCCCACCATCTCGGAAAAAGCGTTTTTGCTCTTCGATATCTGAGTGCAAAAGCCGTTTTTATCCTCTAGAGGTTAAAGTAAATTTGAATTTAGAACATCGTGTGCAATGAGTTTGTGAATTCAAAACATCATTATACATATTTATTTCTACCTCCATGGTGCCGAAATTGTCATGCAACCTATTTTAATTTGTTAAAAACTCAGACTCGGAACCTTCTTGGTGTACTTTTTTTGTAATTTGCTTTGCGCGCGCCATTTTCTTTTCACGTCACAAATTTGTTAAAACCTAGGAGTTCCGTGACGGTCAATCAGCTTGGCGTCAATCTTACTTTAAACATTTTGATCGTCTACAACGCTTGCTGGATGCTTGAGTCAAGCATTTAAAAGCTTTTTAGGTCTGTTTGATTTGTTTACGCTAGCAACGGAACAAAAACATACAGAAAATCAACGTGCTTGACTCAAGCTGATTGACCATCTCGGAACTCCATTAGGGACGGTAATTTTTATTAGGGACTTACAGGTGTGTCTGGATGAATGTTGCGGGTGTGGCTGGGTGGATGGGTGGCTGTTGGAGGTGTGTCTGGGTGAATGGGTGTTTTGAGGGTGTGTCTAGGCGAATGGGTGTTTTGTTGGTGTGTCTGGGTGAATGGGTTTTTGTGGGTGTGTCTGAATGGATGGGTGAGTATTTTGGGTGTTTCTGGGTGATTGGTTTTTTTTTGGGTGTGATTAGGTGTTTTGTGGGTGTTTCTGGGTGATTGAGTGTTTTTTGGGTGTGATTGGGTGTTTTGTGGGTGTTTCTGGGTTAATCGGTGTTTTGTGGGTGTTTCTGGGTGAATGGGTGTTTTGTGGGTGTTTCTGGGCGAATGGGTGTTTTGTGGGTGTTTCTGGGTGAATGGGTGTTTTGTGGGTGTTTCTGGGTGAATGAGTGTTTTGTGTGTGTTTCTGGGTGAATGGGTGTTTCTGGGTGAATGGGTATTTTGTGGGTTTTTCTGGGTGAATGGGTGTTTCTGGGTGAATGGATGTTTTTTGGGTGTGTCTGAGTGGATGGGTGTGAATGTTGTGGGTGTTTCTGGGTGGGTGTTGAGAGTGTGTTTGGGTTAATGGGAGGGTGTTGTGGAAGTTTCTGGGTGAAAACAGAAACTGCTGTGATTGTATTTTTTTTTTGTATTTTGCAATTTCCTCGTTGGGGGGCATGAAAAGTTACGTGTTGCACTCGAGTGCAAAGATTTTTCACCTTGTGCTCTTTTGATTCCCTCGCTATCGCTCAGGATTCTAATTTTTGAATCACTCGCTACGCTCGTGATTCAATTTTAGAATCCTTCGCTAGCTCGGTCATCAAAATTGAGCACGCGGTTAAAAAACAACTTTGCACTCACGTACAACAAATAACTATTACTTTGCGTATTATTATTAAATACTACGTTACAATAACTAGATAATTTTATGACCTCTTGTCTCCCAACATCAAGATTCAGACTCTAATATAAATTGCCGTGCTATTTTATTCCATTATCAGTAAAATAATTGATTTAAGGCGCTCGCTCTCGGCATAGGCAATAATATATCATTTTTTATCTATCCCTATCGCGTTCTATTGTTTATGGTCGTGCACGTCGTCTGTCAGGCACATCTTTCCATCTTTGTTTACACATCCAGCGCCACCGAAAACTTTAACACGCCTTTATTTAGGTATACAGTGTGGAAAGAAAGAGTGGGCCCTGGAGGGAAATTACCTTAAATCTTTAAAATAGCTCAATTAACTGAAAGGAAACGTTCCTTTTTTTAAAAAAGAAATATAACTGCATTCACAGAATTCTCAAAAAGCTTACCCGAACCGATAATCAAACCAAGTATAAAATCAAAAAAATAACACTTGCCATTTTATTTTACTAATAGATGTTAACGATAATTTTCTCTGAGAGACAGGCTCTTGGAAATAAAAATCATGAAATCTAACGCATAAACTAATAACACCTAGCAAGAGGCTATTGATTTAACTAATAAATTCCATATCGAAAAAGTACGGATTACGATGTTCTGTGACCTTCGTAATAAATGTTTTTTAAACCTCCAATATTTACCTACTAAGTTTTTTACCATTCGCGCCAAAACTTTTCTCGCCGATATTGTGTCAGTGGTATGATGAATTCGGATACCATTGCCCGTACTACTGAACTTCTAAATAATTGTAATCGTTGTAGTTTAAAATGTATGCTTCTATTAAATTGAATTGCACTTGATACCATTATTTTAATAATTAATATCACAAAATACTTAGGTATTACGAAATGGTAGCAATACAAAACAAAATCGATAAAAATTACCAAGATGTTCGTTTGAATTTCAAATTTTGTCAATCAAACAAATTTTCATTTGATTCGAGAGTAAAATAAATATTAGATTTCGTAGTATTTTTTTTTCTTAGTCCCTATGTTTCTGAGAGAAAAATTATCGTTAACATCGACTGCATCGATTAGTAAAATAAAATGGCGAGTGTTAATTTTTTTGATTTTTTACTTCGTTCGATTCCCGGTTCGGGTAAGCTTTTTAAAAAGCCTGTGAATGCAGTTATGTTTCTTTTTAATAATAAACGAATGTTTCCTTTCAGTAAATTGAGCTATTTTAAATATTTAAGGTATTTTCCCTCCAGGTCCCACTCTTTTTTTCCACACTGTATAAACCTATAACATAAAATAAAAGGTTATTGAGTAATGTTTGAGGTAATTTTATTAATAATATTTAGAATTTATAATGACTATTAATCTAGAAAATTATAATTAATTTATAGTGAAATCCTGACTTCATGTTGACTGTACGTATACGGATACCTATTATTGAGCTTATCGTATTAATAAGCTACTTGCAGTATAATGCGATGCGGTTTTTAAAATGTGTCACACTTTTTTGTGGGAAGGTATGTAAGTACATATAATGTCAAGTTTATGGTTGTACCTATGCATTTTGGTTGAAATACAACTTCATTTCTACAATTTGAATTCATGTTCCAAATTCTATATTCTTATGCCCAAAATAACAACCAATTTTTCCATGTTGTATGTAGTCTACTTACTACCACTTCAGTGGCTCTCCAAGAAAATCTCCCGATTTCGCTACGCGCAAAAAATGCAATGTCCACATTAATTTCCGTCACGTTTATCGACAAATAGAGGTGGAAATTTAAACGAGAAAGCGAATTCCCGTAAATTGATTCCGGACCGCGGAGAGTAGAAGGAAATGTGCCCAATCGGTAAGTAAACGTTTGACGGGAATATTTTGAAAACGTTTTCCTAATTTATGAGGAGGCGGGCGAGATTCGTCCGCGCGCGTACGGTAATTACTTTAGCGCCCCTCCGAAAAACTCCGTGCGTTTTTAAAGCGTGTTGGTTGGCAAAAAAGGTCTAGTCCCGCCATCTATCGGCGACGTCCGCCAACGAAAGTGACGTGCCCCGCCGCCCGCGCCTCTCGCTCCGCTGACTTGACTACACCGCGTCGTTCATTTCATTCGCTCAGTCTCAGTCTGACTCAGTCATTCCCCGCTCGCCGAAGTGCAAGTACGTGCGTTTGGTTATAGCATGTGCGATACCGATATTTCTTATTTCAAACATACGCTCAGCTGATCAGTGACAATAACAAGTTTACATAGTGACTAATAGAGTAAAACCCCACCAAGTGCCATTTATGTGAACGGATTATTCTTAACCTAAACCGGACTGCTATCGGAAATATCTCGAGTCGAATGTAAAAATATACGCGTCACAGAGAACCGTTCTACCGCGTGTGACTGATCGATATTTTAATGATAACATGGATTCAATTAGGTGTTGTTTTAGAAGACGGTGAGATACAGTGAAGTTGGTTCAGTGCCTGTCTTCGGCCGGTGTGCAAAGCGTGAGTAACCTTCTATTGATTGGAGCCGTATGCGGGTTAGAGTTAGGGGACCTGGATTTATTTTGTTACAAGTGAAAAATGAGCTACTTGACCAAGTAAATAATAGTTTTATTTACACAGTTAGATAGGGTCCGAGTCAGCTCGAACTCTGAGCTTTAAAGTAGTCCCCGTAAATGTTTACCAACGCACCTGTCAACCGCACACCTTTTGTGTTCCTTTGCACAAAAACAACCCTTTATTTTTACTTCTGACCATGTAAACATTTTGTAGGATTCGTGCCACAGCAGACGGTTATGTAGTAAACTAAAAATATCGTCCCAGCCTGTTAGTAAGACACTAAATGTAATAAAATAAAAACGTGCAGTGTTTAATTTATAATAAGCTAATAAAGTAAATGTTAAAATTTAATGTCGAGTAGGTACATAGATAATCGTATAAAGTAATTATTTATGTACTTAGTTACATGGTTTTATAGGTAGTTAGCAGGTAGTCTAATAGTACCTACTAATTAGGCAATACAACCTTTTGTGAGCAGGTATAGGTACCTACTAGATATCTAGGTTTCTTGCTATTTTATCGGCGTTGCAAAACCAATACGAAGGACTTCAGTTCTAGTCGGTTGTAATTCCTAGTTGACACCTCCGCCCACAGGCTATCCTGATGCACTTTCTCATTTGCAAGTCGAAAATAGCCCGAACGTACGCAGCCCGCCTGACTCACCGATTTATTTACGACCACTTTCCTTGGTCATCTCACTGACGAAAAGCATTATAAATTTCCTGAGACGCACCGGCATTCGCCCCCATCTATTCAAGGGACAAAAAAAATACTATTAGAAATGTTAACTTCTCAAAGAAAATAGGCTTTTAAACCCGAATATTGTGCCAATCACACAAAGTTTACGCCATGAGTTGTTAAAAGCACATCTCCATGATAAATCTCGACACAACATACCGTAAATCTTATAGAGTGAAGCGAATGTTTACGATAATCATTACATTACCCATCGGATTGTTTGTATTCGCGATGTAGTGTGGGCGCTATAGTAGAAACATCTCATAAAGCAGTCTAATCTTACATCTAACAGCGTAAACTTGCTTGGAGCACTGTCGAAACAGTCAAACACTGTTTCACATTCGGTAACACCTAATTGCGTGTAAAACGCATTAATATAATTAGTGCTTATTTGAACGGATATAAAAACGGAGGTGCGGGTTCGACGGCCGGCGGAGCAAACACGGCTCGCGCGGCCAACAATGCGCTGTTTGTTTGTCTACAGCGTTCACAAATTTGTACTCGCATTAATTACCATGGGATTACACATTACACTGTCCATGTTTTGGTCAGTTTAATCGAGTCCACGCGTTATTATTATCTTTCTTGAATACAAATCAAACAGTTATCAATTTCCACGATAAACGCCTCTAGATGGGTTTTGTTTCGTATTGTAAACATGTATTTGTTTTTATGCGAGTCCGTGGCTGCCTAGGTCGGGGCTCAAGGTGTCTCGCCCGTCGAGCGGAGGCCGGGCCGCCTCTTCGAACTATCAACAAAATTAACGATCTCCGCGCGCGCCCGCTGCGCTACCGTCCGCCATTTATCAAATTATTTATATATGCGCCCACCCATCGCCTCTGAGACCGAGCCCTTAGCCGTCTTCCAGGCAAGGTTACTCGAGCTTGGACGTTCAAAGAAATCGGCTCTTATTTATTCAAGAGGAAAAGCCTCACAGATACCTACCTACTTTGGAACTAGGAATGTTTTGATAAATTCTTGTTTTTAGTTTTTCAAAGTTCTATACTTGTTCATACAATATACGCAAGTAGGTAGGTAGTACCTACTTACCCAGAGAATTTACATTTGAAAGAGCGCTAAAATGATAATCATTGTCACGTTTTTACGTCATGTTTAATGATTTAAACTTGATAAATACGGGATTATTGTTTCAACATGCTAATAATCAATTGTATAATGATATAATCTAATGCTTAATGCTAGCAACTCTAGCAAGCAACGTTGGAAATAGTACCACCCGATGTTGCCACTGAAAAATTAATACGAATGACAATAATACATACAAAATTGTTAGAATACTGTCGCAGTGTCCAGTATCGAGCAAAAGATGTCTTTGAGGTTTTTTATGACTGTAAATAATAGACGATGCGTGAAACACAGAACGTAGGATTATTACATTTAAACTTATATGGAAACAATTAGAATTATTATAAAAACTATCCTAGTCTTCCATGCTCGCATGGCAGCGAAAAAATGACGTATAATGTAGAATTACGACATTCCTGGGAATGTCGTAAAAATCGACTAACTGACTGACTAACTGACTGACTGACCAATAAGCACCCTGAGGCACCCGAATTGTTGTGGGCAAACCACCAGCAACAGCATACCCAAAAAGGTTGGTGTCAGACGCCTGTCTGTAAAACTGCCGGGTGTAAAACCTAAGCCAAAACCTTGAGCAGTACGGCTTGGAATGTTGCCGTCCCAATCACTCTCTCCGTTCATCGGTCTTCCGACATGGGCTTTCCGTCTCCTTTCTAACATTCATTCATCACTAGTGATGGATGATATGAATCAAAAGGGAGTGGGTGGTTTAATGACGTCCGATTGATATGGATAGAAGAGGAAACATACTGCGCCGACTCCAGATAGTCTGGGAACAGGGCAGGCAGAATAAAACAGTATTAACAATATCCTAGCTCAACCATGGCGATAGTGTTTTAATTTTAGTATCAAAACTGGAGTTCAAAGGAAGGGGCAATAACGATTTGTTGTTATAACATTAGGAGATCTGTTTACGAGTAAGAATGTTCTTTATCAAGAGAGTAACTGCAGTTCATGTAATTTTATATTAGGGTTGCTATAATTAGACGCGAGTGCTCATCAAACACGTGTTTCCACTACAATGGGTGTTAGTTAAATATTACACTTGTTCAATTGTAAACAACTAGGTATAGTTTTCAACAAGTAACTTCATTATTTTGATTCTTATTAAAACATAAATGTAAGAAAAAATATTAGTAAACAATAAAGGCAATAGGATAGAAAAGGTTTTTTCAATGGCTAATGTTAGTTCACCTCTGCCTACCCCTTCGGGGATTTAGGCGTGATTTATGTATGTATGCATGTATGTAATGTTAGTTGATATTAAAGTTGATCTAATAGCGATTGGCCGTAAAAGTTGGACCTTTGTTTTATTCGAAGTCAATTTTATAGTTTATAGAGTGGAAAATCTCTGGTATAGGTAATTAATTAAAGTCGTAATCGCCCACTATAATTAACTTAATACAAATATTGACGTGTCTTTTCCAATGTTATTATCCTGCTCTTTGGAGCTCGACATTTGTTATGATTAATACAAAATATTAGTTGTCATATACAATTAATTATATTATTATAGTCATTGTAATGAATCCCTTGTGTTCATTTATAGGTTATATTTAAATTGGTAAATCCATGATATTTTATTCATTCATTCTTTTATTTAATAAATAACACAGTCATTATTGGTAAGTAAGACGTCCCGCAATAAATAAGGAATAAGCATTCAACCTTGTAGGTACATCATCTGTAAAAATTGTAATCATAACTTAAAAACCATTGTATCGTACAATAATTTGTGGTAACGTAAAAGTACGTGTGTAGGTATGTAAGTATCGAACATTATAATGATTTAAACTAGCAAGGGCGGGTAAGGGAGCGCTAACCAGAGATAAGTAAATACGTTCTCAATATTTAATATTTCGGCGTATAAGCAATATGTAAATGTAGATATATCTATTCGGCGTGTAACGACCCCATTTTACAGCTAGCATTGGCCCGTTTTGGTAATAAATACGGACGGCAAATATTTGCTTCGATTTGATTTGATAAGGCCTATGAGATATTAATTTTCGTGCTTTGATTTTTATTTTTACAATTCTATGAACATACCCACGTTATTTCGGCTATCTAACTAAACACATGTGGTTTACAGTGCAATTAGGTACGTTTAAATATAACTACTTGTATCACCTGTATCACACATCAAAGTAACCAAAAGGTCATTACCCGTACATTGTTTATTATAGATAATTAAAATATTATAAAGGACAATATCCTTTCTGCTATCATAATACTTTTAAAAAAACTAAAACCCTAATTTAACGGTAAGTTTATCACATACAATTCAATTTTTTTTGTCTTTAAAACCGTTAAAACCTTTTTACAAACTAACCACGCCATAGGCATTTCATATAAAATAACAGTTAAAGGTTTGTCCACTGATTGTTCAAATAATCATACATTGTAATTACCTAGTAAGTACTTACTTATAATTGGAGACTTAAGTGGTCTCTGTTATCTTCGTCCAAATATAGTACAGACAGACTTATCTCAATTTACAAAACCAATACCTACCGCTACTCATCAGGTTGGAATCAAATAATTTTTATCAAGACGTCTAATTTTTGTTCAATTATCAATTAACTAACTAGTTCGAAATGACATAAAGAACTCGTTACACATTCCGTGTTATGATTTATAATAAAAAAGTTGGATAGGTACCTGCTATTTTACTTTTTAATCGAATCGAATTGAAAAGTAGTTTTTTTTGCCTCTCATATTTCCACATTTATTCACTGGCAACGGCGGAACAGATAGTCTTGTCACCCCTTTCACCTCCCATAGGTGTTGTAAGAGGCGACTAGGGAAGTTTTCAGGACTTATGCATGCAATCACACTTAGTTCTTAGACCCAAGCGTTCCCTATAAGCACAGTCTAAAGTTCTATTGTATTGTATGAGGAATGATATGAGACGGCGGTAACACCTAGCCAAATCTTAGAGTCTATAACAAAAGTCATAGTTAGTGCACCGACCCTTATCAAGAATAATATAATTTGTCTAATTTGAATAAAATTCTTATAATATATAAACAGAAATAAGGACGTACACTACGGTTTGTTTAGCTGTGAGATAAAAGATAAATAGTTAGTAATAAAAAAATTACAGAATGTACTTTCCGTGGTTGGTAGTTATTCGGGTGTCGTTGCTATCGGGCGATAAGCGGCAATATCAATAAATCATCGGACCGATACGGAGGGCGTAATTAAACAACTTGATTGATCGCGGAGCACTGATAAACTACTGGGACGAGACATCCTCGCGATAGCCGGCTTTGGGGTAAATTAATTAAATTTGGTAACAACTTTGCATCTGATATTGACCTAGCAAGAGAGACTACACTTAGGATTGGCACGTTTTATCGTCAGCATAACACGTAAGTAGGTGCGAACTCCTTTTTAATAATTTGTATTTTTTTTAAGTTTTATTCTTTATATCAATACTTTCATTTTGCAATCTGTTATGAAGTCACGCATTTTTACTTACGAATTTAAATAAGGACAAAATAAAAAACTATAAAAACCTATACAAAAAAAAACGCCCCCACAGCTAAAAAAAAAAAATTAAACGACCTGTGTGGCACAATCAACAACAAAGTATTATTTAATTACTTCATCTGCTTTAACCAAAGTATTATAACCGTTTTTTATTTAACAGTTATCGTTTTAATACACACGTGCCTACATTCAAGCCTGTTTATCATCGAAGAGATAGCCAGAGGTGCATTGACATACTACTGCTACTTTATACTGTTAGCCAGTAAGATACTCGTAATTTTGCAATCTATCTTGAACCTCTACCAAGTCGATATGAGGTTCTAAATAACACGGAGAAATCTGCTCCTATTACTATTTAATAAATACTCCAAAGACATTGAAAAACACAATGAGTTAGCGCACTTGACTTTAACCAAAACTTGATAAATAAATATATGGAATGAAATTGGAATCAACGAAGATTCTGCAGTGGGTAGTGATTTCAGTACATTAAGCTAATATACGAAAGAACTGTACTGATATTGCTTCAAGCACTTGAACACAAAAAAAACAATTTGCTTAAATAGGTGCGATATTTGGCCGTGTCGTGATATGTCGCGCTTATCGGCGGCTATCGCGCAATCTGGTTACACACTATACCTTGTAACGATACTTATTACAACTTGATATGTGTTTTTGACAAAACAGTGCTGCCATAATCTTGGAAATAATTTATCATTTAACGATAATAATATAATGTTAATTGTATAGAGTTTGACAACAAATACATCTGTGCACTGTGCAACGCATTACGTAGTATCAGTAAAAATAAGTCGGATAATAAAATAATTTTCTATTTCTCCAACTAAATACGTCTGTGAATCTCTTACTTATTTTAATTAGAATCCACCTAATATAATATATAGTATAGATAGTTAGTACATCAATTAGAAAAACCTATAGGTAGGTACATACACACATCAACAGAGCTCATTTTCTTGAAGCACCAAACCTCATAAAATATGCCTCGCAACCGCTATTTAGCATATTAACAAACTAGCCGTGGATTTTTGCGAGTATCAAACAAATATTTCTGTACACTTTTTGCGCGGGGCTATTTTCGTTTTAGAGCCATTAAAATCGCGATGCGTTTGCGATGTGCATGCGGAGATTCAACCTAGAGGACTGCCAGCTACGGTTCACTTTGGGGTGGTGTGAAATTGTCCGGGAATCGATTATTTGAGCAAACAGGCAGTAATAAATCATTGGGCGTTACCTGCGGCTCGAGGGTCGATATAAAAAGCCCCCGTTGAAACAAAGGGGACGTGACATTTCTAACGCGGCCGCGAGCTTATATAAATTCGCCGTGTCAATAGAATGTAGCCTGGAGAATTGCGATACGCTATTTGACTCACCAGCTGCGTCGAATGTCTTCCGAATGTAAAAATTGAACAAAATTGAATGACATAACTCCAGAAATACCTATCTAATTATAAATATTATAATTTCAAACAAAACAACAGGTACCTAATGTTTTAACCTAAAAGCACATTATTATCACATAATAATATATCACATATCTTGTACTACATGTTTTCGAGCTTGAACGTGTGTGGGTACTCTTAATATAAAAGGCGATCTGAAGACCAGAAGGAAATCTAATATTTAGTGACCCTTGTGAAGTCAAGCTCTTCACAAGGGTCACTAAATATTAGATTCATGAAGCTAGCCTAAACGTTACTTTACCTACAGTCCCTTAAAATTCGACACAAATGTTTTACAATTACGACAAAAGATATCGTCATGGACACATACAACTGGATAGAAGATGAATTGTTTTTAATTAGTGCGTTTCGAGCCAAAATAGACTTTACTGTTTCCTATTTTAGACCGATCTTTAATTGCAGGAGTCCGTCTGTGTATTTTTGTTGAAATTCTAGCCATTGCGCATTGCTGCGACCACGTAGGTTACTTGTTTACCATTGTGCATGCCACTTTCAAAACCGTTACGTGCATTGTAGATTCCTAGAAGCTTCCTTAGAGACAAGACAACAGATGCACGACAGAGACAGTCTCTAAATCACGATTGTCTTCGTCCATATTTTATTGTCTGTCGCTATCGCTATCCATAGCCGCACCTTTGTTTTAAACGTCGCCCGTACCTGTTATTGTTTTGTGATTCGCTCCCGTTTTTTTTGAGTGTCCACAAATTTTGGAATTGTTGTGCGTCTTTAGGCAAATTTTTTGTAGAACTCCAACACAAACGACTTTATGAAAAAAATTTTTTTTTGTTTTCGAAGATCTTATTGTTTGGACTGGTTTACTTACAGGAATCCAAAACAATAGGGAATTTTTAATTTCATCAATATTAGTTCATATTAAATATGTATCGCATAATTAGGTGACTTTTCTCAAAATTTTAAAATAAAATAAAACCGTTAGATTATCCACACCGTACCCGTACATACCTATTCATGAATATAATTTACAAGGAATGCAAATAATATGTCAGCGTATGTTTATACCCTTTACCCATTTATAAAATCAAGCCTACCTACCATTAATAACAATGAATATGAATAACAAATCAACCATTGCGACGATTTCTTAGCCTTCATTCCGTATCGAACCAAATATATGCAACCACGCCTCGCCTTTACTGTATTATATCCAATGTCAGAGATGATGGCGCAGCAATTCAACTATCGGTCCTTAGCCGTCGCATAAAAACATGCTGACTCAAGAATTTCGTTCGAACACCTTCCTAAGTGCAAAATTATTGCCATTTCTCCATTCCCGTGCAAATACATACATCAAAACGGGAAAGCATTAACGGCGAGCCTTGACAATACTGTCATTGTTGTACTTGTAACTTCCAGGCACAATGGACGGTAATTTTTTTTTATTTTTTGCACTGCGCTTATATTGGGAAGTGACATTAAAACTGGACGGCCGTTAATGCTAATTATTGGAGGCATAATCGAGCTCGTTATTATCCATCCGATGCCATTAAATTGATAAATGGAGAATGATGTGGGGTAACCGAATTATTCCGCTGTTGAATGAATGGTTCCCTGTTCGCTTCGGCCCGCTATGGGTTGCTAATTAATATTATTTGCGTGGCTTATAGGTACTCCGTTTTGGGCTAATCTGTCTAGGGATGTTGGGCCGGGGTGTTTGACGGGAATAATCTCAGTAGGTCAAACTCATTTATTCGCGTCTGGTACTATACAACATTGAACCGAGTAACATGTTCCAACTTTTAATAGTTAGGTAGATTTGAAATTGTATTGAGATGGTTTTATAATAGCTAAATGTTTCAAAATATAATTACCGCGATCTATAATTTAAATTGTCTCCAAAAAACATTTACTAGAATCTTATGGAAGCAAATTTTTGATATACCTACTATTTATGAATAATATAGGTATGAGAAGAGGGCCTCTCTCTGCTATCGTATTAAGGATTGACATGGAGATTTTCATCAACTTTTGATCCTTCTACATAGTAACTTCCTTCAGCGACTTCATGTACATAATATATGTATATTACACGTCAAAGGTTCGTCATATATTCCAAGAATCTTCATCTCAAACTTCAGTGGAACACACCAATCAGAAATCACAAGCGTTCCTTCTATATTTCACATCAGTATATAAGATAACTATTCTGCCTCTTACGAAATGTAGTCACCGTTTACAATTTCATTAAAACAATTGATCAACCAATTAACAACATTGTCAATTAGAGCTAAGTATCTAGAGGAATATCTTTTTGCTCGAACAGCAGAGACAGCTGTTTTTATCTCTACAATAATAATAAATGTAGATGCAACGAAAAATGGACAGCAGAAATTCCGGTGAAACGTTTAGCAATACTGTAATATTGTAATGATCATTCCAAGACAATAGGCTCCCCGCTAATTGGATTTATAAATTACAAGTTATTGAAATTGGGTACTAATAACACCTCAGCACCCTTCGGGAATGAACAGGTGTGATTATTAAACAGGTGTATTTATGTGTAGGTAAATAGCTTAATAACAGTCTTATATTACATTTTATAACTAAAGTAAACTATACCTTACTAAGCTATACCACATTTTGTTAACTAACCATACAATCATGGAAGGCCACGTTTTAATTTAGAGTTGTTCCTAATTAACTTGACCACAACTATAAGAACCCAAATCCAAGACGCCGTCGCAACTAACCGTCCATCTTAATCCTTCATCCTCGATTGTGCTGCCATGTGGAAAATTACTAGGGGTAAGGTAACGCTGACCGCGATTGGTTATGCCAAATTAACTGGGGGCCCGCAAATACATCCCATCAACGGTTCAATGGGATATTAGCTGAACTCGCTGAGACATAACTTCGGGAATAGTTTTCAGTTCGATCTTCTGGATTACATCGTATATTATAATTACTTTTAACAATTGGTTGAGTTAATTATGCATCAAAAAAACGGTCCTTATATGTAGTAAGTTAAACTATAGGTGATGTGAATTCAGAACTTTTTTACTACATAGGTTAGATGCGTACAAATAAAATTCCTTCGGCCCTATTCTCCGCAAGCAGAACTTTTCGATTTTAAGCGCGGACAGCGTCGGCGTACCTACTCCCTAATTTATATTCATGCGGTATAATTATGATTCCATCTGCTCCGTGGCCAATTGGTTGTGCATATGTAATACATTTGCTGGCTAGATCACTGTTCATTCGCCAGTTGGCTGACCTCTTTAGTGCTAATTACTTTGACTTATGGGGTCGTTGAAAGCGTTACTACAGAGTAATAAATTTGTATGTTTCCTTCGCTGTTCGAAGGAACAACAATGGGTGTCAAGTCAAAAATTATTTTGCGAAATACAAATTTATACAGGCTTCAACAATCATCGATTCATCATACAGTTGCAAGTCTTCTTCAATATTAATGCGTAGTAAATATTACTTGTTTATATTCTTGAGTTTTATCTCCAATAATAAATCTAAATTAATCAAGAACATTTTCTATTAAGTATTAGTTAGATTAGATTGTTTGTTATTATGCGACACTCGTGGTGGCGGTAGGACTTTTAGTATTCTAATGCATACAAACGTGTCATAAGCCACGCCGGCTTATCCCCAAAGGGGCGGACAGAGATGTATCAACAGCAGCACCCACATTCACCTCCATCCATTCACCCACGTTACACAAGCTTATTTCCATCTGCCTAATTATTCGCAATAATGAATCAAATAGTAGTATGTACATGCATTTGAATATACATACCAGCTTTATTAATATGGTGTGGGACGCATCGTTTTGCGGATGTAAACCTTTTATGTGATAATTATTCAAAGTTAACTATTACAAGGTAAACGCAGTTTGTTATATGTACTTTGTGCGGTTACGGATTTCAATTTAACACTAACTACGGTGATGTTCTCAGTTCTATGTGGTATCCAACTAATTAACTTTGTAACGTCACCTACAAAATACTATTTCATACTCGTAGTAGTAAATACAGACAATACTTATCTTGTGTTAACTAGTTTTTTGTGAAACTAAAGCAAAACCACATTGTAAAATATTTGAGCTTCTTTTAAGTATCTAATGACTTCAAATCAGTGGCCCGATTCAAAACATTAATTAGGTCAACTGATCCCGCGGGATGAGATCAAGCGGCCTCAGTTAACTAAAGAACCAATAAATCCATAATCACACGCTTGCAACATTGCAAGTGACCTATCTCAAAATTTCGGTAAAAAAATTAATGCAAAGGGTTCAGATGGGAGAGATGTTCTACTAAGAAATTAAAAAGTAACCATTTCTTTACCAATTCAATCAGCTGCCAATTACTCATCGCTGAAATAATTACGTTAGGTTCCATGTAATAGGCTCCCTTATTACCTACATAACGTGGGTGCTAATTCACCTCTGCCTACCCCTCCGGGGAAATATGCGTGATCTATGTTTGTATTTTTGTATGTATTATGTCTGGTGATACCTATGCGTGTGATTACCGTGGCATTTGGTTACAGGACAATGGTCTATGGCAACGGCATGTATGTAAATGAGATGACGAGCAAAAACTTAAGTCTTGTTAGGCGCTCAACAGTTTGCGCTCTTGACTTTTTGTTTCAAACTAATTTATTATACAAGACCCGAACGTTGTACATACATCGGTCACGTCTACGTTATACGACTATATACGTAATTATCTAATATGATTAAATACCGGATGCTAATAATATTAATTTGATGTAATCCCTATATTATCCTAAGCTTGGTTTATCTATCCATGGGAAAGACCTTTGATTTGGTGGCAATAGACATGGAGTCAACAAACAAAACTGTTATCAAATCACAACTCATTTAAAACTGGGCATCCGCAACGTAACGCTTTAGTTAAAGGAGTAATGCCAAATATCTGTATGAAAACTTATATTTATTTTCTTGTTATCATATTTATAACAATTAAGGGTCTGTTTCATAATCGACAAGTATGTTCGAAGTAGCTTACTTTGCAGTTCAATTGACATATATTTCATATTACAAATGTCAAATGATCTGCGAAGTAAGCTACTTCGAACTTACTTGTCGATTGTGAAACAGGCCCTAAGACTGCTGAAATAAGAAACAGCATTATAAATATCCTGAAATTAGAAACTCCGAGCTTCTGGTGCAAATAAAAGATGACAACTGACGATCCACTGCAACGATCCTCCTTGGAAGCTCACACATTATTCTCCACTACCAATCTCGAGTTACAGTCTGTGCTCGCAGTACGGTACAGATAGTGATACGGCAGGCACAAAACACGCATTGAGGCCGCATATCTCTGTGACTCGACTCTCCAGAAGGTTAACTAAATTCCTTGGTGAATATAAATACGTGGTTATCACGTAACTTTAACCGCCAAAGTCGGATTTATCAAACATCTATTTGTGTCCATTTCTTATAATATCGCTTATAGGTACTGGGATTTACGTTCCCGATGGATGGCAATAGACTATCTAAATAACATGGGACCTAACAAAATTGGCGATACGTGGGTCCACGTCTGCCTACCTCTTCGGGGATTTATAGGGCATGACTTATGTATGTATGGTTCCCTTTATTTTACACAAATCTACCAAGTTGAATGTCGTAAAGGCGAAGCCTCGGGCGAAAAGGAACAATTCAAGCAACCATTTCAACTTGAAACTTTTTAGTATGAAACTGAAGACTTGATATCGGCTAACCTGTTCTTAAACTGTGTTCGCGAAGTTAGACCTTCTCAATTTTTGACAATTTTAGTGAAGAAAAAAAGCTCCTACAATACCTACATACATAGAAGATGAGTTATAGTAACATACCCTTTTTGTATTGTATGGTGGCGGGATGCACTAAAATTGTCACTACCCCTATATCTGTCCAGCGCAGCGCGACACATGTGATTCACATGACGCGAAGATATATAATATAAATTGCTGCTGAAGAAATATGGGTTTAGTATAGTAACAAATTGTTACTAATAAGCTTGATTGATTGGCTTGTGCATTTTGGTAATGTCAACTGCTTCCTTCCAATTAACGAGCACACGACTCGCTTCATTATTATTCACAAATGAAAACGCCTTTCTTTCTTAAATAAGTCTTTCTTTCAAAATTAAATCTTAATACCACACATTTTGAATTCACAGTGTTTGGAAGTATTTTTAGAGATACCTATGCCGTTATTTTATTGATTGAGCGACATGTCAAATTGTGTATACCCAACCAAACCATAAAACAATATCACCCTGAATAAAGTTAACTAATCCTAAATGATAATAAAAACTATTCGTTCATTCCAAATACGTATGTTTTTTACCTAGTCTCAGATTTATTATTTTATTGTGCATGTAAAGCTGTTATTATAACTATAATTATCAAACTAGTGTTCACAAAAAGTGGTTGAACAAAAACTAATCATGTTTGTATATGTAAAAATTAATGTGGGCAAACAGTTTTTTTTAAAGATTGTTTAACTTGTCAATCACAAATGTACGGACATGCAAAAAGAACATTATTAAAATGAAAATAAAATGCTTTTTGACGTGGGATTAGCAGCTCGGTCTTCGTTAGTTTTGCAATAAGAACTATTTTGCCTAAACACGAACGAATTGCACTTGTGACTCTTTGTGGACGATTGACAGCCGGATTTTATAGTATGGGCACCGCAAACTATGATTTAGCGCTGATAAGTCGGCTACTTGACCCTGCTTTAAGTGTTAAGTGAACAGACTACCGGCATAACTTTGATCAAATCCTTTTTGAAGTGTTGTTCTTGCGGTGATGTCAGTAAAGGTAGTGGAGATACCTTATGGTTTCCTACAGGTTCCGTAAGGGTGGATATATGGTAGTGAACACTGAACATATTATTATAAAGCGTTTTGATTTTGGTGGTAATTTTTACACTGGAGAGAGACCGTACATTAGTATAAACAACAGTGGCGTGGCGTGAAACAACAAGTTAGGCAAGCCACAACTATATGAAGCCTCTTATGGTTTAAGCATTAACTTTTAACACCGCCTGCTAGGACACGGCTACAACTGTTCAACGCCATCTAGTAACGAAGCGGAGAACTACGTTGCCACTTTTGCGTGCTTGTGCTTTGTTTTATACAGCCAGAAAGAGAATTTACAAACAAAAGCCGTGTTAATAAGGGAAGGACGATTCAACCCGGTCCGGAGCGGCTTGCAGGAGCGGCGCACGACCGCGATATTGAGTGCAGTTCACAAAAGAAATTCCGCTTTTATGGCTATTGCAATAAGATCTAAAATATTTACTTTTGACGGAACTTGTTTTCGTGGGAGTTTATTACTAATGTGTGCGTGTGGCGTGTGTGATGCATAAGCGCGTAGGCTGCCGAAATGCCGGCTTGATGCCGGCTTGTAGGCAAACTTTAGGTACTATTTCGCGTTGCGTGCGCCTGACAAGACTACGCTTGTCTGTGTGCGTGCAGGCGCTGTATAGCAGGCGTCCATAACTCGATATTTAGCGAGTTAGTTGAAGGAATCTAGAGAGCGGGAGCGAATTGTATGTACCTGTGTTGCATATTGTTTCGCGCGCGTTTAATACTGTTATGATAAGATTATATTGATGGATTTTTTTTATTTGCTTATAAAATGGTATTGTACTTGAATTATGGTAATGATTTTTTTATGCTCGCTCGTTTGGTACGGCTGTTGGGAATCGGGTTACATGGACGCTCCGCCACTGATAAACAAGATAGAAAGATCAGATCTGTTAATGGTCTAACATAATCAGATCCTCAATATTTTCCTCTGTGTGTGTGTTTTATCTTGGCTACTGTCTAATTTGCCCTCCTTTCCCCTACGACTGGATCTAGGACTAGATCTAGGACTAGGATCAATATACACAATAACCATAACTTTAATCAATCTGTGGCAATAGCCACAAATTATCTATCTATGCTTTGATGAATTTAACTGTAATAAACATTCCTATTTCTAGCATTTAGATAATGTTTTTTTTAATTGAACAGAAATTTTCAATTGACAGATCAATTCATAATTTGTAAGTAATGTGCAATACAATTGGTTCGAATGTTTACCCTTGCCGCTATTTAAACTCGACTGGCTTACCAAAAACGTGAAATGAAAATGACATAATGGCAGTAATTAAACAACTCGCAGTATTTACATTTCACCATTGTAATAAAATGTTTAGCGGCTTACTCAGGCTCAGCATAAATTACATACACACATGGACCGTCAAAAGAGATACATTTAATCATTGGGAACGCCCATGTCACAGTCTTTAGAATGTACGGTCAATGGCACTTCAGACTACCATAAACAGTTAAATTTCTTCCATCGATTATCAACCTTTACCTGCTTGTAGTAAAGCACAAAGTCCATTAAAAAAATTTACTATTTTGTGGTCGACTGTACTTCCTCATCGGGCAGCTATAAGATTCGAAATAATGATATTTCGTGGTCCAGAACAGCTTCTTGAACGGCTTTTTTCCGAAGTGATAATTACAAAATCATGAAACAATTTAACGGGGAATAGGCACGGGCAGTAAAAAACAAACTTATCGATAGCGAACACAATGGCCACTAATAGCTTTATTACGAATTTACAATGCTCACATAATGTCGGCGTATTCATCCGCGAACAATGGCCGTTGGACTCTCGTAAAATGTTCACAATACTAATAAAAACTAGGCAGGTATTACTAATAAATGTCGTTTATTAGCTTTGGGCTTTGGGACAATGCTCTGTTAGCTGTTAGTTCCCGCCAAATCCGAATACGTTTTTAAACGAGTCCGAAATGGGATTCCGCGTCGCATAAATTTTGGGCTGAGTTTATGCATGCAATATGTCGCCGCTGCACTCGTAATTTGTGAATTTGCTTTTGATATTTGACGGCGATTTACGACGCGATGTTTGGTGCGAATTCGGAATTTGTTTTTCTAGCTTATTTGATGATTGCCCTTTGTTCGTTGGCAAGAGATAAAACATTTTTTTTAAAGAGACAAAAGCAAATGTAGATTTTAATCGTTTTTTAATTGTTTTATCTTGTGCCAATAAACTAATCGTATCTATCTAGAAGGTGTCACTAGAGCGACTAAGGTTTTACACGTATGTAAAGGAATAGGGAGACATATTTCTGGTGCAATATAAGTAATACTGCCATTAGTGTGGTGGTGGTGCATGAGCAATGAATTTTATGACATTTTCTTGTAAACAAAAACAATCTATTTCACATTATAAAAAGAACTAATCAATTAGACAACGCACAAACTATCGTTTTTTCTAAACAAACAGTCTGTTGTGTTTTCCAATGGAACGAAACACATAATAGTATTTAGGGTAAAATGTACCAGATTCCTAAACAGATGGTGTAGGTACGTGGCACCATAAAACACGGCGAGCCGAGCGCACGTCGCAGGAAGCAACTAGTCGTAAATTTCAGCCATACTGCCACACGTTCCGTGCGGTTTTATCGATATCGATATATTTAGCGCCGCACTATGTAAAAATTCCATAGGTAACTAGAGATCGTTACAATAAATCTGCATATTTATACTGTACAGTTTTACGTTTATTTCGCACTGCGAGCACTAGAATTAACGACGAATGTAATATGAAGAGTAAATTTGTTAAACATAGTTTAACAAGTTTAATATAGGCACGCAATTTTATTCCAAACGTATGCTGTCGTAAATATATTTATACTAAATCTAAATTTAAATGCGATTTAGCATAGAATGACCACGGATACAACAGATACGAGGGTCCTCTATAGTGATGAAATTGTAAAGATAATATTAATTTTGATTTGTCATTTTATGAAATACAGTAAAAGCTAGTAATATTATCCTTTATTTTAAAAGTAAGTAAATGACAAAAGAATTCAAAAAATTATGGCGATAAAAGACAATAACCTCAGCCCACACTTGACGGGCTTATCGTCCAAGATACAAGTCAACATCAAAATAACCTATATATACACTGACACCTTGTATATATAATAAAATTAGACTTCGTATAATTAATTTAGCGATACAAGTCGACATCTTCGCCAAGTGTCCGCAGTAAAATGGCCATGATTTTGTGGCAAATGTGTTTATAGTGCGTAAGGTTCTGCACGCTCATAAATTCCTAAACATATGCACGGGTGTCATGTAACAATAACTGGTTGTGGGATGGAGCGGGGTTGGCGGGCGTATACGCATCTGCGCGAACGCATCTAGTGCGCTCTGGTGAACTGAACGCTATTCTTTTCGCATTTTGACTTTAAAAACTTTTTTAACTTTTGAGCGCCCTGGTGAACGCTGTTAAATTATTTTCGCATTTTAACTTTCTTAAACCTTTTTTTAAGTTTTGACGCTAATTTATAGTTATCTAGAACATAACCTTTAAACCTTAACCACGAACTGAAGCAGTGTTGTTATTTCTTAGACTATTGTTTTGTTGTACAGAGTTCTAAAATTAATGTTTTTGATTAAATTATGTTTATGATAAAATTAACATACTTAGAAAAAGGTCATGTAGTAGGCCAATTATGCTTGCTAATTGTGTGTCGTCTTGCTGTAGTCTTGTTCTTAAAGTCAAGGTATTTCCTGTGAGGACAGTCAAGTTTGCATCGTAAGTACTTAAAAAAAAGTCGATCGTGTTTCGCAAACATAATGGCTCCAGAAAAACATACTAAACAGTATTATTCCAAGATACAACCAAAACTGGTTGCAATAATTATCTAGTGCGACCACGGTTAAGGGAAAAAGGACCGGCTATGAAATAAATTGAAATTACTTGTCAATATACGTTTTTAAACCGCACCAGACAGGTTTGCGTATTCTTAACTAGGCCTAGGTGTTTTAAAAACGTATTATTACCACGAACATTTTTCCTGGGGATGTTCTGTTCAATATTCATTAGGGTGTTATTTTAGTCACGCGTGAGAATAAAAATCAATTTAGTCAGAAATAAAAAGATAAATCATAAGGACAAAGTAATATAGCAAAGTAGTAATATACAGGTTAGCTCTCATCCGTATAATAGGCGGCGAGCCTATTGCTTTCTACCCGCGACATTAGTCACAGTATGAATAAGTGAAGAAGTGAAGTGAAGAAGAACTTTGTTCCCGTGTCTTATTAAATAATGTATAACCCTTGGTCGCTCTGTATGACACTTGACACCCCCTGGGGAAGTAGGAGATAGTGAAAATTGTATTGCTAACTGCTCTGTCACCACAAGGCATAGGTAAATTAGAAAATAAATAAATAAATGTTTTTTAGCCTACCAGCAATGCCTTATAAACTCGTGCACCGTTAAAGTTTTCCTAACGACAAACTAGATTTAATTGAAAAATACCATAATGTTTTTTGTTTTTTCAGTTATTTTTAAAAAGTGTCAAACGTGTCGGCAGACTAACGCAAAATCATAAATAGTCAAATTAATATCTATGAGGATTCCTTGCAGACATCGAGTTACAATTAACGATCGAGGCAGTGTGGATGTGCGATCGTATTGATTGCATACATTCACATGCGCTGGCCCACGTGCGCCAGTCACTTACGCCGTTCGAAGGTATTTTCATTAGCGCGGAACGATTGGACGGATGCGCCGCAAGTTACGGGCGAATTGAAAAAACTATGTTGGTAGTAACTCATGAACTAATAATTAATTATTTTTGGTTGTCAAGAAATATTTCTGGCGCGACGTCGTTTTTTTAAAAACATTACTTTGGATCAGTTTTAGGTAATGAGTGAGATGCTGTAAGCTAAAGCTGCGATCCCGACTGCATCTGTCTGTACCACGACAGGCCGTCATATCCTAGACAATCTTATTTACAATACATAACTGGCATACGTAAAACTGTTTTCTCTACTTTATATTAAACTGGCAATAAAATATATAAAACAGTTTTAAGTTAAATTTGTCTTAATTTAAATAATGATGTGACTCACTTAAGAGTTTGGTGTTTCAAAAAAAACATACTCGAAATATACCTACGCCACACCGCTTCCGCTTGTGCCTCGTGTCGTATTTTCAGCGTATATGCTTTTAAACAGTCTGGCGTGGTGCCAGCTGATCGGGCGTCAACCTCCTAGTTCACAAATATATGCCAATAAAGTCGCAAACGTGCCATTCCCCATCTCCGAAACACCGCTGGTCCGCTGACATCTTCGCGTAAGAAAATGATCACGAACTGCGGTAAGGCAACACAGAATCATCCTGCGAAACAGCCGCTGCTGCTGGAGCATTTTTATTGTATTATCTTAGAACGCATCTTCATCAGTGCTAAATATATTATGTTAGAACATATTTGAATGTTTCAATTAATTATGTATTCAATCATTTCTCGGTATGCCAACGGTCACTTTTATACGAAAAATCAATATGCTTTCTCTCTCATGATGAGTATCATGATCACGACTTTTACAGTCAAATAAAATTAATACTGAGGCAATATTGTACTCGGGATCAAAGGATTCCCTGGCTTAGTAGCCGTGAAAACTTAACAAGAAGAAATGAATTTCATTTATAGTTCAATTAAGAATGAATCTTGTTTACATGGCAAGCAAACAGGATTAATTCATTCTTTGGACAAGTGAATCAAGCACTTCAGTGAAAAAACTTAAATATTGTTCCGCAAACATTGTTTCAAAAATCTGCGTAACAACATCACTGTTTCTTTAACGGTACTATACCGTGCTTAATGCGATTGTGTTCCGTAAACACAACGAGAGGCAGTAATTAATAAAATTTCCTTCCCGTCCAAGGAACAGCGAGACCTATAAACAGTTCCCAATAACTAAATCATAACGCCTAGTAACTTTATAAATAGGAGATTCGGAGGAAGCGAGCCGACGTCTTCGCCCCTTGCCTTTTCGAGTTTGTTATAACTACTATGTATTTGTAGGTGTAGTCCAAATATAATTGTCTAAAGTAATTTAATTTGTTAGAAGAGTAGGACTTGCAAAGAAGCGATGCCGGAGATGTATAGCTATGTGACTACTACCTAATTAGAACAGTAATATTTGAAAAAGAAAAAAAAAGGTTTTATTGTCTCCTTCGTACAGGTAAAAGTTGATAGTGGTGTACATAGGTACCGTATCTGGAGCATATACTAGGACTTTGCTAAGTCTGTATCGGTCGACCCATAAGGAACTCTGTTCTGATTGGTTTACCAGTCAACGCGCCTGAGACCCCTGGTGCGATGAAATGCACAGGTCCAAAACCCACCTTTAATCGCCTCGTACCACACACACACAAAATGTTACTATCTTCTGCTCTACCGTTTACAAGTTCTTTCAGAACATGTTCTTTTTCTTCTACTTACGTAATATGCTATTCCTTCAGACAAGTTGCAATATGGAGATGCTAGATTGGAGAACTGTGAGTCAATCAGGTAGCGAACACCCCGCTATAAGCGCAATCGCAAACTAGCTGCACGAACTATATATTTCTGCTTCCACTGAACCGGAATAAACGCGAGCCTGTAATATCCTTGGGATGGAGTTGCGGTGACAGCGGGTAGCGGGAAGTGACTGCAAAGTTCTATAATTTTATTGTATTTGTAAAGAAATAATCTGCTGTTGTTCTTAGGTATTGTTCTTAGGTATCCACCCCCTTTTTACTTCATTTCGTCCGGACTTAGTGGTAGGTGGATGTATAGAAAACGGATGAAAATGACCATGTGTTTTATATCCGACCTGACACCAACTGTCTTTGGGTATTCTGTTGTTAGTTGATTTGCCCCTCTAACATTGGGTACCCTAAGGCTAGTCGACTTTTACGAAACCCCCAATCGAGTCGGGGATGGTACAATTTACATAATTTCTTTGCTGTTATATTTTACTAACTTTATACAGTATTATACGTATAGTTGTGAGACATCGCATTTTAGTCAGTAAATATCAGAACAAAACATTTAACACTACTACTTAAATTTCTCTGTACCGTCTTACTTTGCTAAACACATACATTAGCACATTGTCAAAAGGTTTTTCTTGTATTTGTATACTCACGTGTTTCTCAGCAGAAGCTCTCAATAATTATTTATTAACCCAGGGCGGTCGTTGACACGATTACAATTTTTCACGTTTAAAATGATTAATTCGGCTGGGTATCTGTGAAAATGGACCCTAGGACGATTACATATAGGGTTTCTCTTTGTTCCCGCCCTGCGAGGCTCTCCACGGCACGGCGCGGCACTCCCCGGGAGATGCCTGCCATAAAGAAATCCTTCCAGGGTGCTCTTTTGCACCCTGGAATGGAAGGAGTGCTCGATTGCAAGGCTGGAGGACCATTCAAGGTTTTCGCCTTCCCCAAAAAAAACAGTAGTAGCTGTAAAGGCCTCTCGACCAACAGCTAAAATTCCTCAAAAAATCTCTGTAGCCGACTTCCGTACACATCACAAACAAGTCACTATGTATCGGCTAGGATTACGTTCTTTCGTGGCCTCAAACATCGATTTGCATTTCGGTTACGCTCATTTAATTAACAAATTATGTAAAGTTCGCTCGAATTAAAGCCCCGCGTGGCAAGCGCCGTAGCGTCGCGCCTAATACGAAATACCGAGAATACCGGCCTTAGTTTTACGATTAGCCGCTTTTGTTTGTTTATTCGAGCGATGCAGTCCGCGCTGCTCCGATATTGTTCCTGCAGGAACGCAATACACCGCACCAGGGTTGCCAGAACGCATTTCACGTTATAACTACGTTGGCCGCTTTTAAAGACTAAAACCATAAAACAATGTGTACACTCATTATCATCAGCACTGCTGGGACACAGGAATTCTCTATGGATGATATATAAGGAGATGGCTCATCATAGCCAACCAGTTGGTGAGCACTCAACACTGCAGTGCATTCATAAATTTTTTGGTCACCCATCCAATGACCGGCTTTGTCACGCTTGCCATGCAAATATACGCAATCGCATACCGAACGTGTTATCGTCTGCTCATAATCGAGATCTTCTAATATTTAAATAATGTTAAAATATCAATGTTGGGAATCGCAACCCCTTTCTAATTGGGACACGTCATCATTGACACCACGTCGTCAGTGGTTCCCTATTGGCTGCCTATCACGCCATCAGCAGCAAGACGCCCAATGAGCAGCGAGTCTACTGACGCCGCGTTGACCCGCGATCTTCTATTGTTTTTTTATTCACATTTTGGAATTCGCAAATATCACATACATTTTCTTACCGCATTATTGTAAATCTATTTTCATTAAATTATTCATGTGTAACTAATCGCATTATTATTAGTCTACACATTTTTGGTCCTTCGAGCCGGATAAAGACCTGCATACGCACAACCAGGAAAATACAGTATTGAACATTTGGGACCCTCACACTGAAAAATATACGCCGTGGTGAATTGGTGTACATATCAAGGAAGAGCCGAATTATACTCGCATAATTAAGGACTAGCCGGTCCTGTGCCTGATAAAGCGCATAAAGGTACGACCAGCCATCCTGCCTATCCTGCTTCAGCCTAATTCCTTTGTGTAACGCTGTGCTTTTGCCTGATTTCAGTGAGAAGTGCAATTGCCGTGCTAGCTACCCAGTGTTCATATCGCATTTAAATCGTGAGTACCTCATTAATTTCATATTCCACTAAAATGAGTCTAGAATCTGGTCATGTTCGCGATAAATCGCCTTATAAAAATAGTAACGATAGCCTAATTAGAGACTTAATAAAAAAGCGTGGCATAGTTAAAGGTAGATTGACAAAGTTTTCTAATTATTTGTCCGCGCTTAACTGTGATTCAATGTCGACACAAAGCCGCATAGATTTAAAACTACGAATGCAAGGAGCGGCTAATTTGTTCAATGAATTTAATGACGTTCAAAATAAGCTCGAAGAACTAGCCGCCGACGTTGATGAACAGTTAACACAAAGGGAACATTTCGAAGACACCTACTATAGCATAATGTCGCAAGCTGAGTATTTTTTAAACCCTAATCAGGTCAATGACAATGTTACTAAGTGCAATCCCGGCAGCAAATCCGTAAAGTTGCCAACAATATCCATGCCGACATTTAACGGTTCATGTGAGCAATGGTTAGAGTTCAGAGACACTTTTTTGTCGTTAGTACATAATTCTAGCGAGCTTAGCAACATAGAAAAATTCCACTATTTGAAATCGTCTCTTAAAGGAGGTGCGGAATTAGTCATAAACTCTGTTGAATTGTCTAGCGACAATTATTGTGTAGCATGGGAATTACTTCTCAATCGATACAATAATAGCAGATTGTTAGTACATAACCACGTCAAAGCTTTATTTACTATGCAATTATTAACCAAGGAGTCACCTGTCTTAATTAGGAGATTGATTGACACTGTACTAAAAAACATCCGCGCTTTAAAAGTGTTAGGTGAGCCCACCGACTCGTGGGACACTTTAATTATATACATAATTGTTACCAAATTAGACCCCATTACTGAACGCGAATGGGAACAGTTTAAGGGCACCCTATTTTCTAGGACTCACGAGACTAGGACACAGCTCAAAGTGGATAACCTTATTTCGTTTCTAAAAGACCGGGCTGATATGTTGGAAACATTGCAAATGTCACACAACAAAACGGTAGTGGAAAATAAAAATAAAAATAATTACACACAGAATAATACTAAAATTCACTGCAATGTTTCCACAAACAAGTCACCGGAACCTTCACGTGATTTCACTAAGAGGTTATGCTTGATGTGTAATGCAAATCACCCACTGTATTCTTGTCAAAAATTCCTTGATTGTGATTTATCATCAAAACTTAAATTTATTAACGACAAACGGCTATGTAACAACTGTTTGCGGTCGGGACACACTGTTGATACGTGTAGGTTTGGCCCGTGTAGGATGTGCAACAAAAAGCACAATTCGCTAATTCATTCCGATACGCATGATAACCCTACAAATAATAATAGTTCCGTAGCACTTCATCTTACGCACGCTAATGGGAGCTCGCGACAGGTGTCGGTTGTTGCGGCCGAGGAGCAGTCCTCCTCCCCCGCGACACACTCGCCGCGCTGCCCATGCCCATCATCGTCAACGCAAAAGGAATCTTTAGTTCATGTAAATAATGCTCACGTACAATCAATTGACAGCCTCGGTGCACAAGCACCGGTTATGAGCTCCGTTTTGTTGTCGACTGCGTTGATTGAGATAGCTGACAGTCACAATAGATATCATGTTGCGCGTGCGCTTTTAGATAGTGGTAGCCAGAGATGTTTTGTCACACAAGCCTTATGCAATTTGTTAAATTCGCCAGTAATACAGTCCACTCATGAAATACGCGGCGTTGGTAATTCCGTCGTGAATACAACGCAAATATGTGAGCTCGAAGTTAGATCTCGCACTGACCACTGCTATCACACGCGCTTGCAGTGTTTTGTTTTGCCGTCTATTACGTCATCGCTGCCGGCAATTCCATTAGAATACGCGCGGTTTGATATCCCATCCAATATCAGATTAGCTGACCCGCAATTCTTAAAATCGCAAAACATTGATATATTAATCGGCGCTGATTTGTTTTGGGAATTGATAAACAATAATAATAAAATAAAATTATCGAATGGCCCGTATTTATTAGACACTAAATTCGGGTGGATAGTATCAGGACCAATTAGTTCAGTTTTGGTTAATAATAAGTTCGTTAACTGTAATCTCTCTCAGACACTCGATTCACAATTACGTCAGTTTTGGGAGCTGGAAGAGGTGTCTATGCCTAGGGATACGCGCACTAACGAGGAGCGTGCTTGCGAGGAACATTTCGTCATGAACACTACGCGCAACAATGACGGACGTTTCTGTGTACGCATACCTTTTAAGAAAGGTCCTGAAGCATTAGGTGAAAGCTATTCGCAAGCTAAAACTCGTTTTCTAGCCCTCGAAAGACGATTGCAACGGACTCCTGATTACAAACGGCTGTACACTGATTTTATCCACGAGTACATACAACTTGGACATATTACATACAAAAAAAATTTGGAAAAATACGAATAAACTAAATCCTAAGCTGAGTCTTCCTGCGAGCATTGCTGGCCTGTGTGAACCGACTGACATAGCGAATGCCTTCCGAAAACACTTTAAAGTGGAGTCCCCTCTTGTTCCGACGTCGCAGGTGTTAGATGCGGAGCGTCTTATCGGGAACATAAATGTGAGGTTTTCCGCGAGAGAGGTTGCTTCTGTAATAGGAGGAATGGTCCGAGGCAAGTCACCCGGCCACGACGATCTTAGCATTGAGCACCTGTCATATGCGGGGGTGCATTTGCCGCGAGTTCTATCAATGTTTTTTAATCTGTGTTTAAGTCATTGTTATTTACCGGAAGATATGTTGTATACCGTCGTTGTACCTATTATAAAAAACAAAACAGGGGACGCCTCCGATTTGTCCAATTATAGACCTATATCTTTAGCCACGGTCATAGCTAAGGTGCTGGATGGTCTGCTGCATAACAGATTAGGTGAGCACTTTCAGAGCCATGATGCACAGTTTGGTTTTAAACCGGGTCTGTCTACAGAGAGTGCCATCTTCTGTCTCAAGCAGACAGTTCAGTATTACACATCTAGAAAGACTCCAGTGTATGCTTGTTTTCTGGACTTATCGAAGGCGTTCGAACTAGTTTCGTATGACGTATTGTGGAAAAAACTGCTTTTTAACACAAGCCTCCCTCCTGAATTTATTTTCATGTTTAAATACTGGTATAGTAATCAAAAGAACAGTGTAAAATGGGCTGGCTCGCAATCGGATGTGTACGGGTTGCAATGTGGGGTGAGACAAGGGGGTTTAAGCTCGCCCAAGCTTTTTAACCTTTATATTGACGGTCTGATCGAGGAGCTCAGCTGCAGCCACATAGGCTGCCATGTAGATGGAATATGTATTAATAACATTAGTTACGCTGATGATATGGTGTTGCTGAGCCCCTCGATTGGTGCATTAAGAAGACTGGTTTCTATGTGTGAGAAATATGCAGAGGCTCACGGGCTCAGATACAATTCCCTCAAAAGTGAATTTATGGTGTTTCAATCAGGGGCGGCTCTGAGTCAACGTAGTGTACCCTCTATTACGCTTGGGGGTAGTGAACTTAAAAGAGTCCACCAATTCAAATATCTGGGCCATTGGGTTACTGATAACTTGTCAGACACGGTTGATATGGAAAGGGAGCGTAGGGCGCTATGTGTTCGCTGTAACATGTTGGCTCGCAGATTTGCACGTTGCAGTAGGCAAGTTAAACTGACACTTTTTAAAGCTTACTGCCAGTCATTTTATACGTGCAGTCTGTGGGTGAACTTTACGCAGCGAGCATATGGCGCTTTACGCGTCCAATATAACAATGCTTTTAGGATGTTGTTCGGCCTGCCGCGCCACTGCAGTGCATCCTCTATGTTCGCGGAGGCGCGAACTGATTGTTTCTATACCATCATTAGAAAACGTTGCGCCTCGCTGTGGACGCGCGCGCGTTGCAGCCCGAACAGCATCTTGAGCTCTTTGGCTGGCCGATGGGACTCTCCACTACTGAGCCGCTGGCTGCAGCTACATTCACCCAGTTCTAGATTCAAATATCTTTAGCAAAGCAGTCACATCGGAAGCCAACACATTTATTTTATTTTATTTTTACTTGACCTTACTCTATTATAATTACTAACACTCTTAAACTTAAATTAATCATGTTACTAACATTACTATGGATTCAAAAGTCTGAAATAAATGTTTATTATTATTATTATTATTATATGAGCCGTATTGAGCGACCCGGGACGCCTCACTACGTGATGCCGCATCACGGTGTGTTCCGCGAGCACAGTACCACTACCAAGTTGCGTGTAGTTTTTGATGCTAGCGCTGGGTCGAGTACTAACGTGTCGTTAAATGATCTACAGATGGTTGGCCCGGCAATACAAGGGGATTTGCTTTCAATATTACTTAGGTTTAGATTCTATAAGTACACTGCTTGCGCAGACATCGAAAAGATGTACAGGCAGTGTCTTATTCACGAAGACCAACGCGATCTCCAATTGATTCTGTGGCGTGACGACCCGTCTAAACATTTAGATACGTACCGGTTGAACACCGTCACTTACGGAACCGCCTCAGCGCCATTTTTGAGTTGTCGGTGTCTCAAGCAATTGGCTATTGACTGCGCACATACACAGCCTGATGTTGCCAGGGTGATCAACGAGAATTTCTACGTTGATGATTTTATTTTTAGTTGCGACAGTAGGGATAAATTATTAGAAATTTGTTCCTCTTTAGATAATATTTTACTTTCTGCATGTTTTCCACTTCGCAAATGGATGTTCAATTTTTCAGTAGATAACTATAAACATAGTATAAAAAACTATACTAAGGATTTATCGTTGGGGGAGAATATTAATTCTAAAACTTTAGGTCTAGGTTGGTGTAATTTTAAGGATATATTCCATTATAATAGTCATTTTAATAACGACACTAGCAAACCTATCACAAAACGGTTTATTATGTCTAATGTCGCACAAATATTTGACCCGCTGGGTTTGTTGAGTCCTTTCATTATTATCGCTAAAATTATACTACAACAGTTATGGCTAGTAAAGATAGGGTGGGATGATGAAGTTCCCCGAGATGTCGTGGAGTCTTGGCAAAGGTTTTCAAATTCCCTACCTATTTTAAATGATATACGCGTGCCACGACATGTCGTAGGGAAGGACCCAGTGCGCAGGGAGCTTCACATATTCTCTGACGCTTCAGAATTAGCATATGGTGCTTGTTTGTATATACGAACAGTTAACAGAGACTCTTCGGTAACTGTTAGTCTGTACTGTGCTAAGAGTAAGGTTGCGCCATTAAAACCAGTGAGTATTCCTAGACTGGAATTGTGTGGGGCCCTATTGGGTGCAAAGATATATAGAAATGTAATGGACGCTCTTAATTATAATTTCGATTTAATAGCATTTTGGTGTGACTCGACAATCGTATTAGGTTGGTTACGCATGTCTCCAAAGTTGTTAAAAACATTTGTCCAGAACCGAGTCGCCGAAATTCAGGAAATAGCTAAGCAATTACCATGGTATCATGTAAATGGTAAAGATAACCCTGCCGACTTGGTTTCCAGGGGAGTGAACATAAAAGATTTGGTAACTTCCACTTTGTGGTGGCACGGGCCAACATACTTACACGCCCCTGATTTTAAATGTCCTGCGTACTGTCCTTTAAATACTGTTGCACAGTCAGAATTGCCTGAAGTAAAGCCAAAACTTGTTTTTGCATTTACAACTGATGTAGAAAATTCACTATTTCCATTCAAAAGATTCTCACAGTATAATCGTATGATTAGGGCTTTCGCATACGTTTTACGTTTTATATATAACACGCGCAACAAAGGCAATGCTTGTCAAGGGCTTTTGACTGTTGACGAAATAAGAAACGCAACTATGTCTTTAGTTAGATTGTGTCAACAAGAATCGTTTCATGACGAGTATAATCTATTATTAAATAAGTTAAGTATAGGTAGTAAACATAGTTTAAGTAAGTTAAATTTATTTATAGACAATAAGAAAATTTTGAGAGTAGGTGGAAGAATACAATATTCGCCTAATTTTAGTTACGATAAAAAACATCCCTGCTTATTATCTTCCAAACATTGGTTTGCAGTGTTGTTGCTACGTCACGAGCATAGGCGGTTGCAGCATGCCGCGCCGCAAGCGCTGCTGTACAATGTACGCGAATCTTTCTGGCCCATCGGGGGCAGAAACCTCGCGAGACGCACGGTACATGAATGCGTTACTTGTACTCATTTGAGAGGTAAAACTTTATCTCCCATTATGGGAAATTTACCGCAGGAGAGATTAATTCCGAGCTTTCCCTTTTTATACTGCGGCGTGGACTATGCTGGTCCAGTGCTCACATTGAATCGTAAAGGTCGAGGCTCTAAATTAGTTAAGAGTTATATATGTTTATTTATTTGTTTCGTTACTCGCGCTATGCACTTAGAACTTGTCAGTGACCTTTCTTCAGATGCTTACCTTCTTGCGCTAAAGCGGTTTATTTCACGTCGCGGCAAGCCGTCTCAAATAATGTCTGACAACGGCAAGAATTTCGTAGGTGTAGCTAACGAGTTTTCTAAATTTTTATCTAATTGTTCGAAACATATCATTGATTTCGCAACTGGCCAAGATATCAAATTTTCTTTTATACCGCCACACGCGCCTCATTTTGGTGGAATATGGGAGGCTGGGGTAAAATCATGTAAATACCATATGCTACGGGTTGTTGGTAACGCACATCTCACTTTTGAGGAATTTAGCACAGTGTTATCACAAATCGAATCCATACTCAATTCCCGTCCTATGAGTCCCATGTCTACCAATCCCAACGATTTCAATTCCCTGTGCCCTGCACATTTTCTGGTTGGTCGTCCCCTAACAGCGCCTGCTACAGCTCAGCTGGTTGATGTCCCTGCGCAGCGGCTAACACGGTACCAGAGGCTAGAACAGATCCGGCAGCACTTCTGGACACGATGGAGCAAGGAGTACATCTCTGAACTGCAAACCAGATCAAAATGGAGCAAAGGCACAGCTGATCTTCAACCCAACACGCTAGTTGTAGTCAAGGAGGACAATACACCACCCCTGAAATGGAGGCTAGGTCGCATCATTTCTACCAAGCCGGGAAGAGACGGAGTCTCGAGAGTAGCCGATATCCAAGTAGCCACGGGAGTTATTCGACGCGCCTTTCCTCGAATTTGCCCACTATTCGCCATTGAAGAAGATGCAGATGTCAAGATGTTGGACGCGGATGCTTCCAAGGCCGGGGACATGTTGGGAATCGCAACCCCTTTCTAATTGGGACACGTCATCATTGACACCACGTCGTCAGTGGTTCCCTATTGGCTGCCTATCACGCCATCAGCAGCAAGACGCCCAATGAGCAGCGAGTCTACTGACGCCGCGTTGACCCGCGATCTTCTATTGTTTTTTTATTCACATTTTGGAATTCGCAAATATCACATACATTTTCTTACCGCATTATTGTAAATCTATTTTCATTAAATTATTCATGTGTAACTAATCGCATTATTATTAGTCTACACAATCAAATAATAACGCCAATCTTATCTTAGTGCATGTTTTATTGTATTGGTCTTTACGAAATTATGACTATAACTTTAATTTGATATTTATGTTATCAATTTAATTTCATTAGCATTTTTATAAGTAATTTTTTGACAACCCTGAAGCATCTAGAGCCGAGTGAAATCAAAGTCAGTGAATGGAGCCCGACTCGTGTATTGTCTATTCATGTGCTCCTGAGCATCATGTCCAACTAATTCTATCCGCTGCTAATGCCCGCCCACACCCAATATTTATAGGGAGATGACAGTTAAGTATGCAACCACTAATATCGTTTTCACCACACGATTTAATTATAATCTGATTCAGTGGCGGTGTTACAAAAACAATTGACTAAATCGAAAGGTTCAACAATTGCAAACCTTTAAAAAAAGGTTTTTACTTGATAATTAGTAAATAATCCCGGCATAGATTAGTAAATAAACCTTCATTTGATCGACATAAATTAAACTCTAGGCAGATTTATGTCTAAATCACTCGCTCGGTTCCCCACACGACAATTATTATTATATTGACCTTATCAATGTAGTGGTATTTGCAATAAGGGACTTTTTAAATTATCTATTCCATTACACTTGGCATGCAGTAAGTTTCAAATGGGTACCTATTAATTACCAGTTCACAACACTATTGTCTAAATATAAATCGTATTACCATAACCACACGAGAATATTAAAACTCATAAAAAGTAGATAACCACAACAGCTCCCAGCCTTCTTCAAAGGGATGCATCCATAAAGCGCATCATCTTACGTGCTTAATCTCACTGATCCATGATTCCATTTGAGTAACCAGGCTCAGTGTTGATCGGTGATAATGCTTTTCAGTAGACTGAAACTCAAGGTATATTGACCTCAATACCTATTCAGTATCAACACAAAGGAGTTTCCATGGGTTATAAAACTGTAGCGCGGCGTGTAGTTAAAAAAATCTAAACTCTGACTCATGTTATTTCCCGACTGTACATATAACCTTTCTTTTTGATTATTAATGGGTATTCGATTTTAATTTCAACATTATATAAATGTTAGAAAAATTAGTACAAAGATTTTGGTAAGTTCGAAAAATGTTGGTTACGATGCGGGATTCGAACCCGCGTCCACTGCACTGGACTGGACTGCAGTGTATTATCTCAGAACAGCTATTTGTTTCATTGTTAATTAATCTAATCTTAACCAAATAAAGCCAAAAATAACATCTGATTTGTTGGAGTAACCTTATAGTAATAAAAAAGAACCATATTATATGTTTGAGTGACGTGGGTCGGAGTACCGTACTCATAATATTATTTACCAAAAAAATTGGACATGTTACAGAATATACTAAAAATACTAAGGTTCAACTATTTGTGTATTTCGCAATATTTTTGTTTTTTGCAAATTCAATAGGTGAATCTTTATAGCACCATACCCCATACATGTAGGTATACCTAAATAGATCATTGTCAAAATGTACAGCTAGATCTATAACCACAGGCAGATTAAGAAGGCGTCAACGAAGATCACCCGCCGGCGCCTGTGCCTTGGCCCCGCGCCAACAGGAACCGCTTTTACGTCGGGAATGTCATTAGGGGTTTTGTTTTACATGACCCATATACCAGTTTTCGGTAGTCGTTTACTTAAAATGATTGCCGTATTTGTTGGAATAATATTTATTACTTACAAACTAATCGAGTTGAAGATTCTCTATCGGCGGGTTTCAATATTCTATCTACAGTTGAAAGTAAGCTTACTAAAGTTTAGTTGCCTGGTAGTATTTGTTATATTATGATAATTAACAGAAGTTGCTAAACAACCTAACTAACTGTGGTACAAATCTTTAACTGTAGATAGAATATTGAAACCCATCGTACATAAATTTCGTTAATCGATTCTTTCTTTTCTTGAACTAAAAGTAAATAAAGTTTTTTAGTAAATAAAGGTGTAATAGTGTGTAAATAAAGGATTTAAAATAAAAATAGTGTTGAAATTAAAACGAACTACGCAGCATTTGTCACAGTTGACAAACCCCATGGGAACAGGGGTCCGTGGAGCATGCGGTTCCTGATTTATGGTCGCGGTGATAACTGCTATCAGTTTATCACCGCAATAACAATAAGCAGGCAATCGGGCACTAAAACCAGACAAATAAAACTGGCACCGGCGCGGGAGATAACACAGATATACGCCAGATTTTAGGAGATAACTTCGTTGAATAATGTCAAGGTCTTAAGGCTGAACGTTGAGTGAGGCTCACTGATTTACACATGTTACTCAAAAATTAAAGGTTTCTTTTAGAAATAAGCAGTACCGTAAGTCGACGCGGCCCGACTCTAGCGCATTTCTTTGGTCTACATTTTCATTAGGAAATGTACATTTTTTGGTATATTTTATGCTTCTCTTCTGGACAGGGTTTTAGAGTGCCAACGTAGGCCCACTTTTAGTTTAAAATTTAGTTTGCACACTTTTCCATCAATTATACCTCCGCAGATACCGTCATTTTGGTTCAACTTACGTGCCGGGAACTTATGTGTATTTAGGGCCTGTTTCACAATCGACGGGTAAGTTCTAGATAGCTCACTCTGACAGTTGTCATATGAAATTTATGGAAATTGAACTCCCAAGTATGCTACACAGAACTTACTTGTCGATTGTGAAACAGGCCCGTAATGTAATTTAAACTGTAATTTTAAGTGTGCGTAATATTAGAGTGCATGTGCTAAACAGTGTGCGTTTCGTTTCCAGATGCGGTAACGCGGCGCGATGTGGGTGTGGGCGCTGTGCGCGGCGCTGGGCGCGCTCGCTGCGCCGGCGCGGGCCGCGCAGGCGCGCTGCGAGGAGATCACCATCCCCATGTGCCGCGGCATCGGGTACAACCTCACCGCGTTCCCCAACGCGCTCGATCATGACACGCAGGAAGAGGCTGGCCTCGAGGTGAGTACTCTAGCGATGAAGATTAGTGAGCGTGCGACGATCAGCGGAGGAGTTAAGGATAACGCGCTTGGCCTGCGATTGCGTAAACTAAGCAAGGTCGCTAAGGCCGGTCAGTTGGTCCCGGCTGCATCTGTCGTTAATACCCACCAATCCGCACTTGGCCAGCAGCAGCGTGGTGGGTTATGGCCCAATCTCCCTATATTCTTCCATCCAAAGGGAAGGCCCGTGCCCCAGCAGTGGGGACATTAAAAGGGCTAGTGGTGATGATGATGATGAGAAAAACATGTTTTGAATAAAGTAAATTAAAATTTCCGCTAAAACAGCAATGGTGTCTCTGTGACGTCCACTATAGCGTAAAACATGTCAGTTTCTAAAGTATAGAGTGATTTTTATTGGAAAATAAAATGTGAAAGAAAGAGGGACGTCACGCGGTGTTTGACTAAATATGGCGGATTGCTTTTGTATTTTTATAAAATAAACGTCAATCATCTGATCATTCCTATTAGTGAGTATGCGACGAGTCAGCGAGCGTGGGCTTGAACCGACTTTCCCCGTTTTCCAGGTGCACCAGTACTGGCCGCTGGTGGAGATCAAGTGCTCGAGCGACCTGAAGTTCTTCCTGTGCTCGATGTACACGCCCATCTGCCTGGACGAGTACGACAAGCCGCTGCCCGCGTGTCGCAGCGTGTGCGAGCGGGCGCGGGCGGGCTGCGCGCCGCTCATGCAGCAGTACGGCTTCCAGTGGCCCGAGCGCATGGCGTGCGAGCGGCTGCCGCGCTTCGGCGACCCCGACCACCTGTGCATGGAGGAGGCGGACCGCGAGCCCGAGCCCGAGCCGCCGCGCGCGCCGCCGCGCCGCCCGCCCGCGCGCTGCCGCGACCCAAAAAACTGCGAGCCCGCTGCGCCCG
>OZ008352.1:342571-431451 GCA_963931975.1 Cataclysta lemnata
TAGCCTTTTATCGCTTTGAACTGTCAAAACTCCATAGATTTTTAACAGTTCAAAGCACAACACTATTACTCTAGGAGAAGAACGACAACTTCATACTAAAAAAGTGAAGATGCTTTTAAGAAACGCCATCTATAGTTAGCCCACCGCAAATAAATTGTATGGCGGCAAAATTTGAATGATGAAGTACCTACCTACTTTCCACTTAGAATAAATTAGGTTTTCGTTGGAGGTTTAAGCAATTTCACTTGTAAGAAAACTAATTATTCTAACAAAGATTTTGGTGGTTAGCAAAAGAATGTCGAAAAATTATGATCTTGAGGCGGGAATTGAATCCGCGTCCGCTGCTATCCGGGCAGGTGCCTGACCGCTCGGCCACCCAAGACACTACATCTTTGTACTAATTTTTCTAACATTTATATAATGTTAAAATTAAAATCGAATAGTAATTATTCTAAGTTTTCTTATTAGTGAAATTGCTTAAACTTCCATCGATAGGTTATGAAAGCAAAATTGAACAAGTATTAAATTTAAACAAAATATTTCTTTTACCCAAATAGTTTTATTACAATAGGTACCTATATAAAATTACAAAATGCTGCACGAATAGTAATAATAGATTAATAACACTTGCGTCTATTTTCCTTAGAGCTAGACTGGGATTGTTGAGCACCGTTTAGGTTAGAATCACTCTCGTATTCACTGATCACTATTATAAATAATTGTCACCAAATAAACAGACCTAGGATTAAAACTTAACGTCGTAAATGTTCAAAAGTTATTAGAACTAGTAATACTATAATAAATCAACACGAAACCGTGATTAATAACAAACACACTTCAGCCATTTTTGTAGTTTACTTTCCATTTTTAAGCCAGGTTTTCACGGTCCGAGTTGGCTCGAATCGAGTTTACCGAATACACTCGAATGAGTTAGCTCGTAAATCGAGTGTACTCGGATTGCAGCCAATAAAGACTAAAGTCTATTTTTTATAACTGGGATGGTAAATTTACAGCTGCAAATGTCTTGTTTTCAACTCTCAACAGTTTAACATGAGAAAAAATTGACCTTAAAGTGTATTTTTTTTTATCTCGGATAGTAAATTGACAGGTGCAAATATAAAGGATAAATCAATGATGAGGAATGGGCAGCAGCGTTCATCTAATACCACCTAGCAATAGCAATGTACTGCCACTTTTGTGCCCGATGTATGTCAATGGGCTCGCCACCTATTACATGGGACCTAACATAATTGGCGAAACGTGGGTGCTAGTTCACCTCTGCCTATCCCTTGGGGGATATAGGCGTGATTTATGTATGTATGTATGCAAATGTCATGTTTTATTGTTGAAAGTTGATTTAAACAATTCAAAATGACATTTGCAGCTGTCAATTTACTATCCGAGATAAAAAACGACTTATGGCAAATATTCACTCATAATGTCACATAAGGCAAATAGTCACTCGTACAACAATCGATAGGTATTTAAATCGAGATTTATGCTATGATCGCCCAAAACACCTCATTGCCAAGCTTGAGTTTAGTTATTATCCTATAATGCTACACCTTTTCGCACTTCTAAATGTAGAATCGGGATGTCTCGACTTAAAAAATTTAATCTAAATTTACGTAAGTCAAGCCGTTTTGGAATAAAACATAAACTATTATCGTGTATAGGACAGTAATAATATAGCTAAAATTGCAATTTTTATTTATTTATAAATTGATATGACTCATTAAAATCCGTAATCTAGGAAAGAAAAAATCAGTAATAAAGATTGATAGTTTACACAATCAAGAAAAATATAAGAACGCAGCCATAATTATCATTGATGATTTTACCACTATATTTGTTTTCGATTACCAAATAAAAATGCATTAATGTCAGTGTTTTTCAGTTATATCCACTAATGATATAAAATATTATTAACAATATACATCCACTTAAAAAAAATAGCAATGACAGGTCAACGCTAGTATGGGCAGAGGTCATTGTTCTTTATGTAGGGATACACATAATATATAAATCACTTGAGTTTAAATTAAACTACACTTGAGTGCCGTTTCAAAATATGGGCCTTAGTTTATTTATTGTAAATTATGAAAAAGAAATAGGCTGTCGTAATCGCCTGTCTATCGCGAATCGAAAGGTGTAAAATTTTGTTTTTATAATAATAGTCCACTCGAAGGACTCGGATGAAAAGAGCACGGTCCTATTCCACTCGGATTGGATGCGCTCGGATTACGTGTTTATACGATACAAGTAACTTCCGAGTAGTCATTCGAGTGCACTCGGTCCGAACCAACTCGGACCGTGCAAAACAAGGCTTTAAATTTGTTGTTGCCAACTTATAAGTATTGCCAAATTATATATTATTTTCAACTTGCAACATAAAAAGTTTGCCCCCGTAGGTATTCTCAATCCGATGTATAGGAGTTGACACACCCGCCCGGCTAGCATGACCACCCAAACACGATATGATATAGCCGTTTATCGCTTTGAACAGTTAAAAATCATAGGATTTTAACACTTGAATAAGCCTGAATTGAAAAATTGAATAAGCCTCTAAGGCTGTATCATAAAGATATGGCTATTCATCGCTTTGAACTGTCGAAAATCCAATGATTAATTGTAAGTTCTTCGCGTTAAATGGCTTTATCATATCGTTTTTCGGTGGTCATGCTAGCCAGGCCGGTTCAAAGCGTTAAATGGCGTTATCATATCGTGTTTTGATGGTCATGCTAGCCCGGCTGGTGTAGACCAATAAGTACCTTGGAGCACCCGAATGGTGGAGGGCAAACCACCAACAACAGCATACCCAAAGAGGGTTGGTGTCAGGCAAGGCGACCGGCTATAAAACCTTGAGCGGTATGGATTGGAATGTTATCATACCAATTACTCTCTCGGTTCATCGGTCTCTCAACATGGTACGTTCCATCTCTTTTCTATATAATTCATTCATCACGAGCACCATCACGGTGTGATGGATGACATTAATCAAGAGGGAGTGGATGGCTTTATGACGTCTGAACGATATGAATGAAAGAGGAAACACTCCGCTGACCCCAGATAGACTGGCAACAGGGCAGGAAGAAGATGTGCTTTTATACTCTAATCTTATTATCTACAAATGAAACTTCATTGTCAGTCTATCGTGTTTAATTTAGAAAGATCTAAAAGCACTAGTAATTATTGTACTTACTATAAAACTAGTTATTGCTAGTTTGAACATTAGGTGGGTACATATTTTTGTTAAGAATTATACCAACGTGAGTAGAAATAAGCAATGTAGTAAGTACTTACTTTAGTTAAATAAAACAAAGAATAAGTACAGGTTAATAATATTTTTTAAGAAAAATCGGCAAAACTAAGTTTATTACGTAAAAGGGTACAAACTTAAGCTGATTGAACATGCGATAATATAGGTAATTACTTTGATTTAATTTTATTATCTTTAATTACAAAATCTACAAAAAGAGGCTCATAGATCTTGTTTAAAGTTACAGCTCGCAATTAAAATGCTGCGGAATTAACCGATAGCTAACAAGATTCGATAGAACAATCCATTTTAAACTGCATAAAATCGGAGGTTGGAACGACCCTTGTTCCTTCTACTTCTCATCAAAAAGCCTCAGTTTGCCTCAGCAACCATGAGTGAAATCAAACTAATCCTGCATTTGGAATGTGTGCCTTGATAATTTAATATAATAATCTGATACCATCATACTTCCATTAAAACATTTATCGATGGATAGGTAATTCCGAAATACAAGCAAACACTTTTTAAACTTGCCAATTAATATAACAATATTATGTAGGTAGTCAGTTTCAATAAAACGAAAGCAAACCATTGATGAGGTAATATTAAAGTACAAAAACATGATGTGAAACGACAACGCAAAGCAGTGGCCCTAACAATAATCCTTGAGGCACGCCTGTGAATCTGTAATAAATCACAATAACAACCCTGCAGACTGTAAAGTACGTAGGAATCTATAGTAGCAAATAAATTAATGTTCCTGCAGCATTGAACATGATGTTTTTAGTGTTTATAAATTATTAGACAGACCTTTAACATATTAAAATACTTAGTATATCATTTAGTCGTTATGACTTCTAGCAGTTATTTGCTTATTATTAACTCTTACAAACTAAGTAATATAAGTATTTATGTTACATAAATTAAAGTTCTAGACAATACTAGATAATACACAACCACGAAAAGTACAATATTGTTACAAACTACGTGAGATTACTCAAAAACCCTTTATAAAAATATCAATAGGCAAGATTTGACTAGATCTAATGTTATTTAGGCAGTCATGTGCATTAAAATGGTCCTCATCTATTACAGATTTTTGTTGTCAATTCTTTTGTCTTCGTCTGACTTCTATAACGGATTTTGTAATTTCTCAATTGTGTTGCATAGGTCTGTATTTGAGTAGATACTATTTCTTCATCAAAGCGTAAGTATTAAATATAAAGAATTCCAAAATTGAGTCACACTTCTCTCGATTACCAGCTCTGTCCTCAACACAAACTTGTAAGCCACTGCGGCTGCTGAGACAAAGATCATTTATTCTCCTCAGCTATGAGGTAGGTAACTATTTCAAGTCACAAGGAGAGGAATATATTTAAGATTGGTAAAAACATGGTATCAAAGACAGTTGAATCACAATTGAACATTATGTTGAGTTGAGAGAGTAAAGTTGAGAAGAGTTGAGTAAAGAGACATTTGTGACGACCAACAAGGTCAGTAGATAATGCACATGACTACACTTATAAAACAAGCAACCATTTTACGTATTCGTTCCAGCTTAACAGACAATGGCAAATCCTCTGTAATAAAATCCACAACAGCCATATCCCCAAACTAAAGTCTAAGGACGGTATTTGTTAGCTTTCCCATACCCAGGTCTTTAGCCTCTTTAGATTTTTCACCAATACTGACGACACACCTCTCCCGAAAAATTGTATGAGAAAATCTTATCTCATTTTCGATACATAAACGCTATGATAGCAAGAACAACTGCAGGATCATATCGTGATCATAGGAAGCTGCTGCTAGATTACTCTTGTGGTAAGTATAGCCCACCAACCCGCACTGGGCCAGCGTGGTGGGTCATGGCCCAATCTCCCTATATTCTTCCGTCTAGGAAGGCCCGTGCCCCAGCAGTGGGGACATTAAAAGGGCTGGTGATGATGATGATGATGAAGTATAGCCCAAAACTTTGAGATCTTGAACATTCTCACTGAACTGTGTATCCAATTTCTGTCAAACGAGTTTATGGAAATGTTATCAGTAGTACTTCAGGAAAAAATTATATTTTTGTAAATAAAAATTTATCGGTTTTAATATCTCGACTAGTAACAGTAGCGGAGCGAGCGTAGCTCTAAGTATACTGTTTTAAAGACTGATAATCATTAAAAGAATACCATACAGCAACGTAGTTTCGGTAGTACAATCGCGTTTATACATAACTATTATTCAGTAATCCAAATGAAACGGCGTCTCAATTAAAAATAAGACTGAATCCAGCGTTTATGTATCGAACGTTATCCTAACCCCTTAAGCACAGCCATAGATTTGAAAACGTACAAGGTCAGAGGGCCCTTCCGTTGAGGTCCTGACCTCAACTGGTCACTATGTTACAGTTTTGGTTGTAATAATGTTGTGCGTAGTGCTCCTCCATCGAACCCATCTCGTTAATACTCATCTGACTGTTCATATACGTTTGTAAGTGGGAATAGCCTTCTGGCTGTTGGTGGTAGTAATGTAGGTCCTGCACTTGATTCTGCTGTTCTACCTCTGTGCTCTTCTGCGTGTCTTGCTGTATTGGTTGGAGGCCCTGTGTTTAAAGTAAAATGTATAGAGTAAGTTGATACGTGAACTTCTTCCACTGAGCTATTATTACTACGCAGTACCTATTACTTTGATAGTTTATAATTATGGTAAGTATTCTACATGACGTATTGAGGCTTTAGAATATGATAATCATCATCATCATCATTATGTTTAGGACCTGTCTAACCCGTAAGATTGCTGTAAAAATTACTTGATCCTAGATACTAATGCTAGGCACGAAATACGAACCTGAATTTGATATTTGCATCTCTTGAATCGCCCATACAGCGAGGAATATGGCAGGTTGTAATGGATGGCTGCTTGATTTATCGACATTTGTCCTACCCTGAAACATAAAAAATCGACAATTATTCATAAATACTTGTCCAAGTAATTTAAAAAGCAGAAATTTAAATTTCGTGAACATATGAATTTAATTATATAATTCACATCTGCCTACCCCTTAGGGGATATAGGCGTGATTTATGTATGTATGTATGTATATGAATTTACCTCACAGCTTCCAACGCTTCACACATTGCATCTTCAGACCATGGAGTAGGGTTAGATCGGGACAGCTCTATACCTTCTCTCTTGCACCGCCCATACAATGTTCCTGTAATAGTGGAAAAATGTGGACTGTTCAAATCCTATAGTAAAAATAAATAAAAATAAAAACGTTTATTTCTCGGACTACTAAAAAGGTCCATGGTGTTAGTTACAAAGAAAACTTATTACCTATGTTAGTAGGTACTTAATTTAACTAATATATAATTTTTAAAACAGAGCGCGTAATTTGGCACATGTGCTCTAGTAGTGGACAGTCCCCACTATCGGCTATGGCCTTCAGGACGTCGTTGTTGCTGCCGCGGACTCGCCTTAAAAGTGAGCCTGCTTTTCTGCGTACTATGGTCGGGAAACTGTCAACCCCTGTGTACGTAAACATGCCGGAAGCGCTGCAAAATCGCGGCAGCCCTAACAACGCCCTGAAGGCGTTGTTGTATTGCACACGCAGGGCGTTATACGATTTTTGGGTATAGTTGACCCACAGACTGCACGAGTAAAAAGAGTACAATATGCTTTGAAAAGGGTTACCTTTACAGGTGCAGAACATCGACCAAATCTGCGAGTCAACATGTTAGCCCTAACCGACAGCGCCCTGCGCTCCCTTTCCATATCAACATCATCTTTTAGGTCGTCTGTAACTATGTGCCCTAAATACTTAAACTGTCTTACCCTTCCAAGAGGTGACCCGTATAACCTAATGGGGGGTACAAATTCAGGAAGTCTATTACAGGACTGGAAAACCATATACTCGATCTTTTTACAATTATAGACTAAACCATGGGCAGTTGCATATGTTTCACAGAAATTTAACATTTTTCTGATGGTACTGACTGAGGGGGCCAGCAGGACCATATCATCCGCGTAGCTAATATTGTTGACGCATACGTTATCAACAGTAATAGTGAGGTAATGTATTGGAAATACGAACAAAATGTATATTAGGTAGGTACAGTAAAAAGTGTTTCGGAGTTCTAGATTCGGTTCGAAGGACCACATAATGTGGTCCTTCGAGCCGAATCTAGCCTCGACATCATCACTATATCACTAGCCTTATAATATCCCCACTGCTGGGGCACAAGCTCCCTATGAATGGAAAAATATAGAGAGGATAGCTAGACCACTGCGGATTGGCGGATATTAACGACTGCAGACCCACGTGGGACCCACAGCTTAACTTGCCTTCCGAAGCACGAGGAAAAGGAACTCGAAGAGATAGCAAATTTTTGGTCACCAATCCAATGATCGGCCTTACTGAACATTGTTTAGTTTATTTACTATTCTGATTTGAACATTAAAAATATAAAATAAAAAAAAATGTGAGAAAAATTTGTACGAAGAATATTGTGTTTAGAAAAAGGTTCTGCATCAAGCAAGACTATAATTTTTCGAACTTTTTCTCACCACAATATTCTTTGTTCATTGTTTCGTTCAATATTATGGCCCACTCTCCCTATATTCTTCCATCCTTATGGAACACACATAAAATGGCTGGTAATGAAATAAAATAACGAAGGATATAAGCAAATGTTAGCTAAGAGTACCTACTTTTAGCTATATTCCGATAAGTTCGTGCGCGACCCTCCTGCGGCATGAGACGGTGGCGGGGACATTTACGAGGGAAAACTCGCTCCTGGCCGCATCATCCGCCCCGCCACCGCCTCTCACACGCACGAGTGGTCGGCCTCAGACGGTCGTCCAGCTGCCTACCCGTGGGGATGCCGAACTGCGCGGCGGCGCGCTGCACGCTGGCCCCGGCGCGGATGGCGAGCAGCGCGCGCGCCAAGTCCGCGCGCCGCCACGCGGTGGGCGCGGCGTTGAACGGCGCCGCCAGCCGGATGCCCTCGCGCCGCGCGATCTTGTACAGCGTGCTGCTCGGGATGCCTGCGGGCCACAGGGCGCGCGCTTCTTAGGAAGGCTATTTACGAGGTCGACAGTCGCCTCTTAGGAAACCCTTGAGCCTTGAGAAGGATTGCGTGTAAGACGATATGGTTAAATGAACGACGAGGGAGTGTATGATTTTATGACAGCTGACTGAGACGAACGAGACCCATCTCGCCTGTGGTCTGTGGTTGACGTACAAGGTGGCTAAGGTAAGGGTTTGTACAGCAATGAGCAACGGGCAGCAGCGTCCTGTTACACTACCTAGCAATGTAATGCGATTTCCGTGCCCCATATATGGCAATAGGAATAGGCTTGCCACCTATTGCATAGGATCTGACCTCATTGGCAAAACGTGGGTGTTAATTCACCTCTGCCTACCCCTTCGGGAATATAGGCGAATTATGTATATATGTATGACCGAGACGTATGATGGAAGCATAAAAAGTGTCGACAGGCAGATGAACCTGGGAACAGTACCTACAGCCGAATGATGAGAAGCAACTTGCAGTTACCTGAATATAACTTTTGATGTTGAAAATAAGTACGAGTTCAGTGAGACTAGGAAGAATGACATAATTTAAAGTCCCTTTGTCCTGTTATTGTGTTAAAATAATAAACATTGACATCCACTAATACTAAATTATTATACCAAGGGCGATAAAACAAAGAAAGCCCCAGATTGCAAGAATTTGACGCTCGAGCCCCAGAAGGTGAGGGCCATAAATATGCGATCTGAGGCTTTCTTTTTTATTGCCCGTAAGTAATGTTATAGTTTTAGGTCACCGCCTGACCAGGTAGTGTGATTTCCTTCCACAGTCCACTTCGAGGACAGGGGGCCTAGACAAAGTAATATACTGACAAAGATAACGAAGTTCGATAAAGCAAAATGTATGGGATTTGACGTAAATCGTCGTGAAATCACGTGACCAAAATCGTCTTCGTAAGTTCCTAGTTACGTTAGTAGCGCAAGCTAAGACGCTGTACATACCAAAGTAATATGGCCGATCGTGACGAACTGCGACACGTTATCGTTATGAAACGATTGCCACTTGGCTATGGGCCCGGGGGTGACATGAAATGACTCACCATAGGCCTTGCTGGCCTTGTTGGCGGAGATGGCGCCGGCCCTGAGCGCGTGCAGGGCGCCCCTGAGGTCCGCCTCGCTCCAGGACTTGGCGCCGCCCTCCTTCTTGGGCGTGTCGATGCCGAGCCGGTGCGCGCGCTGCCACAGCGTCGTCGACGGGATGCCGTACGTCGCCGATGCCTGCAAGCGCAATGCAACGAGTCCAGCGCAATCATCATCATCACCAACCCTTTAATGTCCCACTGCTGGGGTACTGGCCTTCGCTATGGATGGAAGAATATAGGGAGATTGGTAACCCAGTTGATTGGTGGGTATTAACGACTGCAGATGCAGCCGGGACCAATGGCTTAACATAGCTTCCGAAGCACGGAGCAACTCGAGAAAATACATTTTTAGTCACCCATCCAATGCGGCCTTAGCGGACTTTGCTTAACTTATGCAATCGCAGGCTAGCGAAGTCCTTATCGAATCTCCTTAAGCTAAATCCTTATTTTAGTGATTCCTTGTTATAGTCCGACAACTTCGTGTGCGACCTTCCTGCGGGGTGACAGACGTTTCCTCGAGGGAGAGAGTTTTCCCTCGTCCCCGCATCACCCGCCCTCGCTACCACCTCGAGTGCCGCGCCCCCGCCGCCGTCTCTCACCCCGCAGGAAGGTCGCGCACGAACTTATCGGACTATACTGCCACGCTTACTAAAAACGCATTAAGTATATGTACGTTTTTAGCAGAATTGAGTTATATACATATTTGAAATCAGATAAACAAGCTCTATAACTGTCCCATAGAGACCATTTATAGACCAATATACCGACTATTCTAATTATCTGGGGTAAGGCTGAGCGATCGATGGTATAACAGCGTGATAAAAGAAAGGTGTGGTTTGAAAGAAGATGTAATGTCAAGGATTGAGAAAGGGATTTACATGGAGAAATGGGAAGGGGAAGGCCTAGGCGGATCTTTCATAATCAAATTGAAAGTATATTAAAAAAAGGCCAGGTCAAGAGTACCCGAAACCGACGAGCATGCATGAAGAGATTGATGAATGATTGCAATGATTGCATGAAGCAAAAGAAGTATGTAAGGATCGTAGCAAGTGGAAAGAAGTGATCTCTGCCTACCCCTGTAGGAGAAAGGCGTGACATATGTATGTATGTATGTAAAATTTTCACATCAATAACTAAACGCGTATATCTCAGAAATTGTAAAAAGGTAGAGATAATACGTGCCTATTGCCAGGTGAGTACCTTGGTGAGGCTCATGTGGTGGGTGCGCAGCGCGTGCAGTGCGCCGTCCATGTCGCTCTGCGACCAGCTCTTGGGGCTGACGCGGGGCGCCGGCTCGGATTGGCTGCACGAGTCGCTCGTGTCCTCGCCGCTCGTTTGCAGTTGCTCTAGTGCCAATTATTAACTCTTTATTGCACATCTTCTTATTCTCCCTGCCCTGTTCCCAGTCTATCTGGAGTCGGCGCAGTATGGCTACTCTTCCATTCATATCGGTCAGACGTCATCAAGCCATCCACTCCCTTTTGATTCATATCATCCATCATACCGTAAAGGGGCTAGTGATGAATGAATGTATAGAAAAGAGACGGAACGGACCATGTCGAGAGACCGAAGAACGGAGAGAGTGATTGGAATGACAACATTCCAATCCATGCTGCTCATGGTTATGGCTTACAGCCGGCCGCCTGCCTGACACCAACCCTCTTTGGGTATGAACTCTTTATTGCACATAATAACACAAAATAACAAGTATGAAGTGATACAGTGTGCAAGGGCGAACTTAACTCTAAAAGAGACCTCTACCGGCCAACCCAAAAACGTAGTTAGATATTAAAGCGTCGAGTAGTAGTACATTTGACGGTTTAATATCTAACCAAATAGTATATTTGTTAAGGGCGGTAAAACAAAGAGTGTCTCAGATCTATATAGAATTATAGATATATATAATAATAATAAGATAATTATAGATATAGAATTATATATCTATATAGAATTATATCCTTCCAGGAATGCAGTGACACCCATGAACATGCGCTCTACAAAATACAAGAGTTGGAATGTAGCTTATCACAGGCTCACAATGCTCTAAACAGAGCTAAGTCAGAAAATGATAATTTAGAAAATATGAATTGCTCCAACAGTTTGTTCAGTGAATTGTCATTGTGTCATTTTGAGAAACCTGTCATAAGTAATACTTTGTGTGCAAGCTATACTCCTCAAATGAATTCTTCTAGAAAACTTAAGAAATATATTAAGATAAATAAATTTATCAGGAAAACTAATAAATTAATTAAACGACAGAATCATTTTAAGAGTCACATTAAGCTAAGAAAACAAAGGTCAGAACTATTAAAGGAATTACAGAATATTAAAAGTAAAACTTCACAAAATGAAATTGAGTATGGATTGTACACAAAGGTAGTAGAAGATAGATTTAATTCGTTAGAAAAATGTGTGGTAAAAATGTTTAAAAATATAGAACTTATCTCGGAGAATAATTTAAAATACCAAAAAATATTATGTAGGGATATGGAAGACATGTGCAATTATAATGCGGACAGGTTTGATGCATTAAACAAAAAACAGTGTAGTATTTTACAGAAACAAAGTTCTCAAATAGCTGCATGTCCACTGCTGAACCAGCTGAGTTCCACGGAGGAATGTCAAAATTTTACTAAACCAATCCCAGCGGTGGACAGTCAACTATCACCAAAAAATGCAGACTTTGTGAAGGATTGCCAAAGTTGTACTTTTACTTTGACCGATAGATATTTAATATTTAGTGATGAAATTGGTAAAGACTTTGGTAATTTACTCTCTAAACAGTGTGGTCAACTGGCCTTTAATTACTGCATGCCAGGCAATAGCTTAGAGAACATACTGACTAAATTACTACAATACTCATTTGTAAAAACTGATACAGTAATTATATTTATAGGAAATAGGAGCGGAGAAAATAAAAATACTTTCAAAGAATACATTTCTAAATTATCTTTGTTAAATGTCAAACAAATTATTTTATACACATTGCCATACAGTAATAGCCTGTCATCAGAGGAAAATAATAAAAGATACAACTTGAATTTAAGTCTGCATACCATGACACAGTACTGTGATAAGATATATGTCATTGATACTAATAAAATGACTCATAATTTTCGCATAACGGGGGGTAGAATGTTTCTATCCAATTTTTATAAAAAACAAATAGCAATCTCGCTATGCTATACTTTAAAAACATTAAACAAAAATTTGGCTAATCCATATACTTTTAGTAATAAAAAATATTTTGACAATGCTTTTATTGAGCAATTAGGTACTGACGTACAAAATTGTACAGTAGAATTTATTCCAAATAATTTAAATTAGTATGTAAGACAATAGAGAAAGTCTCTAGCGCATTGCCAAAATCTAGTATGCTGCAAATAGTCCACCAAAATATTCAAGGCTTTTCAGGTAAGGATCTGGAATTATTGTTATACTTAAACAGTATAAAAGCTCACGTTTTATGTTTAACTGAACATTGGTTAAAAAGTAATGAAATACTTTCCAAATATGAAAATTATAACATTGGTAGCGCCTTCAGCAGAAAAACTGCAATTAGAGGTGGTTCATTAATAGCATTGCAAGAGGGACTAAAATACAAAGAACGGAAAGATATTGTACTATATTCCATTGAACAAATAATTGAAGTCTCTTGTGTAGAACTTGAGGAACTGATTGTTGTCTGTATATACAGGCCCCCAACGGGGAACTATGATCTTTTTGAGTCTTCCATGGAAGGTATACTTAATAAACTTTGCAATAAAAATAAAAAAATTGTTGTCTTTGGTGACTTTAATGTAGATATACTAGTTACTTGTTCACAGTCAGACAGATTTATAAACTTATTCGGATCCTTTAATCTTTTCTATACTTTTTATGAACCGACTAGAATTACTCCAACGTCCGGTACTTGCTTAGATAACGCCTTTTGTAATTGTAATATATTAGATAAATCAATTATAAATTGTATTAATTCAGATCATACTGGCCAAAAAATTATTATTGAATATCAAAATGTTCATATACCTAAAAAGATAATATTTAGGCCAATAACACAAAAGCAGTTGCAGTTATTTGGAAATAATATTACTACTAGACTTAATTATCTAATAAATGACACCAATGACTGTCCTGATTTAATGTACAATAATATGTTTAATTCTATTAAAGACGAATATCATAAGATTTTTAAACAAAAATCCTTAACATTACACTCTAAAAAGAAATTCAGTGACTGGGCTACCCCAGGAATTTATATAAGTAGAAGGAAACTTTATGACTTATATAGCCAAAAATATACGTCTGTTGATTCAAAATTTATAGACTACGTCAGGAACTATTCTAAAATATTCAAGAAAGTCTGCAACACTGCGAAATCGATCTTTATTAGCAATAAAATAAAAAATTCGGACAATAAAATAAAAACTACATGGAAAATTATTAATTCAGAAAACGGAAAACTTAAAAGCAACGACAGGTCGTTTAAATTAAATATAGATAATAGGGTTATAGAATCCGATGATGCAGTTGCAAATGCCTTTGAAACTTTTTTCACCGACATCCCTGCTCGAATAACTAGCAAGCTTAACTCTTGCACCAAAAGAGCTCTGGCTCTACTAGAATCAAGTACAGTCAAATCCAATATATCTTTTGATTTTCACAAAATTAATGCTGACACAATTATTAAAACTTACAAATCCTTGAACATGAAGAAAACTGAAGATTTGTGGGGTCTATCAGTCAGTATTCTGAATTCCATTATTAATATCATCGCCCCTCAATTGACAGCAATATTTAATAAATGTATAGATGACGGCTGTTTTCCAAATTTAATGAAGCACAGTAAACTTATACCCTTGTTTAAATCTGGAGACAAATGTGAACCCAATAATTTTCGTCCCATTTCCATATTACCGTCCCTTAGTAAAATCTTTGAAAAAATTATGCTAAACCAGCTACTTTCTCACTTTACATCTAATAAACTTTTACATGTTAAACAGTTCGGGTTCACGAGGGGTAAATCCACCACTGATGCTGGCATAACTCTCATTAAACACATATTTGATGCTTGGGAAAATCGGCAGGATGCTTTGGGTATTTTTTGTGATCTGTCAAAGGCATTTGATTGTGTTTCACATCAAACATTATTGGCGAAATTACAACATTACGGTGTATCTACTACCTCATTGAAACTGGTAAAGTCATACCTGAGTGACAGGACTCAAAAGGATTTGACGCCCGAGCTGAAGACTAGGGCGGTTAATGTGCGATCTGAGGCTTTCTTTTTTATCACCCGAGGTAGGTATATAGTTTTATGTCACCATCTGACCAGGAAGCGGGAATTTCGTACGCGTAGAGGACGGAAATGTCCACTCTGTGGTCAGGTGTGCCAAAAAAATATTAAGCTTTATATTTCATTTGCTTGTAGTGGACGTTCTTAGAATACTTCCAAATACACGTAAGATCCGGTAATGTTGTTATATTTTAAATGTTTGCAGGAGCACATTTGAGCATATTATAATAATATTATCAGGGAACATTACCTATGGCCTGATAGTCCTTATCCAGATCATCACAGTCCGTTTAAAATCCTTAACAGTTAACTAATACAGGATTCAGAAAATTAAAGGTACCAAAGACACCCAAATTATTGTTCTTAAAATAGTATGTAATGGTATAGTATTATCTTACCTCCTTCAGAGAGAGGTTCGTCCTTCACTGCTAGCAGTGGCACGAATTCGGAGGAGTCAGGCACTTCGGTGGAACTCAGCATCGCTAAGCGTCGATCCAGCAACGTCGACCCCTGGAAATGCAAACCATTAACTTTGATGATGGATAAGATTCGGTGTTGTAAAGGCTAGTAGGGTTTGGTATCGCGCAGGCTGCCGGCTGTAAAACCAATACCTTGAGCAGTATGGATTGCAATGTTGTCATTTGAATCACTGTCTCCGTTCATCGGTCTCTCGACATGGTCCGTTCCGTCTCTTTCCCATACATTCACCTTGATGATGATGATATGCATACATACATACATACGTCACGCCCTTCTCCCACAGGGGTAGGCAGAGATCACTTCCTTCCACTTGCTACGATCCTTACATACTTCTTTCGCTTCATCCAAGCTCATCAATCTCTTCATGCATGCCCGTCGGTTTCGGGTACTCTTGATCTGGCCGTTTTTCAATAGACTTTCAATTTGATTATGAAAGATCCGCCTAGGCCTTCCCCTTCCCATTTCTCCATTCATTTTCGCCATGTAAATCCTTTTTGTCATTCTCCTTTCATCCATTCTTTCGACTTGACCAAACCATGCCAGCATCCCTTTCTCAATCCTTGTCATTACATCTTCTTTCAAACGACACCGTTCTCTTATCACACTGTTATACAATCGGTCGCTCTGCCTTACTCCAGCCATGCTCCTCAACGCTCTCATTTCTACTGCATTTATTCTACTTTCATGCTTCTTCTCCCATACCCAACTTTCAGTTCCATACATTAATGTCGGAACCAGCACTCCGTTATGAACAGCCATGCGAGCCTTTCTGGACACGCTTTGGCTGTTCATTAAAGTGTGCAAAACCCCGTTTACCATATTCCCAGCTTTCACACGCTTTTCAATATCACTATCACACTTTCCATCTCTCGTAAATACAGATCCTAAATGATGATGATATGAATGATGTCAATTAAAGGGGGGTAGATGGATGGCTTGATGACGTCTGACCTAAATGAATAGAAGAGGAAATATACTGATGTGCTGACCTCAGATAAACTGGGAACAGGGCAGGAATGAAAAGAAAGGCGTAATTGGTTCTGCGAAAGGTTATTTATGCTAGACAGGGAAGTTCTAAATTGGCCTTCTTCTCTTCCTCTCACCTGATGGTAAGTGGGGATAAAGGCTGAAAATGGAATCAAGCTTCACCTGAAACCCTCAACCACAGAGCTGGCTATCATATCACAAATTGTCGGAACACAATAATGCTGTTCACATTATTTATTATGGTGCCAGATTTTGATAAGATGGTGGTACCTATAGCTAGCCAGGCGGACTGGACAAAGTCCTACCACCAACCAAATCTAATACAAATTTGTATTCCCTGGGCATCGAACCCGGGACTTCGGGATTTAAGGTGAGCCAAAAAATAGACCACGGAGGTTGTTGAACTGACTGAGTTGTTAGGAGGGGCCGGTTTGAGGTTCTCCAGCATCAGAGCGGGAGGCGCCTCCGCCTCTTGCTTGACGCACACTGGCGTGGCGGCTGGGCCTGCCGGCGCCGGCAGCGACAGCTCTTCTAGACCTGTCTGCAAAATGATAGGTATATAAAAAAACATGTACAAAAAAAAATACAGACGAATCGAGAACCTATCCGCTTTTTTGTGAAGTCCGCTAAAAACGCGGAAAATTGGAATCGCATCCCTAAAATTTTTATTATTTTGGAAAAATAAATATTTCCGCTGTGGCGTTCTTTTAATGCGACCGCCTTTGTTGTTTGTCTATGTTTGACAAACACAATGTTTTTCACTAAGTGACAGTTGTCAAATTAATTAGATGAGAATTTTATTCCGAGCTAGAGAGTATGGTTATTTTCTAAGCCTTATAAATATTATTTCCGATTTATGTTTATTGTCCAGTTTGTATATATTGTAACCGTGTACATATTTAGAAGTACAGTCAGTTACTTTTATGAACCCTGCCTTTTACTACCACGGAACACATCCGCAACCACCAAGATTGCACCCGGCCATACAACTTCCCAAATTGGTGACCCCGACGTGATCGTCAAGAGCTTTGGTTGTAATATCTTTGGCAATTGACCGGCGCGGAATGGGAAGCTGCGTTGGACATGCGGATGGCCACTTCGAAGAAATTTTCGTCGTGTGAAACGGTACCACATCCCAAGCTGTGGCGTCGAGCGCCCCCTGGCGCATTCACCGTTTCCTACATTCGCAAGTTCGAGTGACGTCTCCGCGGGAGTTGCAGTTGGACACATGCATGCATTGGACTAACTGCGCATTATACCATTTGTGCACATCGCTCACGCAAGTACTATCGGCATCATTATTTGGAGTATTTTTTTAAACATTTTATTATTATTCCAAGTAATGATTTTTAGTTAGTTGTGTAAAGCTTGTTCGGAGTATTGATTTTTACGTTATTTTATGAAAATTATTTTTTTCAACTTGTGTAATGTGACATAGGAAATATTTCATTTATTTTTCGTGTGTATTTTTTCGCGTGGTTTGAACAATTTGTTTACATTGTCTTTTGTTTTTTACGTGTAATGTTGTCTGCATATTGACAACTTATGTTGTTTTTGTTGACATGTCGACATATGAATTTTTAGACGTTTGTGTTTTGTTTTCGCCACATCACGCGCCCACGGAATAGCATTTTTTCTTTTCTGTCCGTTCTCTCTCTATTTTATACGAATTAATTTTAATTTACTTTCGTTTATAATTATAATACCGTGTTCGCGTTGACCATGGCTGACGAACTACGTTCGCGTTTAGCAACTCTAGAGGCAGAAAATGCAGTTTTGCGTAATCTGCGTGACCAAAATACATCCCAACCTCAACGGGAGGGTGAGGTATGTCGCGTTAGCGTCAAACTTCCCCCTTTTTGGCCTGATAGGGTGACGGTATGGTTTGCACAGGCTGAGGCACAATTTTTGCTTGCTGGCATCAACACTGATGCCACAATGTACAGCTATGTCCTTAGCCAGATTGACCACAGGATTGCTGGCGAAATCGAAGACATCGTTGTCAACCCGCCGGCTGAAGGTAAGTATCAGAAGCTGAAGGAGACTTTAATCAGCAGACTTTCGTCATCAGAGGAACAGCGAGTGAGGCGCCTTCTTAGTGACGAAGAACTCGGGGATCGGAGACCATCCCAATTTCTCCGTCACTTGCGCTCGCTCGCGGGAACGGCTCTCTCGGACGATAACATCTTACGGCAATTATGGTTACGTCGTTTACCACAGCACGTACAGGGGATTTTGGCTGCACAAGCTGACTTATCTCTTGATAGAATCGCAGATATAGCTGACAAGATTTTGGAAGCTCAGCCTAGTTCTTCAAACATATATACTTATGCTGCTGTTGCTACGCCTTCGATCGACCTCGTTATGGCTCGGTTAGAGGAATTAACTAAGCAAGTTGCTGCTTTATCTACCGGTTCTTCTGTTCGATCTCGAAACCGTTCTTTTTCCAGAAGCCAGTCGACATCACGCAGTAGCACGCCTGGCAATAAACGTTGTTGGTATCATCGCACATTTGGTGCGAAAGCCAGCAAGTGTATTGCTCCATGCAATTGGGCGTCGGAAAACCACACAAGCAATCAGTAGCGGCGGCATCTGATTGCAAGTCCATCCAACATCTCGGCCGCCGTCTTTTTGTCACTGACTGTATCACAAAGCGTCAATTTTTGATTGACACTGGTTCGAATCTTTGTTGTTACCCCCGCAGCTGGTTGTCAGTTCCGCGAAAATCTTCGGACTATGAACTTAACGCCGCTAACGGGAGTAGTATTAAGACATATGGCACTATTCATTTAAACCTCAACTTTGGTCTTCGACGAGCATTTGTGTGGGATTTTGTTGTTGCTGATGTTACGACAGCGATCATTGGCTCAGACTTTTTAGGTTATTACCATCTTTTGCCAGATTGCCGACTCAAGAAGTTGATGGATGGCGTAACGAATTTGTCAGCACCCGCTGTTGCAGCAATGTCGGAACAGCTTAGTGTCAAGGTTGTCGTTACAGGAGATTCCAATTTTGTTAAACTGCTCGCCGAGTTTCCAGAAATCACTCGGCCTCCTGGAATCCCTCGTAATGTTTTGCACAATATCGTGCACTACATTAAGACTACGGACGGCCCGCCTATTTCGTGTCGTCCTCGTCGTCTGGCGCCTCAGAAGTTGATAGCAGCAAAAAAGGAGTTCGACAACATGATCCAAGCTGGCATTGCACGTCCTTCTAAGAGCGCCTGGTCGTCTCCGCTACACATGACCTTGAAAAAGGACAGTTGTTGGCGACCTTGTGGCGACTACCGATCCCTTAACGCCAGAACTGTTCCTGATCGGTACCCAGTCCGCCACATAAATGATTTTGCTCATAATCTCGCGGGTTCTAAGATTTTTAGCCTAATAGATCTCGTAAAAGCATATCATCAGATCCCGGTATTTGAAGAGGATATACCGAAGACAGCCATCGTTACCCCGTTTGGCCTCTTCGAATTCCCCTTCATGACCTTTGGCCTTCGAAACGCCGGTCAAACTTTTCAGAGGTTTATCGATGAGGTCACACGGGGTCTTGATTTCTGTTTTCCGTACGTGGATGACATTCTTATTTTCTCTGCGGATGAGGCTCTCCACTGCGAACATCTGCGTATCCTCTTCAAACGCCTTCAGGAGTATGGAGTTGTCATTAACTCATCAAAGTGTACTTTCGGCGTTCGGGAACTTACCTTTCTTGGTTTTCATGTCAGCCCAGAAGGTACAAGCCCTCCTCAGGATCGCGTTCAAGCTATTTTGGATTTTCCAGCTCCGAAAACCGTCCAGGGCGTGCGTCGTTTTCTCGGTATGTTAAACTACTACCGTCGATTCGTACCCCAGGCCGCGCAATTTCAAGCTCCATTGATTGATGCAGTAGTTGCCACAAATGGTAAAGGCAATAAACCATTCTCATGGTCGCCTGAACTACTGGAGCAATTTGAAGTTTGCAAACGGAGTTTGTCCAGGGCTACGCAATTGCAACATCCGGTTAATGACGCACCTCTTGGACTGTTTACAGATGCATCTTCTGTACATATTGGGTCCTGTCTTCAACAGCGAGTCGATGGTGAGTGGTTTCCTCTTGCTTTCTTTAGTAAGAAACTTACTAAAAAGCAGACAGAGTGGCCGACTTACTATCGAGAGTTGCTGGCGGTGTACGAAAGTGTACAGCATTTCCGCTATATTTTGGAGGTTCAGAGCGTCACTATTTATACGGATCATAAGCCATTGCTGTACGCTTTCGTACAGCGCAGGGAGAAACTGCCCCCTGCCCAATTAAATCAGCTATCTTTTATTAGCCAATTTACGACTGATATTAAGTATATTAAAGGTGAGGACAATGTCGTGGCTGACGCCTTATCTCGAGTCGAAGCTATTGCTCTTGAACAGGACTATGAAGCCCTCGCGAAGTCGCAAGAGTCAGATAACGAACTATCAGACATGCGTCAGAGCTCCAGTCTCCAGTTGACAAGCGTCGTCGTTCCTGGTACAAACGTTTCCATTTTTTGTGATGTATCCACAGGCAAGCCACGTCCATATTTGACCCCTACCTTTCGCAAAGCAGTTTTCGATAAGTTTCATAACTTAAGCCATCCTGGCGCACGTGCAACTGCTCGCCTTTTGACAGAGCGTTATGTCTGGCCTTCTGTCAATAAGGATTGTAAGCAGTGGGCACGCGCTTGCGAGGCTTGTCAACGAGCTAAGGTCTCACGTCACAATTCTTCTCCGTTAGGTGATTTCAACCTTCCATCTGGTCGTTTTAGTCACATTCACATTGACATTATTGGTCCTCTACCTTTATGCAATGAGTTTCGCTATTGTTTGACAGCAATTGACCGAGTAACGAGATGGCCTGAGGTTTGGCCTATGCGCTCCATTACCGCAGAAGAAGTGGCAGACACCTTAACTAGAGAATGGGTTTCGAGATTTGGGGTACCATCAATCATCACGACAGACCAAGGTACTCAGTTTGAGTCTGATCTGTTTCGTCGACTGATGATTCACTTTGCCACTAAACGAATAAGGACCACATCTTATCACCCATGTGCTAATGGCATGATCGAGCGAGTACACCGCCAGCTTAAGGCTGCTCTCATGTGCCATCATGATTCTTGGGTGCGTTCACTTCCTTTCGTTCTTCTTGGCATGCGTACCGCGTTCAAAGAGGACATTAAATCCACAGCCGCGGAGATGCTCTATGGAGAACCTCTTCGTTTGCCAGGTGAGTTATTTATTTCATCAACCCCATCAGATGTAATTGACAACCCATCAGATTTTGTCGTACAACTACGTCGTAAGATGTCAGTTGTAAGACCTATTCCTGCATCTCGACATTCATCACCATCAACTTTTATTTTTCAAGATCTTTCTTCTGCATCACACGTTTTCTTAAGGGATAATACAGTTAGACGTCCTTTACAGCCACCTTATACGGGTCCTTATAAAGTTGTTAATCGTGCCAGCGATGGCAAAACTATGACTTTGGACATCAAGGGCAAAAGTGTTGTCGTCAGTATCGATCGTGTGAAACCAGCTTTTGTTGAACATACTGTCACCCATCCAGAGCAGATTGCAAAGCCTGCGTGTTCTGATGATCCAGAGCAAACTGTAAAGCCTGCACCTTCTGTTCGCCCAAAGCCAACTCCAGCCATCGCAACCGCGCCGTACACTACTCGGTCTGGTAGACGCGTCAAATTTAGATGTTTATAATTTCTACTAGGTTTTCCTTCTCCGTGGGGGGGTGGTGTGGCGTTCTTTTAATGCGACCGCCTTTGTTTTTTGTCTATGTTTGACAAACACAATGTTTTTCACTAAGTGACAGTTGTCAAATTAATTAGATGAGAATTTTATTCCGAGCTAGAGAGTATGGTTATTTTCTAAGCCTTATAAATATTATTTCCGATTTATGTTTATTGTCCAGTTTGTATATATTGTAACCGTGTACATATTTAGAAGTACAGTCAGTTACTTTTATGAACCCTGCCTTTTACTACCACGGAACACATCCGCAACCACCAAGATTGCACCCGGCCATACAACTTCCCAAACCGCCAAAATTCTTACGGAATGCCATTTTTCAACATGTTTAGAGGAGCTACTCTGTAAATGGTAGGTTAAATATTCTAGGCCAGGCAAGACATTAAAAATCTAACTCGAGTTAGCTAACTGGGGTTAAAATATTATTAACTCTGAGCTAACTAGTTATTAGTTATAATTTTATTAAGCGCAAGTGGCTCTAAGACAATTATGATTTTGCCGCTTCCATCCATAAAGTCATAAGCTAGAGTAGGCTTACAAAATCTCCTCTTTGTAAATCTTTTTAATAGTCAGTACCCTCGATGGAAGTTTCTGTAACCAAATTCTCTGGGATGAATCGCTGACTCACTTTACATTGGCCGCTGCTGAGTCCGACTTGGTTCAAACAAATCTCCTTCCACTGTGGCCTTCAATTGATTGACCGTCTCACGTCTACGGCCGGCCGCTGGGGTCATTACTGAGATCGAAACATCCAGAACGGAAGGGGTCAAATCAAAGCGAACTGAGAGTTTATTTGCGGCCGAGTCTAGGACTCCATTCAAGTCATTGCATACGTATTGCGCGCAATGTAGAACCGTATAGGTAAGTCTCCGTTTAGATTGGTCCGCTCGCAGATGACAGCCAATTTAGATGGCGTTTAATCTTGATTTCTGGAATATTGCGACAAGGTTTATTTTTGCTTTGTTTTGTTTGACTGACTCTTGTTCTTTTCTTTAATTAAAGAAGAGAAATGTAGACATTTAATCTTGAGTTCTGGATTATTGAGATAAGGTTTATTTTTGCTTTGCTTTGACTGACTCTCGTTCTTTTCTTTACTTAAAGAATAAAAATGTAGTATGAAACCATATTTCGATGATACAAAACTGTATTTACAGTGCGATCAAAATCTCCTCATCGATCCGGCCTTTAAAAAATAATATGCTTTATGACCCGCTATTCTGAAAATTTTATTATGTAATATTATGGGTATGTTTTGTAAATAAGACATAATAAACAAACAAAATGATTTCATTAAATCTCATCACCTATAGGTATCGACAATGTTTTTTTTTTTCGCCAACCATTATCGTTTGTCGCCAACCATAGCATTTGTGCATTATTTAGTACCTAATCAGAATATTGCATAATTTTTTATTGGGAGAAGATACGCAAAAAATGTCAAGTACTAGATCTTACTTGTAAATGTTGCAAGAGGTGAGCATGGGCCGCTGCCTCCTGATGACAATCATTTTCTATCTTAACTTGACAATGACCCAGCGAAGGAAGCTAAAAGAGAAGTGAAAAGTTAAGAATTTTCCTAAACCTTTTACTTATCTTACCTTTTACTCAGAGACATCAATTAACTTTAATGAGTATTTAATGTCAAAAATTTTCATTAAAATCTAGACCATAGACCCGGCAAGAATAGTGACTGGTTTTGAATTGTCATTTTTTGACGTTAAGTACTCATTAACGTTATTTGACGTCTCTGAGTGCGGCAGTTAGTCTACAAGAATAATGTGAAATTAGTTAGTTAGTATAGTCGTGGATAAGAAGAACCTTCACACAAGGTACACGTCCAAACTCTCTGTGGATAGAAAAATATGGAATGCACACAATCACACTCACAACCCACCACGCGATCGCTGGATATTAAAGACTGTAGTTGCAATCTGCGTAGCGTGCCTTCCAAAGCAAGGAGGAGCACTAGGATACCTTGTCACCATCATCATCATCACTAGCCCTTTAATTTCCCCGCTGCTGGGGCACGGGCCTTTCCTATGGATGGGAGAATATAGGGAGATTGGGTCATAACTCACCACGCTGGCCCAGTGCGGGTTGGTGGGTATTAACGACTGCAGATGCAGCCGGGACCAACGGCTTAACGTGCCTTCAGAGGCACGGAGGAACTCGATATAATAATTTTTTAATAACCCATCCAATGACCGGCCTTAGCAAAATTGCTTAGTTTACACAATCGTAGGCCAAGCGCGCTGTGCCACTGCGCTAGCGAGCTCCTCGAGGTTACCTTGTAACGTGGTATAATTTACGGTGAACGCACACTTATCCGAGCCGAACGCGCCGAAGCCAACGAGGCCTCGCACACCTATCCGCGGCGAAAGAATCGATTATAGTAGTGAATTGATAGATTCGTCCGCATCGTGCGCATTGTTTCCGACGACGTCATCCGAATTCTTCTAGGATTCTGAAAGACAGAGTCGGACGAATCGGATGATTCTACTCCGACAAGTGTGCGAGGTTTCATATCGTTGACTTCGGCGCGTTTGGCTCAGATAAGTGTGCTTTTACCATTAATGCTCCATTTTATCTTTCTATTTACTGGCATATATAAAAATAAAATTTAATTGGCACCCAACGTGGGGCATTGTTGTAACAGAACGGTCATCTTTATGGACCTAACATAATTGGCGAAACGTGGGTGCTAGTTCACCTCTGCCTACACCTTCGGGCGATATAGGCGTGATTTATGTTAACTGTGAGGAAAATGCTTAATTTAACAGTAGAATTTATATTGAGCCGAGCTGTAATCATTAAACATAACAACAGTCTTGAAATACGACCGTAAAATAAGGAATTTAACTGCAAATCCAACAGGAAAATAAATGTACAAAATGGACTATGAACTACGTCTACGGAAAATGTGACATTGAAAGACAATGCTAAAAGAATATTTCAATTCAAAAATTTTGAAGTACCTACCTATTTTTTTATTTAATGAATTAGTGTACCTAAGTAATTTTCTTAAGGAATTAAGTAAGAACGAACTAGCTGTTGTTGGATGTAAAATAATATATTTAATAAACGTTCGTATAGGTATACTTCTAGAATCCATATTCTAGAAATCTGAGATACAACTTAGTTGAACTTACAACCTTCGTGCTAATGATTACCTACACGATTACCTGACTGAAAAATCTGGTGCACTAACTAACCTGAACAGAAAAAAGTTAGTAATAACCAATGTAAAACACTGTTCTGGTTGCTTTTACATGTGATTGGAACTAAAGACCGCTAACTATTGTTATTAAAATTTTAACTTTATGACAATATTGTCACCACTTCACGCTATCTACTCTTTATAATGTCAAATTGGTAGGCAACGTTAACAAGCCCCGATAGGTAGTGTATGACGGTCAGATAATAATAAGTACTTAATTTGATTTAAGCTTAAACATCTTTAACGTGTACGCTGGAAGTATGGACTTAAATACTAACGTAGGGCGATAAGCACCGGTGTGATTGTCCATATACTTATCGTGGTTTAGGCAGAAGTGGTAGGCAAAACCAGTGAATAGTGAAGTGGCAGCTCACCTGATCGGGCGAGTAGCCGTGGGGGAAGTAGCCCTCCCCCGGGCCGTGGTCGGGCGGCTCCTGCTTCACTCGCGCCACTGGCCCCGGCATCGGCATCCTGCCCCCACACTCCACCCACTAAACCATGATAATAAACCTACCGACAAAAACAGACAAATCAACACCCGAACCCAAAACAAAACTTAGCCCGGAAATATGATTAAAATTCAAAAGCAACCGTAACGAGTGCAACAATCACCCGCACGGGCCCAAACAACGGAGTAACGTGCCATTTTCTCAGCAGAACACCGCGGGATCGAAGTCCCCGCGTTATACGTAGGTTTACATAGGCAATTAGACAAAAGGAAGAGAGCTTTATTGAATTTTTTCTCGATTGGTGCACAAATGAAGAGTGCAAAGTTGGCCCTCTCGCTCTGCCGCTAGCGGGCCAGACCGTCTCTGGGAGTTTTTTTTAATTCGGTTTGTTTTGCGCCCGTCGCCCGCCACGATACAGCAATAGCCATATCTACATACTGCGTACAGCGAGCGTCGCGCGTAAAGTTTAGGGAAAGTTGTATAGTGGCGCGCGTTGTAATCGCAAACTTTAGCGCACGTGGCATGAGCAGTGTGTGGCCGTCACCTGTCGGAGGTAGCGCGGGTGACGGGCGGCAACCCTTTCCTTCCGCGGCGGTCAGGCGCCGCACACTCCACTTGCCGTCTTCCACGGAGGACGGCGTGGAGCGGGCGCTGATAGGCACGAGGAGAGCGCGAAATACTCACTCACCTAGTCGGGCAGCGGAACGCGCCGCAGACAGCCGTGCCACGCCACGCATGCACCGCTGTGACCTTCAGGGCACGGCGGGATGTCGCAAATGAAAGTGAATCCGGCACACACCCGCCGAGTCTGCGTCGCTGCGTGGCGCATGTTTAGGCGCTGCAGGGCGGGCGCGTGCTGAGTTTTTTCCGCGCCGAAGAAATAAAAACAAACGCCTTTTTGCCGAGAACCGGCCGCGTCGCCGCGACTCCCTCCCGCCACCGCCGCCTGCTCCGCCGCCCGCGGTATGCACCCACGAGTTGCCAACCTACATTGTCGGTTCCTAAAAGGAGCTGCGTGTTTCAAAGTGGGCATTCTGTTTGTCAAGATCAAGTCATAACCGTTAATTGTCGGCTGAATTGAGTCGCGAGGAGGGTAGGCGCACTGTGGCGTGTAGGTGTGCGGCGCGGAGGGTGGCGATGCCGGCCGGCCGGCGCCCCGCGCGGCGCCTTCTCTCTCCCTGCTCCGATTGATTTTTATTACAAGAATTTCGCTGGTGTTTTTTTTTGTTTCCCGCACATCGAAAGCCAGCCGACGCACACAGCAACAGTCGTATAATTCGTTTGTACGGACTCACTAATGCTATTGATTTTTATAACGAAGAGGACGCTCGGAGGAAACGAAGGCATTGTTCCTTTCAGCGATATTTAGGAAGTTATAACGCAGATCCCTACTTTCATAAAACATTTGTATAGTCTAATATTAATTGGTTAACTTCTCATTTAAAATAGATACCTACCTTGTCTGACATTTTAGGGTAGTTTGCAAACCATTAAAACTAAAACAGATTTTTAAAAGTCATGTGATCTTATTGCTACTCAAACTATTGTTAGATTGTTAAAATATTATTACTCAAATGATACAACTACTTAATTTTGTAAAATAGTATTTTAAATACTTGCATAATAACATACATTTTTGGAAATATCATGATATGTATTTCAATGATTTTGGATATTGTCAAATTAATGTTTCATAATTTATTTATCGGAATATTGCAAATGCTTTGATATCATGTATCTAAATTATTTATAACATGTGTTGTTTTAATTAGTTTGTGTTACTGAGTTATTGGTTTGATAGTTGAATAAATCGGAAATGGAGGGAGGCGAAGGAGATAGGTATAAAACAAGAAACGTCATGGCGTGAGACACTTGTTTGCTACCTACGCTCTGGAGCGGCAGTAATTTATTGATAAGGATTATTGTGGTTGCTGCTGTTGTAAGGAGAATATATTGAAATACCAATCTAGCTGTGGTTTTATTGAGAAGAGTTTACAAATCAGAAGTGGGATGGACACTTGCTTACGTTACGGTAAAAGTATAGAACTTCCAGGTAACTGTTTCTTTTTCACATTGCCTTAATATTAATGGCTTTTACATTTCCATGGTAAACGGTGAGTTTTTAAATGTGAGTGGTAAAATAGACAATCGTCTGATTTTGTTTTTAACCGATGAAGGATTCCTACCCGTATGTTTTTTTTTTAATACTACAAGTCTATTTCCGTAATCGTTTTCAGGTTATGTTAGCAAAATGTTGGTACCTGCATACCTAAGTACTCTCGGCCAGGAATTTTCGGGTTTGAATTCTGGTCGGGGAAATGTTTGTGATGAATATACTTATGTATGTATATCTATGTGGTGTGTACAAACGTTTATATATATAAATATAAAGTATTTTAAATTGTGTTCCCGACATCTGGTATCCATAACAAGCGTGATACTTACTATTATGTCACATCAATATAAATTCAAATCATTTTTGCAACATGAGTTATTTTCTTATTTATAAAGGGTTCACCACGAACCCTGATATGGCACTACAACGGTAACAAAGAGACATACATACATAGGTCGCCGTAAATTGCTAGGGGGTGACAATTGTATTTTGGAATAAGTAACTATATATATAATAACTATATATCTTTTAAATAATATAAGTAACAGATTTTATTGTCACACGGCTTTACAATATCAAATATTCTATACTTACTCTGATATTTTATTGAGAGGGTAGTCGGAAAACTCCTGCACAGTATACCATAAAGGAATTTTTGCAAACACCGTTTTAGTTTTACTATAAGTGGATTTTTAGTCGGCTTGGATGGATTTGGGATACTTGTGAATTTTTATTTTATATACTTGTATATACATATCACTTGTGTAGGTCTATGTAGCTGCTGGTGGGGCGATTTGACTACCTACTGTCTCAGATTCATTTTTCCAGTACAGCAATCTTTTACCTACTTGTGGGAACAGACAAGTTTTGTCTAACGAATTTACCAATTTTTAAATGTACAATGCAGTGAATTTGATATCATAAATTGTAGTTTTTTGAACTGGCTTATTTATACAACTTTCTCTATGTAAGTCTTCTAATACATATTTTAGTCGGATAAATATAGCATCTGTGCTGTTACCTCATAAGATGATACGTTACTACACCACGAGTAGCTTATGCAGCACAAGCATAATACGTAAGTTGGGCTGATCTTTTGTTTTGCATTGGGTAAGTTTGGATTTTGGAAATGTTTTATAAGGTCATTTGGCCACTATGGAATGTCATGGACAAATTGAGTTTTATAGCCTTGCTCGTTAAGACATGGGAATATTGATGATATAATAGGTAATCATCTACGAACTTGTTGATCTATTATTTTGGGGAGGTCAATTGCCTATGTATATAATGTTGTATGCGATTATAGGCAAGATTTAAACCACTGGTAGCCACAACTTCTCTTTTAGTTTATGGGATACGCGACCATACGTTCTATTAAGGTCTAATAGAACACCTACTGTGTATATTTTTATTAGCTACTGTTATATTTGATGCTTCATTTGGATATTTATATACCGCTAGTGTTGGGTACTGGTTTTTCCGGAAGCCATTCTGTGTTTCATGTAATATTTTTTTAATGTGTTACAAAAGGAATAAAAGCGTCGTGTCATGGCCGTGATATGGGTATGTAAATGACTGTTACCCAAGAATGCAAGTAGTGGGCAGGATCCTTAGCATAGTGTTGGATTGATACGAAAGGAATTCCATCTGCACCAAAACCTTTTTATTCTTTAAAGTCAAGGATTTCTTCATCATCTGTACAGCTTAGGTACATTGAGTGATTGAATATAAATTTTATGTCTTTGTTTATAAACACCAACAAGAAAGACATTAATTATAGAAAAGAATATAATCTAGAATAGCTTTATACTTTGTTACATATTATTGATGGCAAAAAGGTTATATTGGTCATCAATATAATACCTTAATAGTAGGCATGCAAATGTTTTTATAATATTTTTACATGAAACAAAACAAAAAGCTGTCACAAGACACAAGAACATTATTGTAAATTTAGTGGATGCCCAATAATAAAATGTGGTAGGTATCCAATTTAATAATATTATCTTATAAATGTCATTATGTCATAATTATATCACCCATTCGTTCCTTCTCTTATATTATAAAATGAAACAAAATGAAAACGTTTATTATGTACATGAACACGATACATACATATAAGGTTCAACTATTCAGCCATATAATGCAAAATTATAGGTATTAGTGAAGTTTGAAGGTATTAATATTATTCAGATCCCAATAAATTTACAGAATGTCAAAATAATTATGGGTACTTACAATTAAATTTATAGATGATACTTCATGAGAGATTAGAATACATAATATCATATTAAATTAAAAAAGGTCACGATAATTAAATGCAATGGCAAGAAATGTTAGTCATTATAAAAATTTATTAATTTAGGCAACATACAATTCATGAACAAGACAGAGTACCAAATAATTTAGTTACAACAATCTTAACAATGAGAATTTAAATAGTCAATAATAGGATAAAAAAAAAAATTATTTTCAGTAAGCCAGTTGTATGCTATTAACGCATTACATTATATAGGGGAATTATGAGGCAAATTCCACTCAATACGTTAGATAGTACATGATATTTTATTGTTACGTTTTAATCATGAATTTAAGGGATACCAATAAACCGGTTCGTGTATGATGTCACCATTTACATGCCTTCATATAATTTTTGTTTACGTGCGAGTTTGTTGGTGCGTTCCTTAACAACGTGCTATATAAATTTTGGGATGTAGATTAGGTATCTGATTAATTGTTTGTTATATGAATGTTATCTTACTTTTTATAATTGGACAGCTTTAGTTAGTGCTTTTCGTATTTACATTCCCTCGCTGCGGTGGGATGAAAAGTAACATGATGCACTCGAGTGCAAAGATTTTCACCTCGTGCTTCTTTCTTCCTTCGCTGACGCACAGAACGAAAATCTACTAAAAATTTTAAATTTGATACATTAACTTGGTAATTTTAGTTGAAGTTTATGCTTAGGTGATCATGCCAGTTATTATTGGAAGCCAGGCTTAATGTTATAATTATTTTTATTAATTAGTTATGATTATGGAGTTATTTAAAATACTGGTAAGTATGTTTTAGGAGCTAATGTGATTTTCACTAACTTTTTGCCAAAAATTAAGCCCCAGTTTAGTCTTTTTGCTTAACATACCATATGTTTCATTCAAGTTGAGTATTTTGAAAACTTACTAAAAAGTTTTTACAATATAAATTCCTTCAACATAGTCGATGTAGTAAATATGTATATAAACTCCTCCGCAACTGTCTTTCGCTCTATGGAATGAGCTGACGCGCATTTTCTTTTACTTCGGGATTATAATCCAGGTTTCCATTGAATATTTTAGTATACATTTTATATTTGTAGTACTATTACGAGATCTACATTGTTTCGTAGCCTGTTGATCAACAGTTTCTGAAGGTAGGTATTAATATTGTGATGTTATATTCACATGTTATATTACATGTGGTGGTGGTAGTACCTTTATGTTAATTTATTGGATTTCAGCGCCATCTATATAAATTATATTATTTGTTATTGTTAAGTAGTGACCCTATGTTTGAATATCTTATTATTAAGACCGTTTATATCTAGGTATTCCGATAACACTGATCCCGTATTTCTATCATCTTATTGAGTCTGATCTGATTATATTAATGAGGAAGAGATATTCTGTTTAGCAATGATGTCATTACTACTAAGTCTTTTCTGGATATCCAGCTAAGTTTACGTCAAGGATATACGATCCGATCGTAGGGGATACGATCGTGTAGCTCAGAATCTGTCTCTTGCTGGTGTTCTGTCATTTCATAAATAATAATCTTTTTGGGAACGTCATCTTGGTATGTTTGAACAAACTGCTCAGGATAACATCGGGAGCACAATTCTTGGCTTTGGTTCCTTTATTAGCCGGCGCATGAAATTATTTTACGCTTCCAGGATATTAATTTGACTATTTAAAGTAATCTGAGATGGTATTATTTTGTAGGTATATGTGTTATTTTTCTAATTGGTTTCATTTATTTCATTGCCCAGAAAGATTTCAATTTGAATAGTCATTGAGTAAATATTGTTTATGGAACGCTAATATTTATCTAGTGTTATTTGTAATATCTGCGTGATGTCTGAATCTGGAATCTAGGTGGAGATCGTAATTTATGTTAAGAGTAGGTACCTACCACTCGACAAACCTTGGAGATCATTTGATCACTTGGAGAAATAAACCTTTCATTACTTGGACATAATTTACCGTGAATCGACATTGCAAGTATCAGGATCATCTTTATCGCTGTGGAATTGTAGTGGACGCAGCGACGTATTGGTATGTGTTATCGATTTTTATTTTATTTTACACGAACATTGGGGACAAGTCCACTTATTTAGGAGGACATTGTGCTAAGAATTTGCGTTATAGGCACGTTAGCGCAATAGAGATCATATATATGTTCATACATCAATAATGACATTAACTTTTCTATTATTTGAAGAACCGACCAGATCACTGGATCACCATATACCTATTGTACCTACATTTACAGTTTGAGTTCAATCAACAACCATATTTTAACTTTGACTTCGAAAATGTGTATAAATATTTTATGTTTATAATTAATATTTCCAAATACAAAGTTAACCATTGCTTATATGTATACATCATCGTATGACTGACGAAGCAAACACGTACATGAAAAATGGTAAGTTACCAGGATAAGTAAATCATAATCACCTTAAATAACCCGAGATCACGGTCTGTTACAGAACGGGTGATTGCAGCCCATTTCATAGCGATTGACGCGGTGTGCATACGGCGAAGGTCGCGGTGCGCATACGGCGATGGGCGCAGTGCGCATACGGCGATGGGCGCAGTGCGCATACGGCGATGGGCGCAGTGCGCATACGGCGATTGGCGCGGTGCGCATCCAGAGGTAGTCGCGGAGCGCATGCAACGGTGGTTGCGATGCGCATACAGCGGTGGTCGAGGTGCGGCAATGTGCACAGGTAAAAGCATAAGGTATGAATCAGAATCAGAATCTTTATTACATGTTCCATTATTGGTGCTAGTTCACCTCTGCCTACCCCTCGGGGATATGGGCGTGATTTAAGTATGTATGTATGTACTTACGTATTATGCAGTACAGAGTACATAGGTCCTTAAAATATCGTAAGGTAGATAGATATACATGTAACTCCCTGCAAGGGCACAGTACTTGGAAATAAGAATTTTGGGCCAGAGGGGACATCATGATATGATAAGTTAATAATTTCTATTCCATTATGAAGGAATTCTGAAATAATTCCAACAATTTACAATACAACAAGTGCTAAGGGCAAAGCGCTTAATTGTATGTAATTTCACGAGAAGTGCTGAGGGCAAAGTGCTCAATTGTATGTAATTGCACGAGGCGTGCTAAGGGAAAGTGCTCAATTGTATGTAATTTCACGAGAAGTGCTAAGGGCAAAGCGCTCAATTGTATGTAATTTCACGAGAAGTGCTGAGGGCAAAGTGCTCAATTGTATGTAATTGCACGAGGCGTGCTTAGGGCAAAGTGCTCAATTGTATGTAATTGCACGAGAAGTGCTAAGGGCAAAGTGCTCAATTGTATGTATTTATCGCACAAAGCGCACCAATTTGTGTAAACTGAATGTAATTAAGATATAGAAGAATACAATAGCCAAGTATACTGTATATTGACTAAATAAGATAATTCATTGTAGGTAATGTATATTGTGTGCAATACGTAAATTAAAACTAGTTCACGGGGACGTGAACTTATATCAGGATGGACGAGCTGTTAGATTGTTAAAATATTATTACTCAAATGATACAACTACTTAATTTTGTAAAATAGTATTTTAAATACTTGCATAATAACATACATTTTTGGAAATATCATGATATGTATTTCAATGATTTTGGATATTGTCAAATTAATGTTTCATAATTTATTTATCGGAATATTGCAAATGCTTTGATATCATGTATCTAAATTATTTATAACATGTGTTGTTTTAATTAGTTTGTGTTACTGAGTTATTGGTTTGATAGTTGAATAAATCGGAAATGGAGGGAGGCGAAGGAGATAGGTATAAAACAAGAAACGTCATGGCGTGAGACACTTGTTTGCTACCTACGCTCTGGAGCGGCAGTAATTTATTGATAAGGATTATTGTGGTTGCTGCTGTTGTAAGGAGAATATATTGAAATACCAATCTAGCTGTGGTTTTATTGAGAAGAGTTTACACTATTGATAAATAAAGTGTTGATTATAGTGAAAAAATAGTTATTTGTTGGACGTGAGTGCAAAGTTGTTTTTTAACAAAACTTGAATCAAAAGAGCACAAGGTGAAAAATCTTTGCATTCGAGTGCAACACGTAACTTTTCATTCCCCCCAAAGAGGAAATTGCAAAATACAAAAAAAAAAATACAATCACAACAGTTTCAGTTTTCACCCAGAAACTTCCACAACACCCTCCCATCAACCCAAACACACTCTCAACACCCACCCAGAAACACCCAGAACATCCACTCAGACACATCCACAGCATACACCCAGACACAACCACAACACCCACCCATCCAAAATACTTAAAAATTATTACAAAAAATATGAAAAAATTCTAAAAAAGGCAATTATAACATCGAAAAAACTACTTTATATAAACAAAATTAAACAGTCAAATAACAAAATAAAAACAATGTGGCAAATAATCCGAGAACGTAAGTTAAATTTAAAAGAAAAATCAAATATAAAGTTAATTGTAAACAATAAAATAATTACTGACCCAAAACTTGTTGCTAATAAATTTAATAATAACTTTGCATCAATTGGTGAAACAACCAATCCTAAAGCTAAGGGCCTAGCTGTCCTTAATCCAAGAGAAAACTCAATATTTTTAAGCCCAGTAAAACGAGAAGAGATATATAAAATATTAAAAAACTTAAAAAATAAACTGAGCCATGGTATTGACGAAATCCCTCCAATATTACATAAATAGTGCGCAATAGAATTAACGGACCCACTCACATCATTGGTAAACCAATCTTTTGAAGAAGGTGTTTTCCCGGATTTATTAAAACATTCTCTCATAAAACCAATTCATAAAAAGGAAAAACAAACAGACGCAAATAACTATCGACCTATTGCTTTATTACCCACCTCATCAAAGATATTTGAAAAGGCTATGTATGACCGAATTTACAAATTTTGTGAAAAATATAGTATATTTACCGAATGTCAAAACGGTTTCCGTAAAAATAAATCGACAATTTTAGCAATATATAAATACATCCAAGAAATACATAATATTATTAATGATAAAAAATACGCAATAGGCATACTACTCGATATGTCAAAAGCCTATGATACGGTCCAATACAACATATTACTAAAGAAACTTCATGGTATAGGAATACGGGGCCCGTGCCATAATTGGTTACAATCTTATTTAAACAATAAAAAGCAGACTGTAGAGATCGAATACTATAATAATGAAACATATAAAATTGAAAAAATTTGATCTAACACAATAGTTATTTGTTGTACGTGAGTGCAAAGTTGTTTTTTAACCGCGTGCTCAATTTTGATGACCGAGCTAGCGAAGGATTCTAAAATTGAATCACGAGCGTAGCGAGTGATTCAAATATTAGAATCCTGAGCGATAGCGAGGGAATCAAAAGAGCACAAGGTGAAAAATCTTTGCACTCGAGTGCAACACGTAACTTTTCATCCCCCCCAACGAGGAAATTGCAAAATACAAAAAAAATTACAATCACAACAGTTTCTGTTTTCACCCAGAAACTTCCACAACACCCTCCCACTAACCCAAACACACTCTCAACACCCACCCAGAAACACCCACAACATTCACACCCGCAATACACACCCATCCACTCAGACACACCCAAAAAACACCCATTCACCCAGAAACACCCACAAAACACCCATTCACCCAGAAAACCCACAAAACACCCATTTACCCAGAAACACCCAAAAAACACCCATTTACCCAGAAACACCCAAAAAACACCCATTCACCCAGAAACACACACAAAACACCCATTTACGCAGAAACACCCACAAAACACCCATTCACCCAGAAACACCCACAAAATATCGAATCACCCAGACACACCCACAAAACACCCATTCACCCAGAAACCCCCACAAAACACCCATTCACCCAGAAAACCCACAAAACACCCATTTACCCAGAAACACCCAAAAAACACCCATTCACCCAGAAACACACACAAAACACCCATTTACGCAGAAACACCCACAAAACACCCATTCACCCAGAAACACCCATTCACCCAGAAACACACACAAAACACCCATTTACCCAGAAACACCAACAAAACACCCATTCACCCAGAAACACCCACAAAATATCGAATCACCCAGACACACCCACAAAACACCCATTCACCCAGACACACCTCCAACACCCGCCCATCCACCCAGCCACACCCGCAAAATGTATCCAGACACGCCTGTAAGTACCTAATAAAAATTACCGTCCCTAATGGAGTTCCGAGACTGTCAATCAGCTTGAGTCAAGCACGTTGATTTTCTGTATGTTTTTGTTCCGTTGCTAGCGTAAACAAATCAAACAAACCTAAAAAGCTTTTAAATGCTTGACTCAAGCATCAAGCAAGCATTGTAGACGATCAAAATGTTTAAAGCAAGATTGACGCCAAGCTGATTGACCGTCACGGAACTCCAAGGTTTTAACAAATTTATGACGTGAAAAGAAAATGGCGCGCGCAAAGCAAATTACAAAAAAAGTACACCAAGAAGGTTCCGAGTCTGAGTTTTTAACAAATTAAAATAGGATGCATGACAATTTCGGCACCATGGAGGTAGAAATAAATAGGTATAATGATGTTTTGAATTCACAAACTCATTGCAGACGATGTTCTAAATTCAAATTTACTTTAACCTCTAGAGGATAAAAACGGCTTTTGCACTCAGATATCGAAGAGCAAAAACGCTTTTTCCGAGATGGTGGGATGAAAAAATAATTAACGCCTCAATTCACCAAGGGAGTATACTGGGGTGTCTTTTATTCCTCGTCTACATTAATGATTTCGCCGAAGCTCTAAATGAATATTGTGTTATGTTCGCAGACGACATCTCTATTCTAATACCAAGTGAAAAGTCCAACCATCTAAGCGTAAAAATTGACAACATATTATTAAAAAGAACAAACTGGCTGGCAGAACACAATTTATATATCAATCTATCAAAAACGAAATTAATGGTCTACCATCCCTATCAAAGGCCTCAATTAAATCTAAAAATTAATAACAACATAGCAATAGATACAGTAACAGAACACACATTGTTAGGTCTCAAAATTGACACCCATATAAATTGGAAATCACATATAGACAAATTAGAAAAAAAAATTGAGCAGCTTTATGTACGCATTACGAGAAGTAAAAAAAACTACAAATGTGGCCACAGCAATAACAACTTACTATGCATACGCATATGCGTGGCTTAGCCACGGAGTTATTCTTTGGGGATGTAGTACTGACGCAGCAAGCCTACTAACAAAGCAAAAAAAACTAATTAGAATCATATTTAATATCCAAGAAATGGAAAGCTGCAAGCCCTACTTTGCAAAGCATAACATCCTAACACTACCATGTATATATATCTTGGAGTTATGTAATGTTATGTAAGTTTGTTCGAAAATATCCAAACTTCTACACGAAACGAGACGACGTCATAACTAGGCACTAAAATAAAAACATCAGTGATGAAAAACATTTCATAAAAAGCCTAAAACAATTTCTCACTGAAAAGACCTATTATACTAAAAAAGAATATTTAGAAGACAGAATTATATAACATTTATGTATGTACCTACCTAATACTGAATAATTAACAATAGATAAGTAAAAATGACATAACTTTTAAATATTAAAATGTATAAATAAAAATCAAAATGAATACATATATAAAAAAAATAACAATATATTTAAATTTAAAATACTTAATAAACATAATAATAAATAATATGATAAAATAATAATAATATTAATAATACATATCTAATCAATATCATAAAATTAAAATAACATTATAATACATGAACTTAATAATAATTATCAAGTGTTCTTCGTGATTGTTGCCGCGTGGTGACGGCAGAGTAGAATACAATTGTCACCACCCCAAATCTCTCCCGTGGGTGTCGTACAAGGCGACTAAGGATAAATCAATGATGAGGAATGGGCAGCAGCGTTCCTCTTATACCACCTACCAATAGCAATGCACTGCGACTTTGTACCCGATAAATGGCAATAGGTTCGCCCCCTATTACATGGGACCTAACATAATTGGCGAAACGTGGGTGCTAGTTCACCTCTGCCTACCCCTTCGGGGATATAGGCGTGATTTATGTATGTATGTATGTAAGTGTTCTTCCTTTCCATTATTGTTGTGCCCGACAGGGTCTATAGTACCAATGTACCTACTGTAACACCAATTAACCTATGGAACGCAATAAAGTATTGAGTATCCACCCAGAAACACCCACAAGATTCACACCTGCAATACACACCCATCCACTCAGACACACCCAAAAACACCCATTCACCCAGAAACACCCACAAAACACCCATTCACCCAGAAACACCCACAAAACACCCAATCACCCAGAAACACCCACAAAACAGCCATTCACCCAGAAACACCCACAAAACACCCATTCACCCAGAAACACCCAATCACCCAGAAACACCCACAAAACACCCATTCACCCAGAAACACCCACAAAACACCTATTCACCCAGACACATCCACAACATCCATTTAGACACCCACAACATCTACCCAGTCACACCCACAATACTCACCCATCCAATCAGACACACCCACAAAACACCCATTCACCCAGACACACCCACAAAACACCCAGACACACCCACAAAACACCCAGACACACCAACACCCACCCATCCACCCAGCCACACCCGCAACATTCATCCAGACACACCTGTAAGTACCAAATAAAAATTACCGCCCCTAATGGAGTTCCGAGACGGTCAATCAGCTTGAGTCAAGCACGTTGATTTTCTGTATGTTTTTGTTCCGTTGCTAGCGTAAACAAATCAAACAGACCTAAAAAGCTTTTAAATGCTTGACTTAAGCATCAAGCAAGCGTTGTAGACGATCAAAATGATAAAGCAAGATTGACGCCAACCTGATTGACCGTCACGGAACTCCTAGGTTTTAACAAATTTATAACGTGAAAAGAAAATGGCGCGCGCAAAGCAAATTACAAAAAAAGTACACCAAGAAGGTTCCGAGTCTGAGTTTTTAACAAATTAAAATAGGTTACATGATAATTTCGGCACCATGGAGGTAGAAATAGATAGGTATAATGATGTTTTGAATTCACAAACTCATTGCACCCGATGTTCTAAATTCAAAACTTTATCCTCTAGAGGATAAAAACGGCTTTTGCACTCAGTAGGCCTATTCCCTAACTTTTTTTGACAGTTGAAAGTAATGATCAACGAACTATTTACTTATCCATTACTACTTTACTTTAATGCTATTGTGACACTTGTCCTGTGATAACAGCAATGTATTAGTAAATAGTTCGGTGATCATCACTTTCAACTGTCAAAAAAAGTTAGGGAATAGGCCTGCAGATATCGAAGAGCAAAAACGCTTTTTCCGAGATGGTGGGATGAAATAGTTATTTGTTGTACGTGAGTGCAAAGTTGTTTTTTAACCGCGTGCTCAATTTTGATGACCGAGCTAGCGAAGGATTCTAAAATTAAATTAGAATCCTGAGCGATAGCGAGGGAATCAAAAGAGCACAAGGCGAAAAATCTTTGCACTCGAGTGCAACACGTAACTTTTCATCCCCCCCAACGAGGAAATTGCAAAATACAAAAAAAAAAATATAAATTCTGTTTTCACCCAGAAACTTCCACAACACCCTCCCATTAACCCAAACACACTCTCAACACCCACCCAGAAACACCCACAACATTCACACCCATCCACTCAGACACACCCATAAAACACCCATTCACCCAGAAACACCCACAAAACACCCACAACATTCACACCCATCCACTCAGACACACCCATAAAACACCCATTCACCCAGAAACACCCATTTACCCAGAAACACCCAAAAAACACACATTCACCCAGAAACACCCACAAAACACCCACAACATTCACACCCATCCACTCAGACACACCCATAAAACACCCATTCACCCAGAAACACCCATTCACCCAGAAAAACCCACAAAACACCCATTCACCCAGAAACACCCATTTACCCAGAAACACCCAAAAAACACACATTCACCCAGAAACACACACAAAACACTTATTCACCCAGAAACACCCACAAAACACCCATTCACCCAGAAACACCCACAAAACACCGATTAACCCAGAAACACCCACAAAACACCCATTCACCCAGAAACACCTACAAAACACCCAATCACACCCAAAAAACACTCAATCACCCAGAAACACCCACAAAACACCTAATCACACCCAAAAAAATACCCAATCACCCAGAAACACCCACAATACTCACCCATCCATTCAGACACACCCACAAAAACCCATTCACCCAGACACACCAACAAAACACCCATTCACCTAGACACACCCTCAAAACACCCATTCACCCAGACACACCTCCAACAGCCACCCATCCACCCAGCCACACCCGCAACATTCATCCAGACACACCTGTAAGTCCCTAATAAAAATTACCGTCCCTAATGGAGTTCCGAGACGGTCAATCAGCTGAGTCAAGCACGTTGATTTTCTGTATGTTTTTGTTCCGTTGCTAGCGTAAACAAATCAAACAGACCTAAAAAGCTTTTAAATGCTTGACTCAAGCATCCAGCAAGCGTTGTAGACGATCAAACGTTTAAAGCAAGATTGACGCCAAGCTGATTGACCGTCACGGAACTCCTAGGTTTTAACAAATTTGTGACGTGAAAAGAAAATGGCGCGCGCAAAGCAAATTACTAAAAAGTACACCAATAAGGTCCGAGTCTGAGTTTTTGACAAATTAAAATAGGTTGCATGACAATTTCGGCACCATGGAGGCAGAAATAAATATGTATAATGATACAAAGATTTTGGGATTAGAAAAAGAATTTCGAAAAATTATGATCTTGAGGCGGGAATCGAACCCGCGTCCGCTGCTATCCGGGCAGGTGCCTGACCGCTCGGCCACCCAAGACACTAATTAACTTGCCGAAATTCTTCTAACCTTTACACTTCACGTTGTAAGCCAACGGGTACCCTCGCAATGTAGAAATAAATTTCAAACATTCCAAAGCAGATATTTTTACAAATACCGTGCGTTCGGTTAAGCTCGGGTTTGCTTTATAAACTATTCGATTTTAATTTTAACATTATATAAATGTTAGAAAAATTAGTACAAAGATTTTGGGATTAGAAAAAGAATTTCCAAAAAATTGACTTCGTTGAGTTGAGTTCGGTTGAGGTAGGCGATTTTAAAAAAATCTGAGAATGCAGTTCTACTTATTATTAAAAATAAAACGATGTCTTCTTTTAGTAAAATATCCTACGTTCAATATTTAATATACTTTCCCTCCGTGTGGCATGGCCGTGGGACGCCCTGTATAAGTAGGTATTACTTATTACGTAACCGTAAAATTATCCTGATGCGGAAAACGAACCCGCGTCCACCACTATCCAAGGACAGAAGTTAACTTGCCGAAATAGTTCTAACCATTCAAGTTACGTTGTGTAGCCAACGGCTACCCTCGACTCGCAATATAGAAATCTAAAGCACGTATTTTTACAAATTACATACCATGCATTCCGTTATGCTTGGGTTTGTTCTGGTGAGGGATCATAATATTTTTTTCATCCCACCATCTCGGAAAAGCGTTTTGCTCTTCGATATCTGAGTGCGAAAGCCGTTTTTATCCTCTAGAGTTAAAGTAAATTTGAATTTAGAACATCGTGTGCAATGAGTTTGTGAAATCAAAACATCATTATACATATTTATTTCTACCTCCATGGTGCCGAAATTGTCATGCAACCTATTTTAATTTGTTAAAAACTCAGACTCGGAACCTTCTTGGTGTACTTTTTTTGTAATTTGCTTTGCGCGCGCCATTTTCTTTTCACGTCACAAATTTGTTTAAAACCTAGGAGTTCCGTGACGGTCAATCAGCTTGGCGTCAATCTTGCTTTAAACATTTTTTCATCCCACCATCTCGGAAAAAGCGTTTTTGCTCTTCGATATCTGAGTGCAAAAGCCGTTTTTATCCTCTAGAGGTTAAAGTAAATTTGAATTTAGAACATCGTGTGCAATGAGTTTGTGAATTCAAAACATCATTATACATATTTATTTCTACCTCCATGGTGCCGAAATTGTCATGCAACCTATTTTAATTGTTAAAAACTCAGACTCGGAACCTCTTTGGTGTACTTTTTTGTAATTTGCTTTGCGCGCGCCATTTTCTTTTCACGTCACAAATTTGTTAAAACCTAGGAGTTCCCTGACGGTCAATCAGCTTGGCGTCAATCTTGCTTTAAACATTTTGATCGTCTACAAACGCTTGCTGGATGCTTGAGTCAAGCATTTAAAAGCTTTTTAGGTCTGTTTGATTTGTTTGCACTAGCAACGGAACAAAAACATACAGAAAATCAACGTGCTTGACTCAAGCTGATTGACCGTCTCGGACTCCATTAGGGACGGTAATTTTTATTAGGGACTTACAGGTGTGTCTGGATGAATGTTGTGGGTGTGGCTGGGTGGATGGGTGGCTGTTGGAGGTGAGTCTGGGTGAATGGGTGTTTTGAGGGTGTGTCTAGGTGAATGGGTGTTTTGTTGGTGTGTCTGGGTGAATGGGTTTTTTGTGGTTGTGTCTGAATGGATGGGTGAGTATTGTGGGTGTTTCTGGGTGATTGGTTTTTTTTTGGGTGTGATTAGGTGTTTTGTGGGTGTTTCTGGGTGATTGAGTGTTTTTTGGGTGTGATTGGGTGTTTTGTGGGTGTTTCTGGGTGAATAGGTGTTTTGTGGGTGTTTCTGGGTGAATGGGTGTTTTGTGGGTGTTTCTGAGTGAATGAGTGTTTTGTGTGTGTTTCTGGGTGAATGGGTGTTTCTGGGTAAATGGGTGTTTTGTGGGTGTTTCTGGATGAATGGGTGTTTTGTGGGTTTTTCTGGGTGAATGGGTGTTTTTTGGGTGTGTCTGAGTGGATGGGTGTGAATGTTGGGGGTGTTTCTGGGTGGGTGTTGAGAGTGTGTTTGGGTTAAAGGGAGAGTGTTGTGGAAGTTTCTGGGTGAAAACAGAAACTGTTGTGATTGTATTTTTTTTTTTTGTATTTTGCAATTTCCTCGTTGGGGGGGATGAAAAGTTACGTGTTGCACTCGAGTGCAAAGATTTTTCACCTTGTGCTCTTTTGATTCCCTCGCTATCGCTCAGGATTCTAATTTTTGAATCACTCGCTACGCTCGTGATTCAATTTTAGAATCCTTCGCTAGCTCGGTCATCAAAATTGAGCACGCGGTTAAAAAACAACTTTGCACTCACGTACAACAAATAACTATTATCGTCTACAACGCTTGCTGGATGCTTGAGTCAAGCATTTAAAAGCTTTTTAGGTCTGTTTGATTTGTTTACGCTAGTAACGGAACAAAAACATACAGAAAATCAACGTGCTTGACTCAAGCTGAACTCCATTAGGGACGGTAATTTTTATTAGGGACTTACAGGTGTGTCTGGATGAATGTTGCGGGTGTGACTGGGTGGATGGGTGGCTGTTGGAGGTGTGTCTGGGTGAATGGGTGTTTTGAGGGTGTGTCTAGGTGAATCGGTGTTTTGTTGGTGTGTCTGGGTGAATGGGTTTTTGTGGGTGTGTCTGAATGGATGGGTGAGTATTGTGGGTGTTTCTGGGTGATTGGGTTTTATTTTGGGTGCGATTAGGTGTTTTGTGGGTGTTTCTGGGTGATTGAGTGTTTTTTGGGTGTGATTGGGTGTTTTGTAGGTGTTTCTGGGTGAATGGGTGTTTTGTGGGTGTTTCTGGGTGAATGGGTGTTTTGTGGGTGTTTCTGGGTGAATGGGTGTTTTGTGGGTGTTTCTGGGTGAATGGGTGTTTTGTGGGTGTTTCTGGGTGAATAAGTGTTTTGTGTGTGTTTCTGGGTGAATGTGTGTTTTTTGGGTGTTTCTGGGTAAATGGGTGTTTCTGGGTGAATGGGTGTTTTGTGGGTTTTTCTGGGTGAATGGGTGTTTTGTGGGTGTTTCTGGGTGAATGGGTGTTTTTTGGGTGTGGTGGATGGGTGTGAATGTTGTGGGTGTTTCTGGGTGGGTGTTGAGAGTGTGTTTGGGTTAATGGGAGGGTGTTGTGGAAGTTTCTGGGTGAAAACAGAAACTGTTGTGATTGTATTTTTTTTTTTGTATTTGGCAATTTCCTCGTTGGGGGGGATGAAAAGTTGCGTGTTGCACTCGAGTGCAAAGATTTTTCACCTTGTGCTCTTTTGATTCCCTCGCTATCGCTCAGGATTCTAATTTTTGAATCACTCGCTACGCTCGTGATTCAATTTTAGAATCCTTCGCTAGCTCGGTCATCAAAATTGAGCACGCGGTTAAAAAACAACTTTGCACTCACGTACAACAAATAACTATTTAGGACAATAATATTTCGATAGTGGTTTTATTGACTTATTTTTTTTTGTAATATGTTTTCTAATATTTACTAGGTACATACCAACTGCATACCATCGACCTATATTTTATTAAGATTAAGCAGACTTGAATCAAAGCCGGACACAAGGCGAATAATTTGATGCAATTGAGTATTTTTAGTATTTCCACATATAGGTATCTTACAATAAAAAATATAATTTATATCACACCTGATCATAAAGTGGACTTTTTCGCCCGCTACGCGTACGAAAATTCCCACTTCCTCATCAGGGGGTTACATAAAACTATGACCTTTCCTCGGGCGATAAAAAAGAAGCCTATCAGATCGCATTTTAAATGCTTTCAGCTACTTAAATACTTGCGATCTGAGACATTCTTTGTTTTATAGCCCTTGGTATATAATCTACTATTCTTTAACACCATGAGATTTGTTTTCATCATCTTTTTTAATTGTCTATTACTATTAAAGCCGGATTTTCACAGCCTGTGTTCACTCGGACCGAGTGGGTTCGGATGACTACTCGGATGTCTCTAACGAAAACGGTCGAGTAGTCATCCACTCGGTCCGAGTCAACTCGGACCGTGAAATCCCGGCTTAAGCGGGTTGCGGACAAAATTTATGCTAAATAAATATATAAATAATAAATATTTTTTACACTCACACCTATCATCTAGCCCAAAGTAAGTAGCCTAAGCACTTGTGTTATGGATACTAGATGACGGACATATTTTTAATATAATTATGTATATAAATGTTGAAAATATACTACATAAACATATACACAACCATGACTCGGAAACAAACATTTGTGGTCATCACAAAGTTTGCCCCTACCAGGATTCGAACCCGGGACCTCTTGGCTTATGATTGTCTACTCCCAGCAATCTGAGCATTCGACCAAGGCGGCCGTCAATAATGCTAATTTAAAAACTGTTTAGATGGAGTTTACATGCCAATTTTCAGCGATATTGTGTACACTACTGCTAAGACTCCATACAATTTTACTGAAGCCCTTCAGAGCAATGCATAACGAATTAAAATCAAAAATATTAAAAAAAACCGACACGCGTCTCATTCGCGCACGCATACTTCTGGACATGGTCTGTATCTTAGCTCGACCTTAAATACGATATAGTGCGTTTCATCTTTAAGTTCCTATGCCGTGATGATGGCTGCTCTGTCTGTCAACAGCATCAACCCGTAAGTCATCGTTGCAGGTTTTTTATGTTTTATAGGCAAACTTTGAGAAAAAATCGTGTCCAAAACATTGAAAAGTGGTGAAAGATTAATTGTGTTAAAAGCTAAGGTGTTTTGCGAACGTGAAAAACCGAGGTGCCGCATAATCCATATTAGTGTGTATGTCGTGGCCAAATCGTAGAATTGATCACTTCATGATGTGGCCGACCATTTCATGAAATGGTTGCATTTCATGAAATGGCCAGCTAAAACTGACCATATCATGATAAATAAATAAAGGCCAGATCAAATAGGCCAGATCAATGAATAAACAACGTTTAACGATATAAACAGCTAAACGCACGGCTTTTTCATGATATGGCCAAACATTGTTGATCATATCGTAAAATAGTTACATTAACCACCGTGAGAGGCGCTTATTTCGATTTGTTTTTGTGATGTATCATGGCGGCGGACAATAAGCCTAACAAACAGACTGTTAGCTATGTTGTAATGGAAGATAAAAGTGAACTGAATTGTCGTTATGACATCAACTAACTAGAATTTTACGTTTTAAGTCACTCAAAAAACGAGCGCAATGTAAAAATACTAAACTAACTACATTATTGATATGGCCAAACGTGGATGGACATATCATCAAACGTGGACGTTTCAACGATATGGTCAGTTTTAGCTGGCCATTTCATGAAATGCATCCATTTCATGAAATGGTCGACCACATCATGAAGTGATCAATTCTACGATTTGGCCACGACATGTACAAGTCTGGATTGCCGCCATTAAATTGGGTTACCAGTTTTATTAATGTGTTTGATTAATAAATTAAATATATTTATTTCAGTTTTATAACTATAAATAATAGTACTAATAACGATTTAACGACTGAGTGAGGAAAGGTCAAATGTAGACATGTTAGATGAACACAATTATTGTTAATGATAATAAATATAATATTTTATTATAATTTAATCTTTTTTATTTAATGAGTCTATACTTCTTACGTCAATACAATTTTTATTTATCTATCTACTTTCTTTCATACTAATACTGCCATTAACTAACTGTTCTCGCAAATTTTGACGAGCTTTGGCTTATGACTTTCATAAAAAAAACGAATATGTAACTACTACTTAGTACCGCGAGTAGTTATAAGTAACATAATAAGATAGATGCATAATTATTTATATAGTTAATTGAAAAAAATCACCCTGAATTAAAGGTAAGACAATAAAGTTGACATGGTATCATTTTCTTGCAGTACTACCACCATGGCGGCATAGGACCTAAAAGATGAAACGCACTATAGTTAAAATTACAATTAATAAAACTGAAATCGTAGAAAGATAGCTCTGCCACAACACTAAAATACTAAATAACAACGCAGTCTACATAGACTTCGTAGACGTCTACGAAAACACAAATACTATATGTGTACACATACGCAACAACACGCAAGCAACTTTTCAATGTTTCATTGTTTAATTCAATTTACCCGCGCAAAATATCGCATAACTCTTTAAGCATAAAGTACAATTTCATATCACTAGAGGGCGCTGTGTACTAAACCAAATTATTATATTCTTGTTCGTTTTATTATTTTAATACAATTATGAGCTGCTTTTTTATTTATTTATGGAAGCCTTTAAAATAAAATATAGAATCTTTGTCATGGCAATCACCATAATTATTCAACAAGCTTTATATTTTTATTATTTATGGCAACTTTTGTCGGAGCTTATTTTGGGTCACTCGCGTCGCTTCCATTCCAACCAACTTGTACTTCGTTTGGATTTTTGTAGAGGTGCCTTTCTCTAAACTTGCAACATAGCAATAGTTCAGTGTTTTCAATCAAGAAAGCTGGCGGGTGTGCAAATGTGTTAAAATTCAAAAGTGTCAGTGTTCGCTTAATCTACGTCTTATAACGTTGCAAAACAATAAAATAGTTAATGAAATAGACAAGGTAAGTGTTTAATAATTTCTGTGTGGTCTAACGTGATATGGGCTAACTTATTGCTACGAGTTTTCATCTTGAAAATTTCCACTTGTGAACTTTCAAAGTGAAGTTTCTCAGAAGTTTCTTTGTTGACTTTAAACTTTTTCGAAGTTAGGTGTACCAGGGAACGATGAACTTGAACAAACAACAAGTGCTATGAAAAGTTAACTCAGAAAATAGTAAAACTTAGAATTTTCGTCGCCATTTTATTTTTTGTCGCGCTGGAAAAGCGGCCATTTTCTTTGTGCCGCGTCGCTTACGACGAGACGTATGTGGTCCATAAAGTTAAATTAGTTAAGTTGGGGCGTGATCTCATCATATGAAGTGATTCGGTGAGATATTATACGCAGTCGCGTGACAGTAACATGCATTAAAGTGTTTATGTAGTCCTTGTGAAGTTTTCCCAATGGCCTAGTTATTGCGTGGTGTTTTTGTGTCTGTTATTCGTAGTGCTGATCTTGTGTTCTAATGTCATAGGGCTACGGGCGCGGCGAGTGGCAAGTATCATGGATGACGATCAACAATTCTGCTTGAGGTGGAATAATCACCAATCAACATTAGTGTCTGTCTTCGACACTCTTTTGGAAAAGGGCATTCACGTGGATTGTACCCTAGCTGCGGAAGGACAGACTTTGAAAGCACATAAAGTGGTCCTCTCAGCATGCAGTCCATATTTCGAAGTAGGTATCTTCCTAATTCGCTCGCTCACGTAATGTAGGTCAATTGCTATCGTGTTTAAGTTACTTACAAGGCAGCTCAGTTGTGCTCTAATAAACATTCCAGTTGTTTCATTCTAGCTTTAATATGCTAGCAATTAATTTATATTGGTACCTATATAGATGAGCTGGCAACTGAAAGTTGTCTCTACCACTTTCATAATGGTTTGGTGAGTTAATCAAATAATCTTAAGAAATGTATCATAAAGACTTCTAAAAATAATAATCATATAATTGTAGGTAGGTAATTAGTTGTAAACTGTGGTCCTGGTTCAAAACCTAGAGACTTGTTTTTTCATATGATATTATTAACAGATAAATTTTTGATTTTGACCTACTCCTAAAGAAACAAAACCAAAACATAAATAGTAAATAAATCGAACATTGAACATCATTACTGGATGGCCAAGAAACTCCAGGTTCAAATCCTGGAAGGGCAAATGTTTGTGTGACGAACACTGATCATGTATGTTGAGTCATGTTTGTTTATATAGTATATTTTCCATATTATGTAGGTATGTTAAAATTCATCTATTGTCTAGTTTCCCTAATAAGTGGTTTTTACTTCAGGCTAAATGGTAAGCCAGTAGTAAAACTAGTTAAAATTTGTTAATAGAGTACCTATTCAAATTTGATATGAACATAAATGTGTTTGTTACAGAGTGTACTTTCGCAGCAATATGATATGAACATAAATTTGATTTGATATGAACATAAATGTGTTTGTTACAGAGTGTACTTTCGCAGCAATATGATAAGCATCCAATAATAATATTAAAAGATGTGAAATATGCAGAGCTTAGAGCAATGATGGATTACATGTATAGAGGGGAGGTCAATATCTCACAAGATCAATTGGCCGCACTGTTGAAAGCAGCAGAATCTTTGCAGATAAAAGGCCTCTCTGATAACAAACCATCACGACCTCCATCTCGCCCCGCCGCGCCCGCACACCCGCCTAGGCCAGTCTCACCTGTGCCACAGGTAATAATTAGTAAAATATTGGGATTAGTTATTCACTCGAGGAAATAGAATTATCCCTTAAGTCTCTGGACGTATCAAAAGGTCCGGGCCCAGATAACATTCCTCCCTTTTTTATAAAGACGTGTTTCAATGTTCTAATTGAACCTCTTTATATTATATTCAATAAAAGTCTCAGTACTGGGCATTTCCCATCATATTGGAAAAAAGCTAATGTGGTTCCCATACACAAATCGGGCAAAAAAGCAGACGTGACACAATATAGGCCATTTAGTATTCTGTGTTGTTTCTCAAAAATATTTGAAAGCTTAATCTATAGGCACATGTATTGTCACTTAAAACACATAATAAGTCACAGGCAACATGGGTTCGTCAAGAAACGTTCAACCACATCGAACTTATTGTGTTACGTTCATCATTTATCCATTGCCATGGATAAGCGAATACAGGTCAATTCCCTTTACACAGACTTTGAAAAAGCTTTTGACAGGGTGGACCACCACATTCTGATTCGTAAGGCGTATCACCTTGGCATCCATGGCTCCCTCTTACGTTGGCTGACCTCGTATCTGTCTAATAGAACACAAATCGTTAAGGTTTACGGATACGAATCAGCTCCATTCATACCTGTGTCCGGTGTCCCACAGGGCTCAAATTTGGGTCCCCTTCTGTTCGTCATGTTTATCAACGACCTGATCGATTCAATATCATGTAATTGTCTAGCCTATGCTGATGATATAAAAATATACAAAGAAATCAGATCCATCGATGACTGCGTAGCCTTACAAAGTGATATTGATCGCGTGTTTCACTGGTGTCTAAATAATAACATGTCCCTAAACGTTTCTAAGTGTCATTTGATCTCATTTACCAAAAACAAACAACCCATTGAAAATAAATATGACATTAACAACGAGGCACTATCTCGAAAGGAAGTAGTCAGGGATCTCGGGGTATTGTTAGATAACAGACTAACTTTCACTCATCACTATGATCATATCGTTTCTAAGGCAAATAAAATTATGGGGTTCATTTTCAGAGCAATTAAACCTTTCCGACAATCAACAAGCATATTGACACTTTTCTACGCCTTGGTCAGAAGTGTTTTGGAATACTGTTCGGTGGTGTGGTCGCCATTCTACAGTGTCCATACAGACAGAATAGAAGCGATTCAAAGGCGTTTTCTCCGCTACCTCAGTGCGAAATTCGGCCTAAGGCGTAGATTGGTGACCTACGAGGCTAGACTTGTCTATTTTAGGGTGAGCACCCTTCAATCGCGAAGAAAGATTGCTAGCTTGTCCGCGCTTTACAAAATTATTAATTCAGAATACGACTGTATGGATCTGTTAAGCCATTTTTCTTTTAAAATAGGTGGTAGTAAAAGAACGCAGAATCTCCTTTCTTTGCCGGTGTGTAAAAGTAATATTACATTCAATAACCCAGTGTTCCGTATGTGCAGAGCTTACAATGAAATTAGCAAAGATTTAGATATTTTTTCACTTTCTCATGCATCATATGTTAATGTATGTAAAAGCAAGTTGTAGACTTTTAGTTTTATACATATCTCTCTTTTTATTTCTTTCCATGTTAACTGCACAATAAAATAAAACAAAATAAAATAATGCGTGATAAATTATGCAAATGCTGTGTTCAGCTATAATTGGAGTGCAAATTTACAATTTTTACTATTTTTATTTTCTGTATTGTGTATAAGCCATGATTTGTATTCTGTTGCTGTACCTTAAATAAATAAATAAAATAAATAAATAATTTGCTTTGACAGGGTCTACAACAAACTGTACCTATTAAGACCTTTTACATTCTTCTTCTTCTCCCTGCCCTGATCCCAGTCTATCTGGGGTTGGCGCAGCATGTTTCCTCTTCCATTCATATCGGTCAGACGTCATCAAGCCATCCACTCCCTTTTGATTCATATCTTCCATCACACTGTAAAGGTGCTAGTGATGAATGAATGTATAGAAAAGAGACGGAATAGCCATGTTGAGAGACCAATGAACGGAGAGAGTAATTAGAATGACAACATTGCAATCCATACTGCTCAAGGTATTGGCTTAGGTTTTACAGCCGGCTGCCTGCCTGACACCAACCCTCTTTGGGTATGCTGTTGTTGGTGGTTTGCCCTCCACCATTTGGATGCCCCAAGGTGCTTATTGGACTACACCGGGCAATCGCCCTTAGTCGACTTTTACGACACCCATGGGATGAGACGGGGCTGGCCTATTCTATGTTATTTGTTCACTCCCAATCAATGAATATAAATATCCTTGGATTCCATTCTTATTGATGTCAGACGCATTTGTCATTTTCCATTTTGCTTATTTTGCAGAAGAGCAAAAAGAAATTATACTATTTATTCATTCAATTTATCAAAATTTTGTTAGGAATTCTGATAGTAAAATCATTAAATATTATTTAACTACATCTAAGATAAATACCTAACCTACCTACTATCATCTTAAAGAAGAAAAAGGAAATAGTACTTATTAGTTTTTAAAACAAATGCCAAGATAAGACCTTATGCTGCAAATAATCATTATCTTTACCACCACATTTATATTTGTAATAACTTGTCAGCAGGCTAGAGATAGCAGTATAGATAGTCGTGAGGGCTCAATGAGTCCAACACGTCGCCGGAAGAAAGCTCGACGAATGTCATCTGAAGGAACCCCTGCTCCCATACTACAGCCTCCAAGTCAAGAACCAGTACAAGGCAACGGGGATGACCAAACAACTTGTAAAGAGGAGGTTCCCCGGGATGGTGTGGAAGATTTGACATTAGATGAGGAGGCTGAAGACCAACCAGCCGTGGGACACAATGACGTCGTACGCAGTTAGTACCACTTGATATTTATTTATGTCACACCTGACCATAAAGTAGAATTACCGCCCGCTACGCCTACGGAAAATCCTACTTCGTGGTCAGGGGTTGACATAAAAGTATGGTCTTAACTCAGGCAATAAAAAAAAGCCTCAGATCGCATATTCAAAATACGTGTCAAATACAGAAGTGCGATCTGAGACATTTTTTGTTTATAGCCCTTGGTATATAATATACTATTATTACACTGCATACTGTATGGGACTGATCAGTTTCAATAATGCATTAACATCCTACATGTGAAATGTTAAATATTAACTTATGGTATCATTAGGTATTCTTTCTTGACTATGGTGCTTAACATTTACATTCATGATTATAAATTTTACTTGAGTTCAACAAGTAAAATATGTAATCATGAATATAGCATACATTGCAGACAGTATTGAATCCCTAATTAATACCTATCTAATGAAATCACAGTTTATAATGATAAATCAAATACATTTCATTTATGAATAACTAGCTTTTGTTTAAAGTATATTACCTATATTTAGATGTGTTAGTTAATTTCTATACTTAGGGCCTGTTTCACAATCGACGAGTAAGTTACTTAGCTTACTTTGCAGTTCAATTGACATATATTTCATATTACAACTGTCAAATGATCTGCGAAGTAAGCTACTTAGAACTTACTTGTCGATTGTGAAACAGGCCCTTAACACACAATGCATCTATTTACAACCCCTTTACTCTTCTTCTCCCTGCCCTGATCCCAGTCTATCTGGGATTGGAACATACTGCTCATGGTTTTAGCCTAGGTTTCACAGCTGGCCACCTGCCTGACAGCCTCTTTGGGTAAGCTGTTGTTGGTGGTTTGCCCTCTACCATTTAGGTGCCCCAAGGTGCTTATTGGTCTAAACCGGGCAATCTCCGTTAGTCGACTCTTACGACACCCATGGGATGAGTCGGGGCTGGCCCATTCTATGTTATTTGTTTGCTTCGAGGCCAGCATAGAGGACAATTTACATTATAGTATATTTGCATGAACAGCTTACATTTGTAATGAAACAACAGAATTAACTTGCACATAATATTAAATATTTATTAGTATCATAAAAAATACATTCAAGGTAAATCCATGGGTTTAATTCATTTGTAGATCATTTTTGAAATGAATAATATGAACATATGCCGTGTGGTGACGGCAGAGTAGAATACAATTGTCACCACCCCAAGTCTCTCCCGTGGGTGTCGTACAAGGCGACTAAGGATAAATCAGTGATGACGAATGGGCAGCAGCGTTCCTCTTATACCACCTAGCAATAGCAATGTACTGCGACTTTTGTGCCCGATAAATGGCAATAGGCTCGCCACCTATTACATGGGGCCTATAAATAATAAAAGGCGAAATGTGGGTGCTAGTTCACCTCTGCCTACCCCTTCGGGGATATAGGCGTGACTTATGTATGTATGTATGTATGTAATATGAACATGTTTAATAAGTTATTTCCACATTTCAATATTTTAGTTTAAAAAAGAAGTCCCTTTTTCTTCATTCTATGTCAGAAGGTTGAACTAAATCCCATAAATAAGCATCTGATTATTCTATCCTATCCTATTGTAAGAACCATTCTTTATAATAACATTGCATTTTAGGATAAAATTTTACCTAAGACTATGATGAAATCTGATCTGAGTTGACATTGAAAACTTTTTGATTGTTTTTTTGAATTCTTTTGTCCAATATATCCACATGATATACCAAATTATTATCTCATATTCATACAAATTGAGACAAATATTCCATATTTGTTTTCAATCATAATGCCATTGCTGATTCCTAAAGAAACTTAGCATTTGAATATCAAAATAAAAGTATAGACTGGAGTATTATACTATCTATTGTTAATAGTGGTAGGTTTTTCGAAGTGTTAATTTCAGTTTGTGACAATGGCCTGTCCTGTTGCAGATTTCCAATGGCACATGGAACGATCTCAAGATGAAATAATGAACTCCAGCGACAGTGCCCGAGAGTCTCAAGGTAAGCCCGCACTAAGTCAGCCACGTCACTGCGTCACCCGCGGGTGCTCGCGCTGACGCTCATCTTAACATCTTGTGTTGTTCGCCGCGTACCTAACAGCCTGCAACAACCCGGGATGTTAAATGGGACTCGTGATATTCTAGAACAATAAACTTTTCACCTAAACACCTCCTAATCGCGCTATTTTATTGTATTTACTTATTTGAAACCACTTCTAAAAGTTTATTGTTCTAGACATACAAGGAACGGATGAAATGCGCAATGTCTTCCCATAATTTGAAACATAAAACAGTCATTGCTTAGAATAATGTATTTATCTTGTTATATATAAATATTATATTTCACAACAGCGGATACAAGAGTGCTAGTGTTTTCACATGTGAAACTTCAACCTTTTAATGAATAGTATCTAATATTAATAATATTATAAATTACATACTAATCTTGCAATATTTTTGTATCATTGTCAACTTTATGAATATTTCAGTGCAACAGGTAAAGGTTTTGGTAAAAGGTTTTTCTATATTTTGTAGCCTTTTTCTTGAGAAAAAGGTGAGGTATTTGAAAAGGTAAGTGAATTTGAGATTATTTGTTGTAGCAAATGTTGTATTTGTCATAATTACTCGCTTAATGTTTGTGATATGGGGTCTAGACATGTAGTAGTAGATGCATGCTTTAGTAGAGTAGCAATTCTGAGGTTGGACACGGTGTATTGATTATATTGATGAGTGCTAATTTTATATTTTGTGCTAACAACCAAGTGGAATGAATGGCTTGCACTTACATTGGTAAGTAAACTTTAACATTATATTCATTACTATGACAATTTATCTTAACAATATGTAGAGGTAGACCACAGTTTATATGCACAACCTCACACCTCCCAATTTTTATTTCTTATAATATCTTATTCTTCAAATATTTATACCCACATTTCGGCTCAGTAAACGTTTGAATGCTAAGTACCGCGAATACAGTCGAAGGCACAATTTGTGTGTTTTTTTACAAAATGTTTGTTTTATAGAAGATTTTTGGATACGCACTGCTGCTGACAAATAAAGGTAAATCAATATTCATTTCTTACTAATGTAGTTTGTCGGTAATATGGCTTATTTATATATTTATTATTTCCATTTTATTTTGCATTCACATGTGATTTCACTGCAGATGTTTTTGCAGTTCATCTTAATATGAGTGACCTGTGCATGTATGTATAAATGGCATTTCTAAATTATTGGAAGCATGTCAGTTGATCACTGTCCGTGCGCATTTCATTTTGAATCGATAAATTTATAGGAAACGAACTGCAGTACCAGTTGGTATAAATCAATTAGTGTATAACAATATGTTTTTATAAGGTAGGCGGCACTACAGGGGGAATATAGTTTATCCTCTATGCTAATCCTGTCGGTATATTCCTCATTATTCACATAAAGTCATTATAGTAATAAATTCACAAGGCATACAATAGCAGCACGCTGCACATATTAATAGCACTTTGTTTTAGTTGCCCGTGCTTTTGAACATCCTATTTTGAATCAACTTTTGTACTCACTGTTTCTGTATTTTTGTTTTCCACATGTGATGCTTGTGCTTTATATGTAATTTATCGTAGCTTTTCACTTGTTTTCCCCTTCCAGAGCCACTCGTAGCTTTATTAAGCACCACTTACGCCAAAACTCCTTTTCCACTAACCCGGGGATTCTTCAAAACTGAGCCTAATTTAAATACAAATACTGAGACACCTAAACTTAAGCGTAGAGGAAGGAAACCAATAAAAAAGATAATTAAAAAGGAAATGACTAAGGGTCCAAAGAGGTTAAAGAGAAAACTAGAATTCCGAGCATCTTCTAGCAGTGATCCTGAAAGGAGATACCTTTGCTCTATCTGCAAGAGTAAACATTATAAGTATAAGAGGAACAAACTGAGGCATGAGAAGTACGAGTGCGTGACTGGCCCCCAGTTTGAGTGCGACAAATGCCACAAAAAATACTCTCAGAAAAAGACTTTGCTCTCCCATATAGCGCTGAAGCATGCTAATTATTTGCCAAAGATCCAAGCTGATGAGAAAAATCAACGCCTTACCAAAAAGAAATAAGCAGGCTTATATTTTTATTGTTGATTAATTTTGATATAGTTTAATAATAAACCAAAGGTTTTTGTTTCTTTATACAAATTAGATTAATATATTCATTTGATTATGTACTATTTTTTTCTTGTATGAGAAAAAGTCTAATAGAGGTGTCACTCACCGCGTAGTTACAAGTTTTGATCTCGTTACCATTGTCACATGCCTAATGATTTGTGCAATGCAATTAAGATGATTATCGGATCACAAGTTTTTCCTATTTTGATTACTGTTACTTATTTTTTTTATTATTGTTACTCTCTTTTCGCACCAAAGGTACTTAATTATTTGCAAGTCGTTTTTTAGTTTTTACTTTGTTTTTTTGTTTTTTTTTTACTTTTAATATATTTTGTTTCGATAATTTGCTTGTTTTTTATTGTAATCACATGTGAAATCATACATCTTCGCATACCGACCACAGGGAGACATTGATATTTTGCATGGTTCACTATTTTAACATTCAAGATATCAAGCGTCTCAAGTTATACTATCGTTTTGTTTTTTTATTTTTTTGTAGCGCCTGTAGCGAACTGTATAAAATTTTCCATTTCAGGTCCCAAAGCGACGCCGCAGCAATATGCAATAATGACGCATAGCCAAGTAGTGCCGCTGGACGAGCCGCCGTCGAAGACGTTCGCCATCCTGAAGAACGTGAGGTCGACGAGCGCGGCGCGAGGGGAGGAGGCGAAGGAGAACGCGAAGCAGCCGCCGCCTCCCGAGGCGTCGCCGCCTAAAACGGCCGACATGGATGACGAGAAGAAGCCCGCGTCGCAGTACAACATCTTCCCGAGCGACAACACGCCCCCGTTCCCGTGCGCCAAGAACAAGACTGAGAAGGGGTACCGGTGCCCCAACTGCCAGCGCAGCTACAACGCGCGCCGCAACCTCGTCAGGCACGTGACCCTGGAGTGCGGCCGCGAGCCCCAGTACAAGTGCCCGCACTGCAACTGCAGCAAGCACCGCCGCAACGAGCTCAAGAACCACATCAACAAGAAGCACCCCAACGTGCAGAGCGCGCTCGCCGTCAAGTGAACGACCAATCTACACAGTGCTTACTACTAGTGCCTTAACTGTAAACCACTCGATCTTCCTCTAGTTGATATTGAAATTCTTAAATTTTATATGAGCCTTGTACACTTATTATTATGATGACTATGTCGATAACTCATTGATATTCAATATTTTTAATTATTAAAACTATTTTGAAACGCAACGCGCTCTTTCTGTGCGACCCCGCCCTGGCCCCCGTCCGATCCCGTGTCCTCGATTTTATGGGAAGATAAGTCAGATTCGATCACTTGGATTGTGCATGTGTGCATGAATTTTAGAGAGCTTCGCCTTTTATAATTTCTAACCGAGATTATTATTTTTTTATTTTATATTTTTACTACTACTGTAACGCATTTCTTTGGTTCCTTAATTTGATCAGACCGCCTTTGGTAGTATTAACCGAGACTCCACAAGTAGACCCGCTTGACTTATTGTTTGCAATACCATTAATGTGTTGTATTGCAGAGCCGTACAAGGAATCGCACCTGCCGAGCGCGCTGCTGTCTCTGCTGCAGCCGCAGGCGCTGGCCGCGCTGGTGCCGGCCTGCATCCAGGTGACGAACGTGCTCAAGCCGAAGCTGCCCCTGGACATCCCGGACACGATCAAGGCCCACCTGCTGCAGCAGGCGTTCCTGCAGAACAACAACACGGTCGGCCAGGGGCTCGAGCCGCGGCCCGAGCCGGACGAGCCCGAGTCGGACGAGTACGACGACACGGACGACATCGTGCTGCCCGAGGAGGCCGACGTGTTCGGCACCGCGCACCCGCCGCCGGCGGCGGACGCCGAGCCCGGGCCGAGGCGCGACGCCGAGGAGGCGGGCCGCCAGTTCGAGTGCCGCCACTGCGGCAAGCGCTACCGCTGGAAGTCCACGCTGCGCCGCCACGAGAACGTGGAGTGCGGCGGCAAGGCGCCCGCCCACCAGTGCCCCTACTGCTCGTACCGCGCCAAGCAGCGCGGCAACCTCGGCGTGCACATCCGCAAGCACCACAACAACGAGTGGTACCTGTACGCCAGCAACAAGGTGCGCCGCAACAGGAAGACCTCCGCTTAGCCCTATTGGCCCAAACAAACCAAACACCAAAGTAGATACCCAACCAAATCGGTACTGCAATAATTTTTATTTATATTTTTACTATTTACTATTATTAGGTATTTTGTTGGAGACATTTTATTATACACTGAAACGTAGGCGTAATGTGCACATTCCCTGAGGGCGTTGTTGGCGCCCGATTTGTTGATTTTTGTTTTAGAGTTTATTGTCGTAGTTAAGACTGACCCTGAGTATTTTATTCGGAGGAATGTGTGACCTAAGGTCGAGTATGATAAAAGATACATATTATTGATGAATTATATACATTGTAAAAATAAAAACAATATATTGTTGACAAAGATTATACATAATGTAGTTGTACATTTTCAAGAAGCTGTACCAAATTTTTATATTTACTAGAGTAATACGTTATAACGACTATCTCGAATTTTGTTAGGAGTTAATAACATTGTCATTCCTCACAAGGATTGTATTCCAAAATTGTTAATATTTAGTGCAATGATATTAAGACATTAGTTGATATTTGATATATTATCTAGTATATAACGCTCCCCCGTTAAAACGGGTTCCATGTTATTATTGATTATTATAATTTATCTGTCACGGGTAGAAAAAATCTATTATTATTTATTATTAGGCGACTCTTGTTTCCTCTGTCATCTTTTATTGTTTATGTTTAGATAATTATTACTATTTTTAAGTTTTGTTTATTTTGTAATTTATTCCTATTACTTGTTTTCTTCCATTATTAGTTAAAATGAGGGACCAGATTCCTTGTCTTCCTGTCAATTAGCAAATCCAAAGTTTATATATCCAAGTTGTTTGTTAATTAGGCTAGTAAAATTGAGAACTACTGTTTTTTATAGGCACCTGAAGTTAAGCTAAGTCATGGGCCAATAAATATAATTATGTTTGAATAGTTACAAATTTTAAGGTTTGTTTCTTAGATAAAATTAAAAAGCTCATTATGTGCCTACAATGTTACCTGTAGATGTATTTATTGTGTGTTATAGATATTACAATGTTGTTTGGTTTATTGTATATTTTGATGTACTGGGATATAAAAATGTGTTCAAAATTGTCAAAAAAGCCTATAGTATCGATATTAACTGATATTTATTCATAGCAATATTCCAAGTTTCAATTAGCATATTGACACTGTTGATATTTTTTGTTAAACTAGGTTAACAAAGCTATTTGACCAAAGTCAGTATTAGATTATTAACGTGATGGTGAGATGTAAAACATTACTTGTTGAAACATTTGAGTCATTGCTAAGCATAGAACTGTTGAAATGCAATATTCCCATCATATCTCTGTGGTATATGGTACTGAAGTATGTATAAGGGTGAACTTTTGATGTTGTCGTTTACATTGTTTGTTAATGTTATTGAAGAATTAGCTGTCAAATTATGTAGTGTGATTTTTATATGAATATATCGGGGTTTACTTGGTAGAAAAGTTTAATCAAATATAGCTCTAGTTATAACATTAAACCTGTCTTTTTCTAATATCCTAATGTCATATCCCAGTAAATGTTTATAGGTGAGTCACATTTTCAATTACCGATTGTTAACAGCGCACGTGCATGCATTACATTTCTTTTTCCTAGACTCCAACCAGCTCTCATTTAAATTAGCGCATGTCGCAGATTTTGTTTTGTTTTTTTACTACTCCTTTTTGTTCGTTCATACTAATATAATTAATAATTTCAGGTAGACAAGAAAACCCATGGGTCGGGAGACTACATAATTAACAATTTGTTTGTCAATGATCCAAAGTGACGATAAAAATTACTAATCAATTCAGAAAGTCCAAAAATAATCTCGATGATGATTATCATGCTCTCGAATCAGTTTTTATGTTCAAATTGTTACTTACAACCCGGTTACATACAGATCCGCACAAAATAAACGTTGTTCCATTTTCTTTTTGTTTCTTTTTACTTTTTTTCCTGCAACGCTTGATCACAGCACTCGGTGGATATTCACAGTAGTATTTCTATTATATTTATGAAAGTATATATGTATGTAATGTATCGTATATGTATGTGTACCCTGTGTATGTATTGAGAAGTAGTGTATCACCTGTATGTATATAATTATAACACTTGTTCGTGCCGCTTGTAACCGTCGTTAACCCCACGGGAATGCGAGTGCCGTGCCGTGTGCGCGTGCGGGCCGAGTAAGTAGTAAGCGAGGCTTGTGTCGGGTTTCAGGGGGCGGGTGTGCGGAGGACGTGTCTTTCAGTAGGATCGGCGGGCTGTCGTGGGAGCAGTGGTCGGCGCGGCTGGCGCTCCCCTTGGTGGCAGGGCTCCGCCCCCCGGCCGCCGGCGACGCCTTCACCTGCCCCGACTGCGGCCGCGTCTACAAGCTCAAGTCCTCGCTGCGCAACCACCAGAAGTGGGAGTGCGGCAAGGAGCCCCAGTTCCAGTGCCCCTACTGCGTGTACCGCGCCAAGCAGAAGATGCACATTGCGCGCCACATGGAGCGCATGCACCGCGAGGTGCACATGAAGCCCGACCACTACATCAAGCAGGACAACATCGACGCCTGCACATAATTAATACTCACGCGCTCACTCACACTCACACACACACTTGTTAGTCTGACCGACATTTTACACATATCGACGACTGTTTTAGAGGAGGAATTAATATTGTTACTATTTTTGGTGTTTCTCGTTTACTAAATCATGAATAGTAGAGTAGTTAATAGTTTTATACAAATTTTACACATGTTTCGTAAAGTTTCTTGAATTTCTGAGTATATTCCGAATGTGATATATGTGATGAAATCTCTTATGTGATAGTGGCACCGGACAGTCACGTTAGATGTAATACCTTCCCGGCGGCGCGGGCAGTGCCGCCGTTTGTTACCTACTCGATTCTAATTATTTAATGTACACCCCACAAGTGAAGAGCTATACCTATACACGATAAAATACAACACTATTTATGTTGACGTTCCACTATTATGGACGCGGTGCAGTGACGTGTAGCAGTGTACGGAACTGTTGCATTTATTCACGTTAAGCTGAAAAGTGATTGTATAGTTACGCTTTTACTATTTTAGATATGTTTTGTACAGCATTTATTATGTAAACTATCATTCCTGGTTTGTAATGTTAGGGTTTGAGATTTATAAAAGTACAATTTGTTTCGGTTTAAGATTGTTACCAGTTACAGTTTACTCTCTCCTAAATTATTTCTAACAAATTTTAGGGACCTAAAATATTTTGATACACCAGTATGTTACGTAGGCTTAGGAGCGATCAGTGACGTGACGTCGCGTTCGCAATCAATGACTATTATGTGTTTGTATACCTGCCTTATTGGACTCGTCGCCCGGTTAAGTGGAAGCAGATTTATGTTTAAGTTGTATCATGTTTATCATAGTTATAATGCAAATGATGCTATTTTCGCTTAGGTAGCAAGCTCTAGTTCTTTGCCATAATGCATGTTCCCTTTATAATTGTAATACTCATGTAAGTTAACGTTTTATTCAATTATTTTTAGATCTCTTTACATCTTATGCATTTATTTTATCATTATGATTAGTGTTATAAATTGATCCAGGAATAATTGAGTCGGAATGGATGTCGTTCCTTGTAAAGAGTGCCTGACTCTTGTGTTGCCTATGCTCACGGTCCATAGCGACCATTGTACTATCGAGTGCCTTATTGATTATTAAAATCGTCGAACACGAGACACTGCCATTATATTATTGAAAAAATATTGTGCACAATTATTCTATCTTTGAGGAGTTCAAATTTCTCTTCCAAATAGATTTAAGTATTTTATACACATTACCATTTAGAAATTGTAAGATTAGAGTTGGTTCATGTCACAAAAATGACACTGCTTTAGTTTCAATCATTGACCGAAACATTTATTGGGATCTAATATACAACTTATTGAAATAGTACTGTTATTTTTATGGCATTGTTCCTTATTAGGTTATTTATCCGTTCGAGTTACCATCATGCAATCAATGTAGAGCTCACAAAAGTACAACCAACAAGTCTTGTCAGTATAAAACTAAGTGCCTTTGAAACTTTAGTCATTAGATAATAAAATACTCTCCAAACTTATCAAAAAAATTGTATGAACAAAATGTATATTAGCATAAACGCAAAATTTCTAGGTTGTGATTTTTAGCAACACCTATGTTACCTTCCTTTGTAACATGACAATAATAACATTTGAACTTCCTACATAATTTTCAAATCATTGCTATTTCAGTAAATTTGAAATTGCGTTCAGCTGTGATAATAATGTGTCTTTTATAGAGCATTAATTAATAATATTAAGTGTCAGAGTACAGAAGATGAAATATACCATAACAGTATGTTTAAATAAGCGAATACATAATTACAATTATGTTAATCTCAAGTAAAGTTCCAAGTGATGTTATAATGAAAAGTAGTTTATTTAATTGCTACCTAGAATATTTGTAGTTATTGTAGATTTCTACACTATAATCTGTCAGTAAGTTGCAGTGATTAAATGCATTTGATTGTATTTTATAAACTTTTGTATTTTAATAAAGTTGCTATTCTTGATATAACTTTGTTTTCATGGCTCCAACATATTAAATATTGTATGTACTTGTTTATATGTAAGAATTTATATGATTAATTTTTGAACATCAGGGATTTTGGGACGCTAACGTATAATCAAAATATGTTTATTGTAACTAACTAACATTATGAATAAATTAATTGAGCATGCTCATAAGTAAATTTGGATAAAATTTTGTAAATTGACAGAAAGGAAAAACGTGAAACTATTGTACTTACGAATAAAAAAATTTGCATGATACGTCAATAGTTAAAAATAGATATAGATTAATACCAGTAGTAAAATACAAAGCAAATTAATGGGAGACATGGTGCATTATCCTCTGCTTTCATGTTGGCACAGTTATTACTTTCTATTCGGCAGCTTGGCTTTCAATAGTATGGTGGTAGCTTAGTATTATATTGCACGTATTTATTTTTATTTGCGTTTTAATTTCAGTTGCACAGTTTTACACTCCTTATATTTTGGGCTATGGTACTCCGGGCTTGAGCGGCGGTAAGGCCGGGTGGACATTGTATGAATGTGTGGATTGCGGGAATAAATACAAGCATAAAGGCTCTTTGCAGCGACACATAAAGTACGAATGCAGGAAACAGCCCAGTTTCAAGTGCCCCTACTGTGTCTACCGAGCCTACCAGAAGCATAATCTTCTGTTACACGAACGCCATCTACACAAAGATTTGCCGGAGAAGGTGGACTTCGTGTCGGAATGACCCGCTGCGTCCTCAATGTCAGTAAAAGTTTGTTTGGACCCTTCTCCACCTATACTAACAAATATTTCATAACCGGGGCAAAAGTCGGGCATGCACCAAAGCTTTTGGGACAAACAGTACTAAAATTTATGTTCCGCTCGTGGTTTTTGTGGCTTACAAACCTTATTGACTTTTAAATCTCTTCATTTAACTGTCCGCTGCAATTTATTTACTTAATAGGATCACAAAAGTTCTTATCTTTATAAGAATCTAATTACCTAATTCATACAGTTTCATTTAATCAAGAATTCTTTAAGCTTTTTAGGATACAACATATCGCATGGTAAAATTACGTAGGCAGTTTATTAGATATCCAATGTAAATATTCTACCTACATTGACAATCTTCAATACATAAAACATCTTGTGTTTTCTTTTACAGCCATTCACTGATACCAGATTCAGTGGAGCTCTTACTACATGAAGACCACACGTGGAAATGGCAAGAAGATCATAAGTAATTTTTAAATTTGTCAAATATCTTCTGTAGTACTTCCGTATTATCATAAAAAAAAAACATTAAATTTGCATTCACGAAGGACCACCATCATATTTTATAGTTCTATCAATATCTAATATCATATCACGGTAAATACCCACTGATACTACACTATTTTCTATTTGGAGTCTTTTCGAGTTTATTATTTTTGCCAAAGTAACTAAAGTATTATGGATCTTAAACTGTGAGTGTTACTAGTCTCCACACATTTACCAGTGGATTCTGATTTAGTATTTTATGTATAAAGTTTCACTAAATATATTCGATTCACAATATGTATAGATTTTAGATTAAAATGCAAGGCAGTGCCTTATTTGTGCCAATCCCAAAGATATTATTTTATATTACAAACGTAATCTATTTAGAAGTAAGTATACTTACTTGCCTGATTAATAAAGACAATATAACTGCAATTAGCTGGAATTGTACAATATTGTACAATTTTCCTTTGTGTAATCAAATGTACCTTTCTTGTTGAAGATGGCAGCTTGAATACAATTTTAAGAATTATTTATTACGTCACAAGAATATCAATTTATGTTAATAATTACTTTCTATGGAAGCAGAGCAACATGATTGAGGGCAAAACTTTAGTGATCTGTTAAATCATCAATCTTAATCAAAAACTAATTTACGTAAGACATGGTAGAGAATATGTTTTGTATTATTTTATATGTATAAATTACTTAGAGAGTATAATTTAAATATATTGTTATATTTTCTTGTTCTTGTTATTAATGTTTTAGTGTGTTCCTTGTTACCAAAGATAAAGAACTGTACATGTTTGCCATAGGTTCATGTTTGTATTACAAACTCAGTATTCCTGTTAAACTTTATATTTTATATTTTGCATTTGTTATGTTATCTAAGTTACCTAAAAAGTGCAAATTTTAATTTTCTGCAATGTTTAAACCAAAGAATCTTCCAGTCGATTCTTAGCCGTAACTAAGTGCCTTTTATATTATAAAGATGAGAATTACATTTTTAAGTAATGTTAATGTAGTAATAACGGTTACTTTGTAAGATTTTTAATTTAATGTGTGTATTGTTGAAACTCCATAGAAAATAATAAAGCAGCCAGTGTTGATTGATTGCTAGATAGAATGAAATAACTTTAAGTATAGAATATTATATGACTATTGTTATGTTTACTAATACTACAGGCCCACCATCTTAGTTAGGTAAAATTGGGGGTAGATTAAAATGCTCAGTAATGCTGGAAACCACATCACTAAATATCTTTCTTTTTTTAATTTCCTACCGCAAAAAAATAATCTGAAACAATTAATAAGGACATTTAAGTCGTATTATATCTCATCCTGGAATACAGTATTTATTTAAATAATAATTTGCCAGTTAACGGCTTTTCGAAGGTGGTGAAACATATACGTATACAGGTCCATATAGTTTTACTACAGTTCACTTGTTAGTGTTAATTGGGCTATTTTAAAAATGCAACAAGATGAAATGGACTATATTTGTTTAGACGATCAAGTATTCAAATTTGACTTGTGTGGGAATGAGACAGATTATTCAAATACTTTTTGATACTAATTGACTATGTTCATAATACTACCTGGAAAAACGAGTAGGTACGTAATGTATTACCTGCGTGCACTTATGTATGAAATAAATAATTGTAATAAACAATGTATTTAAACCAAAAAAAGCCAATACCACAACCAACAAAGACGTTAATTTTATAATATTAACTATTATTCTCACGTGAAGTTCAGTTCCCAACTAGTTAACAAATACTAATATGATTACAATTACTAAAATTTGTTACATCTGAAAATAGATACGTACCTATTGTGCATTTTTAAAGTTCTTGTGGTTTTGGCTTACCTATAATTTAGCATACATGATCAACCCACTAGAAAAGTAAAATAATTTTAATCAAAATCTTTCGTATTTGTCATCATCAGTGTAAGAGAGGAATACAATTTCTTATTTCCCATTGCCATAGCACCAAAATATTTTACAATATTTCCGTTTATTTTAAGCCAAATTAAAATTTATTTTGTTTAAGATCTGTTAAAAATATTACCTACAAAAGTACCTACATATGGCTAAATTGCTGAATGTTTTTATAGTTATTTATACTTTTCGATATGACTGTTCCATTGTATAATTATAATTTGTTCGATAGAAGTGCAATACTTTGATAAAATCATAAAGTATAGGTACTAGTGAGAGAATAGCACAAACTTAAATTAAAAGTATTTATGTAATTTTGTTTTTCGGTGATATGGAGTGTGTTTGGTTTGTTCTTTTTTAAACAGATTTATGCATGCGAATAATAAATGTTCTGGATTTTATATGACATTGGTTTATCTGAATATTCCTTCACAAGAACGAATTAAACTGTATGATTAAAATCGTGCTTGTATTTTGTATAAATTAGCGTTAAAAATACATTTATCCAACAATGAACTTTAAATAGTCCAAATCGCCGCTATTCGGCCGCGTAAATAATTGTAAATAGGCCATCGTCGATAACATAGGTATTTAATTACGAGATTTCCAAGGCTTCATTGAGGCTTCATCTCATTGTTACAGGTGACGTGGATTTTTTTAAAACAATGATGCGAACCATGCTGCCCGTTGTACCAATGAAGACAAAAAACTATTGGTCCCAATACGACATGTCGTACCAATGCGAGAAGTGCAAGAGGAAATACAGACACAAGAGCACCTACAGAAGACATGTTACATACGAATGTGGCAAAGAACCAATGTTCAGGTGTCCTTTTCTAGACTGCACATACAAGGCTTACCAAAAAACACATACTGATGCACACATCAAAACTAAACATAAATTAATGGGAGTAGAATACAATCGATGATGAACATTGATAGATGTTAATGCAAATGTGATATTAAAGTTAGATAAGAGTATAATAGGTACGCTATTTTATTCAAACACTAGATGGAAGTTACTGCATTACCGATGCGTGATGATGCCTATTGCCTACTTAAACTTAACTACGCCTCAACAGAAAAGTCCGAGACCGCCCTATTAAAGAATAAGAACTTCCTACAGTCCCAACTATTGTAGAAACAATTTGGAGAATGGGTTTTTTTATTGTATCTAATAATTTATCAAAGTGTCTAGTTACTTAATTTTCGATAGAGAAAATCGCCTGATAAAGAAGAATATTTGTCTCACTTAATTGAACTCTTATAAAAATGGGAAGGAATAACAAATGTGTAGGTAGGTATACCTATAGATATTATTGTGTATTTAGTTAAACAAGAATTCAACAAAATATTTAATTTCACAGTAAAATTTAGTATATAATGTCCTCATTGGTTTAGTCGTATCTTCAGAATGGTTGAGCATCTTGTTGGCAGTTAAACAATACAGAAGGTGGCTTTGCCGGTAGATGGCGTTGCTCACTCGCTATTCAAAATATAGATTCCTGACTGGTACAAAACACCGGTCTATACTTAAAGATTGTATTTTTTTTACATAAATCATGCCTATATCCCCGAAGGGCTAGGCAGAGGTGAACCAGTACCCACGTTTCGGCAATAATATTAGGTCCCATGTAATAGGTGGCGAGCCCATTCCCATTTATCGGGCACAAAATTCGCAGTACATTGCTAGGTTGTTTATGAGGAACGCTGCTACCCATTCCTCATCACTATTTAACTTTTTATTTATTAACCTAATTTTTTTACCATTTAAATTATTCTGTAAAATTGAAAAAGAAGGAGTCTTGGCTTGGTTGGCATAGACATGAGACGGGATAAAATGAATGTAATTAAAAAAGTTATAGACATGAATGTGGAAGTAAAGGAAGACCATTGACGAGTGGATGGATAGTGCCAACTGCCAGGGACCTATGATACAAAGGTGATGGTTATGGATGGATGAGGCAATGACGAGACGAAATAAAAAAAAATTCTTGCCAGGCGGTCAAATGCAGGTTACGCATCCCCTCGCAGCGGCGGGTATTCCGCCACAAGGGATATGTGGAAATCAGGATAAAAAACGTTCCCCCCCATACCCACTAAACATCCACTGGGTGACTCGTCACCGCGTTGACAGGGCCAAGGCGAAAGCCTTCCATCTATCGAGTTGACCATCTATAGGCCGCAGCACCCAGTCACGCACGGGGTGCCGTGGCTCACCTGTCACCTCAGAAGTTCCTCCGTCGGGATTCCTTTGCCTTTCCCGAGAAAGGAAGAGTTAAAAAAAAAAGAATAAATGACCTATCGGAATGTAATGGTTACATATTGTTTGTTTTTTTTTAAAGTCATAAACCAAAGCTCGTCAAAATTTGCGAGAACAGTTAGTTCATATTATTATTCGGGCCTGTTTTACAATAGAGAAGTAAGTGCGAAGTAGCTTACTTTGCAGTTCAATTGACATATATTTCATATTACAACTGTCAAATGATCTGCGAAGTAAACTACTTTGAACTTACTTGTCGATTGTGAAACAGGCCCTTTTAGTATGATAGAAATTAGATTGATAATTATAAATTGTAATGTCGTTAAAAAGGTTAAATTATAATAAAATATTATATTTATTATGATTAACAATAATTGTGTTCATTTAACATGTCTACATTTGACATTTCTTCATTCTTGTGTGTCATTATATCGTTATTAGTACTATTTATTTACAGATATTAAACTAAAATAAATATATTTAATTTCTTTAACAAACACTTATAAAACTGATACTGGTAACCCAATTTAATGGCGGCATTCCGAACTTGTACACACTAAAATGGAATATGCAGGACCTCCTTGCGTTTTTCCCTTTCACAAAAGACCTTACCTTGTAACACAATTAATCTTTCGGCACTTTTCAATGTTTTGGACATGATTTTCTCAATGATACAAAGATTTTGGTAGTTAGAAAAAGAATTTCGAAAAATTATGATCTTGAGGCGGGAATCGAACCCGCGTCCGCTGCTATCCGGGCAGGTGCCTGACACCCAAGACACTAATTAACATGCCAAAATTCTTCTAACCTTTACACTTCACGTCGTAAGCCAACGGGTACCCTCGCAATGTAAAAATAAAATTCTTTTTCTAACCACCAAAATCTTTGTACTAATTTTCTAACATGTATATAATGTTAAAATTAAAATTTAATAGTTTATAAAGCAAACCCAAGCTTAACCGAACGCATGTTTGAAATTTAGTTCTACATTGCGAGGGTACCCGTTGGCTTACAACGTGAAGTATAAAGGTTAGAAGAATTTCGGCAAATTAATTAGTGTCTTGGGTGGCCGAGCGGTCAGGCACCTGCCCGGATAGCAGCGGACGCGGGTTCGATTCCCGCCTCAAGATCATAATTTTTCGAAATTCTTTTTCTAACCACCAAAATCTTTGTACTAATTTTTCTAACATTTATATAATGTTTAAATTAAAATCGAAAAGTTTCTCAATGATTTTCTATAAAACATAAAAACCTACAAATATGACCTACGCGTTGATGCTGCTGACAAACAGCCACCATCACGGCATAGATAGGAACTATATGATGAAACGCACTCTATCGGCTAAATTAATCTGTAGGCGAAACTGTCAGATTTGTCATTGACAGAAACTAATTGTGACAGTGACATACGAAAGTCGCAAAGGCAAACCATTTCGAACAAAGCCTAGAAAGAAGTGTAATTTTATTTTTGTATATATATTTTGCAACTTTAAATTTAAAACCATTTGCATTTGTTAAAATGAATTTATAAATTCTATCAAAATGAACCGTCTAGTCTATTCACATAAATGTTATGCTACTGCTTTTAGGAATAATTACATTTTATGTTCCACTATTCAAAGGCAAACGCCGAAACTGATACAAAATGTTATTTGTCGGGGTGTACATGAGCAGAAAAAGAATATTCGCTCCACCATGAACTATATGATAGCCCTGGGAGTTATGACTGTAGGTTTAAGTTATGCTGCAGTGCCATTGTATCGGATCTTTTGTCAAGTAAGTAATCTGTATATCGTTACTACGAATCTTAACATAACTAATGATGCTTGAAGGCTTATTAAATTAGGCTTATTAAAATGTACGATAAACTACTTGAATCATTATTGTGGATATGTGTTGTGATGGGAGTACACAATTAAAAATGACTAGTTTCTTTTCTCCATTGTTTTTTAACATAAATATATAAATCACGCCTATATCTCCGTAGGGGAAGCAGAGGTGAACTAGCTCCCACGTTTCACCAATTATATTAGGTCCCATGTAATAGGTGGTGAGCCTATTGCCATTTATCGGGCACAAAAGTAGCAGTACATTGGTAGGTGGTATAGGAGGAACGCTGCTGCCCATTACTAATCACTGATTTATCCTTAGTAGCCTTGTACGACACCCACGGAAAATATTGTTATTTAAAGTGTACTTTTTGACTTTTTATGCCGAATTTACATAGGCATACAGCTATGGTGGGACTACAGGACAAGTAGAAGCTGATAGTTCTGTCAGTAGCATGAAAGCTATTAAAAGCAGACCAATCAAGATTAGATTCAATGCTGATGTAGCATCATCAATGCAGTGGAACTTCAAGCCGCAGCAACTTGACATCACAGTAAGTTGAATTTATGTTATATTTTCTCTTTACTAAATTGTATGTAGATCAGATTTAAATGTTATTATTATTTAATACATTACTTTAAATGCATAATATAGGTATAAGATAAGATAAGATAATCTTTATTTGCCAGAATACATGTTTACAATAGGTATATCATAATAGCAATAGGTCCAGTACAGTATTCAACCTGCAAGCAGGCATGCAAATTATAATAAGGTATTAGTAATTTATTTAAATTTATACAATGTCAGTCTACTATTTAGAAGGTAAATAGTAGACTGACATTGTATAGACTGACATTGATAGATATGCTTATAACAAAAGGTTATTCATAATTTAGGTCTAAAGTACTTTAAACATCTGTCTGTGGTTGGTTAGTATTATACCCAATTTAATAATAAAACATACATACATAAATCACACCCATATCCCCGAGAGGGTAGGCAGAGGTGAACTAGCACCCATGTTTCGCCAATTATGTTAGGTTGCATGTAATAGGTGGCAAGCCTAATGCCATTTATCGGGCACAAAATTCGCAGTACTATTGCAAGGTGATATAAGAGGAACGCTGTTGCCCATTCCTCATCGCTGATTTATCCTTAGTCGCCTTGTACGAAACCCACGGGAGAGATTTGGGGTGGTGACATTTGTATTCTACTCTGCCACACGGCAATATATTATTTTATAATAATGGTGCTTACAATTACAGGTGGTCCCAGGAGAAACGGCTTTGGCATTCTACACTGCCCGAAATCCAACAGAAAAACATGTAACAGGCATTAGCACCTACAATGTTATACCGTTTGAGGCTGGCCAGTACTTCAACAAGATTCAATGCTTCTGTTTTGAGGAACAGCAATTAAATCCTCATGAGCAGGTAAAGCATCTTTGTCAATCTCAGCATTATAACTAAGGTTGAAATTACTCTAAAACACATAATATCTGTGGAAAATGTGTGAAATGAAAATTATAAATACAGGTATCAAAATCTAATTATGAACTGAAAAATTATGATTATTAGGACCTTTTGTCTACATTGAATGTGTAAATAATTATTTGCTAGCCTATCTTATACACTATTATGAAACATTTTGACATTATAATTAGAGATGTTCCGACTAGTCGGTAAAGCCGACTAATCGGCCACTTTTGTAGTCGGCGAATATTCGGCGACTAGTCGGCAAAAAGCGCCGACTATGCGGCTCCGTACTTTCTATGTATTTCTCAATAAAATGTAGACAGAGTTAGTAAACACCAGCAACCTCGCAGGACTAGATATTTATATAGCTAACATCATAAATGACATGGATTGTTCTACGACTGTTAATATTCGTTAGAAATTGCAATCTAAACTAAAAAAAAAATCTATATCATAAACCGGGATATTATTAACATTTCTTACGAAATTAAATTTATATTGAATTATTATTAAAGTTATAAACACTTACATAAGATGACAATGTATTATATTTATTTAAAAAAAAATACTTTCATTTTATGTTTACCATCTATAAAAATAAATAATTATATTTCTTGCTAATAATAAAATTAAGTACCTATTATGTTTGGTTTATGGGCTTGTACATAAAACTGCGATGTGACGTCGCATCGTAAAAATCTACGAGCTCCCACGCCGCATCGCAAGAACTTGCGAATTAATTCGCATCGCGCATTTTCTTCAATTTTATTCTTCTTTGTTTTGCCGCTTTGCCGTACCAAATCGCATGGCAGCAATTTACCTTGTAGTTTTCCGCGTTGCGAATTCGCATCGCGTCAAAACGCAGTTTTGTATACAAGCTCTATTAACGTTTTCCGTGACTCATGTTTTTTGTTGTTAAGACTATAGAATGCTAAAGTTTTTATCGATTGATTGATTGTTTGATTTTTCACGTAAAATTTTTAGGCCGGATAAATTGCATAGAAAAAAATCATTTTAGAGACTGTAGAGCTGTCAAACATCACGAAGATTATTGGATTTCCGTTTGTAATCCAAGTCAATGAATATTCCCAATAACCATGATCGGCTTGGTCGACTAGTCGGCCGATTAGTCGGCCTTTTTACAACCAACTAATCGACTAGTCAGCTAGTCGGCCAAAGTCATAGTCGGCAAATCTCTAATTAAAATTATAGGAAATTAACCATGGTAGATGGCAGTTCTGATGGAAGACCTGGAAGTTATAATCTGTAGAAGTTGTTTTATTTCTAAAGTGTAGTGCTCATGCCAATTTATGAGCACATTATATCAAATGCACATTTGATTACAGTAAAAACAAAAAATATTTGCATTATAGGTAGACATGCCAGTATTCTTCTACATTGATCCCGAGTTCACTGGAGATCCAAGAATGGAATTTGTGGATGAGATAGTTCTTTCGTATACATTTTTTGAAGCTAAAGAAGGTATGAAGCTGCCTGTGCCTGCCTATGTGAAGAAGTGACACTGCTAGTGAAGCAGCAGATTGAACAATCTACTAGTGATATAGTGTAGTCATAAATGTTGTGTTAAGTTTTCAATATTTGTTATAAATTTATTATAATAGATGTCCTTGTTTTCATCTCTTTCCGCATAAGCGCAGTCCATAGCACGTCTATGTTGAATATTCGCCTATTTGGTAGGGCAGGGAGGAGAATTTGGAATCATAGAAAAAAAAACGAGAACTGTATTAGAGGGTGTTCTATTTTCTGCTTTACTATCGGCTGTTGAACACCAGGCCCTGTATTCTGTAGCCGATTTCAGCTGCTTTTGTCTACCCCGTCTCTCTCACTCATTCAGAATAATAGCAAAGTGTGAGAGTGGCGGATAGACCAAAGCCATGGAAAGCGGCTTACATAATACAGCCCGGCTAGCTTGACTACCCAAGCACGATATGATATAGCCATTTATCGCGCTGAAATTTAGAAATCATTGGACTTTTGACAGTTCAAAGCGATAAATGGCTATATATCTTTAAGTTGTAGCCTTAAAGACTTGTTCAATTCAAGCTAAAATCCAATGATTTTTGACTGTTCAACGTGTGAAATGGCTTTTAGTCAGTTCAAGCTTATTTAAGTGTTAAAACCCAATGATTTTCGAGTGTTGAACGTGACAAATGGCTACATGGTATCGTGTCCGCCTCACGCCCTGATGGCGGCCGTGACGGGGTACCCGCGGCGCAGCCCCAGGCACTGGTCGCGGTCGATGAACAGCGAGGTGCTCTTGTTGCGGAGGTCGGCCTCCAGGCCCGCGCGCACGCCCAGCAGCGTCTGGTGCGTGCCCTCCGCCGCCGCGGTCTTGGCCCGGAGCGTCTCCATCGTCTCCTGCAGGTCGCACACCTCCTTCACCAGCCTGCGCAAGTGTCAACGTTTTGTTCTCTGTAATACGTCAGTTTTCTATGCGTTCGAACAGATTGGTCACTTGGCTAGGGCCACAGAACAGATGAGTCTCTGATCTGTGGTGGCGACCGTTGTGTCAAATGCAACAGTGATTGTCAAAAATTTGATAGTTCGATGGAAACGTTGTATCCACCACATGGGCGTATACCGAATCAAATATTCAAACTACCAAACCTAAAACCTTGTGCCATATACCCAGACATTGGCTAATCAAACTGTGGGAGCCATCAAAGAAAATCAATCAATCCACCACGTGGCTACAGGAACATATCGCTCTGTGTCATGCTGCCATATATTCTTCCATCCAGCAGTGGGGACATTAAAGGGCTGCCCCCGTAGCACGGGACGTGGACAAAATCTACTCGGGGGGAAAAGAGAATCTTCCTCTCACCCTAATTTCCTCTAAATTATGTTAAGTGTGATCATTAAAATAGGATCCGGCTTTGAGGACAATCAACGTGTAAACCAACCAGTACATTAACGTTTACTCGTGTCAATTGGTGGAGACAGATTTTGTCCACGTCAAGTGCTAGTTCTCCTGCCCGGGTAGCGGTGACCACCGAAACACGATATGATATATGTAGCCATTTATCGCTTTGAACTTTCAAAAATCCAATTATTTCTGTAAGTTCAACGCGATAAATGGCTATATCATCTCGTGTTCTCGTGTTTTGTTATTGCAGCTCTCGAGGTGCGTCGGTTGGTGCGCGCCTGCAACCACAAATATTCTGCTCTCGCCCCAACTCCCACTAAATCCCGAAACCAATACACGCTGATATTATACTCAAGGTTCTATTAACTAGGATCCGGCTCGAAGGACCATCAATGTGCACACCAACCCGTACATTAACGTTTGAAATGGTGGTGAGAGATTTTGTTCACGTCCCGATCTAGGCCTACTGGTGATAGTTTGACCCCCGAATACAGAAACGCTACTCAAATTTTGAGCACTGCTTATAGTGATTATACTAAAGTTAAATGGACAATAATTGTCAGAATTAGAATGGAAAGTCGTCAATTTTGACAACGCTTAAATGTTAAGCAGGGCTCAAACTTTGAGTATCGTTTCTGTGGGTGAGGCTGGTATCTGTACCTGTTCTGGGCCTCGTCGCGGCACTTCTCGAGGTGCGGCCGGTTGGTGCGCGCCTGCAACCGCGTATGCGCCACCTTCATCGGCTGCAGCTTGTCCTCGATGGCCTTGTTCAGCAGCTCCAGCGTCTTCTCCACGTCGAAGATCTCCTGCTGGATCTGCGGCAACGACCAAATTCGCCAATCGCACCCTACCCACTAAGGCTCGAGTTCACCAACACGTAAAACAAGCGATTAAAAAATAACCGTCAGTTTTTGACAGTTCTTCCATACGATAAAATGTCAAATACTAACGGTATTCTTTTAATCGCCTGTTCAAGTGTTGGTGAACTCCAGCCTTAGTGGGTTCTTCTTTTTCGTGCCCTGTTTCCAGTTTATATGGGGTCGGCGCAATATGTTTCCTCTACCATTCATTTCGGTCAGACTTCATCAAGCCACGCACTCCCTTTTGATTCAATGAACAGGGCATGCAGAAGAGAAGAGGCAAAGATTCAAAAATTCAAAACCGCGTCCTTTGCAATCCGGGCACATGCCTATACCACTCGGCCAACCAAGACGTCGAGGACGGGGCACTTGGCCTAGCTTGGGCGTACCTTGTGCAAGTGTAATTGCAGCTTGTTCTTAATCTCGATGGTCTCGGCGACGCGCCGCGTGAACGCGCTGTTGGTGTTGCTCCACTGGTCCCAGATCTGAGTGGCTGATGTGTTGATTAAGTTTTCCGTGTCTGCACAGAAACAATAGCATTGCGCAAGCCGCTTCCTCGGTGCAGTTGTTAATACAGTAGTCGGTTCTCCCGCAATCCGACTGTAGCAGCCAAATTTAATAATGGTATATTCATCACACACAGAGATCACTGTGTCCACTTGCTACGATTACACTCCTTAGTCTTGAATGCTCTTGACCTGGCACTTTAATTAGATTATGAAAGTTCCGTCTAAAATTTCCCCTTTCGGTTTCTCCATCCACTTTTCTCTTTCTCATTCTCCTTTGATTCATTCTTTCTACGTGACCAAACCATACGAGCATTCCCTTTTTTAATGCTCGTCATTACGTCTTCTTTTAAACACATTTCTCATAAGACATTGCCTTACCTCAGCGAATGCTCCATGACGGTCGCATTTATTCTACTTTCATCCTTCTCCCATACCCAACTTTGAATGTGCTTCCCTGAAGAGAAAGTCTTCCTTCAAAGACTGGTGCTGCTAAAGTAGGTATACCTACCAGATAACATCTGCACGGCTTTAGCGCGTTCAGATTGCGACCGCTGCAACGTCGCGGACGAGGCGGAGGCCCAGCGCGCCGTGTCGCACACCGTCGGGTCGTAACGCTCGATGCCTGCGTAATACTGCAGACCCTGGTGGGACGCACACGACAAACATCGCGTTCATTAACACTATTTTACAACCTCTCTAAACTGGACTGGCAAACAAAACGTGGAATATTTCGAAGTAAAGGTCAAGTACGAGTGTGTGTATTGCAGACAAAATCTAGCCTTCTCCCAGTTCATCTTGGGTCGGCGCATGTTCCTTCTCCTCCCTATAAGTATCGGTCAGACGTCATCAAGGTATCCACGGCCCCTTTTGATTCGTATCATCCATCACACCGGAAAGGTACTAGTGATGAATGAATGTAGGTATGTCTAGAAAAGAAACGAAATGGACATTGTCGAGAGACCGATGAACAGAGAGAGTAATTGGGATGACAACATTCCAATCCGTACTGCTCAAGGTTTTGGCTTAGGGTTTTACAGCCGGCCGCCTGCCTAACACCCTTTTGGGTATGCTGTTGGTGATTTGTCCTCCACCATTCGGGTGCCCCGATGTGCTTATGGGTCTACACTGGGCAATCTCCCTTAATCGACTTTTACCACACCCCTGGGATGAGTCGGGGCTGGCACATTCTACGCAATTTTTTCGCTTCCAGGCCAGCATGAAAGACCAGAGAGTAATGGTGTTATGAATAGAAGACAAAAGCCGGCCATTCAGTCAATAGAGCTTGTTAAGATATTTGGCATAATTTCGCCACAATAAAGATCTACTCTCACACTAACCTTTGAGAAGTTGTTCAGCTGATGACACATGGAGTCTATGCCCAGCGCATACTCCTTGTTGCGCATATCTGATTCAAGTTCGTGTTGTGTTGCGCGGCAATTCTTAGACTGCGCTCGAACCTGTTTAACAAACAATCAACTTTACCTATACCACCTGAATATTATCGTAGATTACCTATACCACCTGAATATTACCGTAGAGGCATAAACTCTTAGCATTCCATTGATTCACCGCGCGGGTCCATAGTGTGGTAGAGGGTAAGTCAGTGGCAGCGCTTTGGGACTTGTGGCCTGCCTGTAGGTTTACGGGGCCCCGTCACACATGTCAACACTCACCTTCACCACTGCGACTTTTCTCTCTGCCCTAGCTGCGATATTTGTTAAGATACTGTGAGAGCCCCTTTCAGACATTCGTGCCTAAACTGGCACAGGACAGCTCTAGACAAGCCACGGTCTTTTAGTAATATTTAGGGACTTTTTATCACCTTCAACAGCAAATATATAGACCTCAACAGCAGACAAACCAACAATGTAGCCATTTTGTTATTTGGTTTGATAAATCAAATCATCTTATTCACGTTATCAAATGTGATGTTAATGTTATGTTGTCATCAATTGAAGACCACATATTTGCGTGTTTTTATAGCTTGAGGTAGTAATACAATCAGTAATCTTCAATAAATATATCTTAGTATTAGCTAAGCTTGTGAAAAAGACAGAAAAACCAGTCGGACCTTTTCCAGCATGTGCCTGAATTTGTCCTGGCAGTCCCGCAGAATGGCAACCTCTCTCAACAGAGACTGTTCCACTGCATCGTGGACTTGCTCTAAGCCTGAAGAGGAAATCGATCGACATTATAAATAGGTAATACACGTTCTAGAATTACCTACCAGGCATAAATTATAAATTATTTTATAATGTCGGATGGTTCATCCACACCAAAGTAACTTTTTGTTAAATAACATTTCTAAGCACATGTGCCAAATTACGCGCTCTATTTTAAAAATTATTTATTAGTTAAATTCAGTACTAACATAGGTAATAAGTTTTCTTTGTAACTAACACCATGGACCTTTTTAGTAGTCCGAGAAATAAACGTTTTTTTTTTTTTTTATTTTTTTTTTTTATTAAGCATCAAGTGATAACCAGCCCGGCTAGCATGACCAACGAAACACGATATGATATAGCTATTTATCGCCTTGAACTGTCAACTATGAGTTTTGACAGTACAACGCGATAAATGGCTTTTAACATATTTTGGTGGTCTTTCTAGGCAGGCAGGAATGGAATGCTGCAAAGCTGATTTAATAGGTACCTAACTTTAGTTACTTAATGTTACCATCTTACAAAATTTTGCTCCACAAAAAATAAGTTTGGTATGGATAATATGAACTTTTACAACCTTGTCGTTTTTCCCGATGGTAGAGGCATTCCTGTACGATGTGCAAGGGGCCTTCGATTCCGGCGATGGCTCTCTCCAGCTGCCTGCGGGTGTCATTCAATTTCTCACAGGTAGCCACCAGGCGTTCCATTTCTATAGCTACCTATTTGAAAGATTACTAAATTCAGAACTTAGAAAAAAGTCAGTCAGTTACCTAAGACTGAGTAGTCTCCTTCTACTTTGTAAGTGAACTTGTACGATAACAGAGTGATCTTTGCTAAATATCGACAGGCAGCACGCGCGGATGTATGGATGAAACCCAACACATATTTTATAGATTATGATTGTAGATCGTGTTGGTTGGGGACACTCATATCGATGATAGAAAAAATAACTAATAAATATACCTACCTCACCTACATATTAGGTCAATCAAAATGTTACCTCATTTCTCCAAAATGTGGTATCCGTAATACGTTCACCTATTCTTCTGCCAGAATCTCTTTGGCCTTGAGTGCCGATTTCATCAGTTTCTCTGAAAAGAACAAGTCGTATCATCCATCGCATGGGAAAGGTGATAATGATGAATTCATCTATTGAATAGAGTTAGTTGGGTTGTAACGTCAACTAGGGTTGTTGCCGAACTTACTACTCCTCGAAAACCTTGATTCTCGATGTGGCCAAATATTAAAAGAAGAATCCGGCTCGAAGGACCATGTCGAGAGATCGATGAACGCAAAGTGATTGGGATGATAACATTCCAATCCATACTACTCAAGGTTTTGGCGCTATGTTAATTGTGGGATATGCTGCTGTTGGTGGTTTGCCCTTTATTCGGGTACTAAAGTGCTTATTTGGTCTACACCGGGCAATCTCCTTATTAGCCGACATTTACGACGGTGGGACGAGTCGGGGCTGTCACAATTTGCGTTATTTTTCACTCCCAAACCAGCATGGAAGAGCATAACTTGTTTAATAGAAAAAATCTTAAAATCATCTATTGATTCCACACCTAAATCCCCGCTCAAAGGGCTTGGAGGAACACGAGAGTGGTTTAGCGGGTAATTTCGTCTAGCTAGCGCTGTTATGGTGCGTAAAGGCATTCCATGCCGACAAAATAAAAGGGTCCACATGTAAATATGAAACAGCATCTACCTGAGCATCCGCATGATGTCGTTCCTGACCCTCTCGGAGAAGTTCCTCTTGGCGTCCGACTCGTTGTAGTTCTTGATGCTGTTCTGGTTCCACTCGTACTGCGTGTAGCGGGTGTAGAGGGCGGCGCGGGCCGCGTGCTCGGGGCTCCGGTCAAAGCCCGTCACCAGGTTGGGGAAGCGCAGCGGCTCCGTCGCCATGCCCGCGGGCGTGTAGCACGGGTCCACCATTGTGTTGGTGATGGGCTGGGACGGCCTGGGGGTAGGGCTTACTCTATATGTTTAATCTTTTTAAATACGCGACACTAGGTAGGTAAGTATTCTGCTCTGCCGTCATTTATTAATTAACACTCTCAAAAAAGTCAATCAGCCAACAAGGCTGTATACAAAACACGTATCCTTACATAGGGGTCACTTCGATCTCTTCGTAGCCCATGATAGGCCTCCACGGATGCTTTTTAGGAGAATGAAAGCAGTAGCCGACTTGAGGAGGAACGCTTGGCGAACCAGCAGTGTCTTTCACAGGACTCCATTGCTGCAGTTGCTAAAATGAAATAAATAAAAGACGTGAACAATGGTTACTTCTGAATGATTTACTATCGTCATTAAAATAATCGCATTTACTTGCCAGAATACATACATACATACGTCACGCCTTTCTCCGATAGGAGTAAGCAGAGATTGCTTTAATTTATACCTACTAGTTGCGCTACATTGTACAATCAGTTGCTACCTTAGCTAAGGCTAAGCAACCCCCAGCCATGCTACTCTACGCTCCTATTTTTAGTGCAATCATTCTACTTTCATGCTTCTTTCCATACATTTCTTCCTATTATTATAATGGCAATCGGTGGTTTTATAATGTAACAACCTTCCATACATTTAAATCGAGAGAATTTGCAGTATGCTTAGGTACGACAATCGGCTCATATAAAAAATGTATTCTTTATTATTGTGTAATTACCGTGCACATAGACACTTCCTTAGCCATTTTGGCGGAGTCAAAAAACTAATAAATTTTGAAAAAAATTAATTATTTACACAATGTTTTAAAACCATTTGAATTTTGATTGTTCACTATGACATCAACAAGTACATATTAAATATAAACATCTATGGAAATAAGCATTTCTATCTAAAAAGTTTTGTAAACAGGCACAGGATTTGAACTGCGTGAAGTTGTCATTTAGCTGAACGCTACTGGCGGATCTGACTACAATTATCTGTCAATGTCAAAATTTCATTGAATGACGGCATGTCATGCACACATGCACGTCATTGTCATGAAAATGATAACAAACTCAAAGTTTATTTTTGCGAATTGATTAATAACTCTGCCTGAGTTCTGTTTACCGATATAATATTCAATAACTTGAATAGTGTACCCATTAGAAAATTGTTGTGACAATTTACAATGGGTGACGTACCTGAAAATGCACCTCAACGTAAGCAACCAATTTGAACTAAACAGTGACAGAAAATTTTGAGTCTAATTTTCTATGTTTAATACTATACGTTACTATAATCACAATATTATTCGTAGATTGCCCTGGAACCGCTAGTGACGATGCCGGCAAGGTGTCAGCGTGTGCTGGTTGCCCAAATCAGAACATTTGTGCCTCAGGTCAGGTCATAATAATATAATAATAGCCTTTATTCAGATTGTTAATCTGTTTGCCCCGCGGCATCAGGCGCGAGGTCAGGTCATAAGTTGATGTTATTTGTACACACAGTCATCCAATTCATGCTTACTTATGGGGGTTACCCTAAGGGGGAAAAAATATAAATGCATTTATTCTCTGGTATGATTAGAAGACGCTGGGTACTGAAAACCTGTAAGTCCAAAGATAGGAGAGTGTGTAGCAGCTAAGGAGAGGTGTTTGAAAACTAATGTTTCGTCAAACTACGTTAGGTCACATGTACTAGGGAGCTGGGCAATACTAGGGAATTGTTATATTCTGCTCTGCAGTTGTTTGACTCATTTTATAGTGCATATATAGTTTTAAGCGTAAATTCAACAATATTCCAATAAACTTTTAATACCTGAATTTTATTTATAGGTGATCTTTAGTTTTGACTTCATTCTTTTACTAGGAATATTCGTCAATACACACATGCCTACTCTTCCAGAAATAAACAGGGATTATTCCTATGAAACCCTTATTGTTTGTTTAATATACAGGTGCTGTGAACACTCCAGATCCAGCCATAGAACTTATAAAGAACAGATTATCAAATGTCAAACACGTGATCCTTATTATATCTGGCAAAGGTGGAGTTGGCAAAAGCACTGTCACCTCACTTCTTGGTCATGCATTGGCTGCTAAGAGCCCTGATATTAATGTAAGTATTAAGTTTATGTAATTATTATTCAAATCTTTTCTACTCCAAAATTATTTGAAATTGATTGAATTTTGATATTTGATTTGAGCTATATCCTAAAGCAACATCAATTTCAATTTGAATTGATTGAAATTGATGTTGCTTTAGGATATAGCTAGGATTATATGTCCAGCCACCTGCTTTAAATTGACCTAATATGGAGTAGTGGTGGCATTCTGGGTGGTTTAATAATACCCGTCTGACAGACCCCATGTATATGCAGAATACTCTAGTCACTGTCTATAACACCCATGGATATGTGAAATAGTTTGGCAAAAACTACATTCCACTCTGCAGTCACTGCAGCTCTTTAAGTTATCATTAGAATAAATAGTAAACCATACATAACTTTATTGATTATACATAGATTAAAGTATAAAATAATTTTTAACCAGTAGCATTAATCAGTCGGCCGTGTGATGATGGCAGAGTAGAATACAATTGTCACCACCCCAAATCTCTCCCGTGGGTGTCGTACAAGGCGACTAAGGATGAATCAGTGATGAGGAATGGGCAGCAGCGTTCCTCTTATACCTACCACCTAGCAAAGAACTGCAACTTTTGTGCCCGATAAATGGCAATAGGCTCGCCACCTATTACATGGGACCTAGCATAATTGGCGAAGCGTGGGTGCTAGTTCACCTCTGCCTACCCCTTCGGGGATATAGGCGTGAATTATGTATGTATTAATCAGTATTTGCAATTTATTCATATAGATTTCAATATGGATATAGAAATTAAAAGTATATAAAACTGGCATCCCCTTATTAAAAAACATGGTCTAAAGTTACTCATAGTTTAAAACTGATACTGTCACTTTTATTTGCTGAATAAAAGACAGAATTAACAACAATTTTGAACCATGACTCTAGTTGCATGTATAAGAGTAAATGTATAAGGATAAGAGGGCTATATTGTTTTCTGTTATTATAAATGTCTTACAGTGTAATATTATTTTGAAATATTCATATGTTGAAATGTGAATTTATTTATTGTACCAAACAACATGGATATACATCAAGTTTTAAAAATAATATGATACATGACTGTATGTAGGCATATCTGTATGGATGCCTTGAGATAAATAAACAGATAGATAGCTTGGGTAGAAAACTGATAACAATGCTCCGATAGCTTTGCATGATTGGCAACAACTGTCACTCTATGTTTAAATAATTACTTTACAATAGCATGTTGTTAGCTAATCCACAGTCGAAATTTTTATTGCATTTTGAGAAAACTAAAATAGCATAATAATAGGTCAAGAATAAAAATTAGTGATTGAGAAATTGAATTAAATTCAAAATTACACTGATAAAATAAAAATTGGGTAATTTTAACCGGTTTTATGTTAACAATAAATAGTTAGACAGCTAAACTAAACTCTTCACTTTGTTTTCTTTTTAGTTTCTGTATAATCACAGGACTATATAATTGTATTTACTGTGAAACATTACCCGGTTGTATCTTGACCTCCTCTCGTAAGCATTTCCAAAATCCATTGAGAACAACAGCTGACAACGCGACAGTTCGTTCAAGATCGGTGCAGCCGGCCCGTATCGATCATGGGACGGCACGCGGAAGATTTCGCAACGTCTACCTTATCATAATACCGCGTTGAGGGCCCGGAGCCGTCGCCGGCTGGCACCGGCCTTGCTTGTATGTAGGTCATAGGCGCTGGTGGAGGAATGGTCGTCGTGACATGCCATTTGCTAATAAATTCACCTATTGCCATTTATGATAGGCATGCTTGCTGCGACACGTAGGTGATTGATATTGCGGAAGTTGGCGGCAATCATTTGGAGGCTAAAAATATTGTACTTTTAACTTTTAATGTCCCTATTGCTGGGCCTTTGTACTGGCACTGGGCTTTCCCTACAGATGCAAGAATATAGAGATTGGGCCATAATCCACCACGCTGGCCCAGTGCGTATTAACTAACTACTGCAGATACAGGCGGGACCAACGGCTTGACGTGACTAAGCACGGAGGAACCCGAGATAATATATTATTGGTCACCCATCCAATGACCGGCCTTAGCAACCATTGCTTAGTTTACGCAATCGCAGGCCAAGCGAGCTATGCCTCTGCGCTATAGCCCGACAAGTTGTGCGCGACCTTCCTGCGGTATGAGGCGGCGACAGGGCGCTCTGGATGTTATCGAGAAGCGAAGCCATGCGGGGATGCGGGGAGGAGGGAAAACTCGCTTCTCGCCCCCGCTGGCATCTGGAGTGCCCCGTCCCGCCACCGTCTCGTACCGCAGGAGGGTCGCGCACGAAGTTGTTCGCGACTATAGCAAGCTCCTTTATGTATGGAAAAGATTATTGTGCTTGTGACAGGTTGGCATCCTTGACGCGGACATCTGCGGGCCCAGCCAGCCCCGCGTCCTCGGCGTGCGGGGCGAGCAGGTGCACCACTCGGGCTCCGGTTGGTCGCCGGTGGTAAGTTCCTACCACCGTGGCCGTATTACCATCACCAATTATGTGGACAAGCCCGGCTAACATGACCATCCGAAACACGATATAATAAAGTCATTTATCGCTTTGAACCTCTTCAACAGTCAAAAATAATTGGATTTTTGACAGTTCAAAGCGATAAATGGCTTTATCAATATCGTGTTTCGATGGTCATGCTAACCGGGCTGGATGGACTGATCTGTTTTTATTATTGGTTATAATATGCATGTACATTTAGTACAAAAATTTCAAAACTCATGATACACTCATCAACAATCTCTATTTATGTTTTAATACGCCTACTTCATGTTCTATCGGTCTCCATTCTTATAATTCTGACATATTCTTTGCAGTTTTTCAATGACTTAGGTACTTAATTATGGTCATCCGTCATAACATTGAATAAATTGGTGACTATACTACCCCGTGACCACGGCCGCTGTAAAGTGATCGAAACGTCGGGATAAATAATAATGCCAAACATCTAAATATACGCGAGTCTAATAAGAGTAATAGTGTTCTGTGGTCTAATCCGTAAAAGTTGTTTTATTTCAAATGTGTAGTGCTCGTGCAAATATAATAGAACATTATTGAATAAATTGCATAGATATTCAGTATTTTTAGAATGATCGCCGATAGTATAAATTCAATATCCTTAAATAAAGTTTATGAGTGTATTTTCCCAAAATCCTAAATAAGGGAAGGAAGGTATGTAATAAATAATTGATTGACAAATTAAATAACATTTTAGTATGACACGAGAGATCTTATTTAAATAGTCGCAAAGTCGTTAACTAAGGGCGGGTCCCAATATTCTATCAACATTTGAAGATAGATGTAGATACTACAACTTAGTTGCTTAGCTAATTCTGTTATCGTAATATAACAAAAAATGCCAGACAGCTAAACTTTAGTAAGCTTACCTATAGCAGATAAAATATTGGGATTGGGATTGGGACCCGCCGTAAGACAAAACTCGTGTGTGTTTACTTTACAGTACGTCAAAGACAACCTGTCGCTTATGTCAATCGGGTTTTTGCTGGGGAGCCCTGACGACGCTGTTATATGGAGAGGACCTAAGAAGAACGGTACGTTTATTCAAATCAAAATTCGTTTATTCATATCTGGTATGATAACAATACACCATAAATCGTCAAGACAAGAAATTTACGCCATCCGTTTGCAAACTACCAGGAGGCCCTGTCCTGAAAAGAACGGGCAAGAAACTCAGTCAGGTTTTTTTTCCCTACACGTCATCTATATTAATATTAAAAAGCTGAAGAGCGGGTTTGTTTGGTTGAAAGCACTAATCTCAGGAACTACTGATACAAATTCTCAGTTCTTTGTGATGTGTAATACAGTTTAAATCCAATTTAAAATGTTTGCATTGTGCATTGCACTTTTAAGGGTTGAATAACCACCACCAATCCACACTACGCTAGCATACTTTATAGGCATGGTCAATCTAGTGGAATAGAGACCTTATGATACTTTAGGTACAGCCACGAATACTTAAAAGTTTTACGTTCTAGAAACCAAGTAAGTAGTGGGAGTAACGGCTAGATCATTTCAATGAATATTTCGTTTGGACATTGAATAATACTCTTATTTCTTTTTCAGGAATGATCAAACAGTTCCTGAGCGAAGTGGACTGGGGAGATCTGGACTATTTGCTAATTGATACACCTCCAGGTGGGTATAATCAGAATTTCTTAAGTATCTATGTAAAATTTCATTTTCACTTTCATGCTCAAAAAGATCGTCTTTATGTCGTTTATAGGCTACATAAAATGAATTTTTATGCTCTATCTAGACTAGAGCCCACCCGCTACGCGTACGGAATATACCAATTCCTGGTCAGGGGGCGATATAAAATTTTGTGTTTAGGTACCTGGGACGGTAAAAAAGAAAGCCTCAGATCGCATATTTATCGCATCGTCAAATACCTACTTGCGGTCTGAGACATTCTTTGTTTTCCGCCCTTGGTAATAAATGTACTATTATATTTTAACCGCCTCCGTGCTCCAGTGGTTCGCCCACCGTGATCCAGAGGTCCCGGGCTCGATCCCCAGGGGGGTAATAAACCCAAAATTTGTACTCGGTTTGGTTGATGGGAGGACTTTCTTCAAGTCCGCCTGGCTAGCTGCCTCGATCTAATCAAAAATCTGTCGCCATAATAATAATGTTTATAGCATTGCCAGTCCCTCTGCGGTTGAGGGTTCCAGGTGAAGCTGGTTTCCGTCTTCGGCCCATATCGTCACATGAAGAGAGATGAAGGGCAAGAGCTTCCCTGTCCAGCATAAAAAAAATATATCCTTGAATTGTGAAAAAACGGGATTTATACCAGGTACCTGGATTTTGTTACGATTCCGACATTTCGGCACAGCTACATGCACAATGGTCACGGATGAGTGGTGGATCAAATGGCACGAATCCCGTTTGGCAGGCACCTCGGACGAGCACCTGTCGTGCGCCGCGTACCTGCGCGGGGCGGGGCTGCGCGGCGCGCTGGCCGTGGCCACCCCGCACGAGGCGGCGCTGCTGGACGTGCGCCGGCAGCTGGCCTTCTGCCGGGCGGCCGGCCTGCAGGTGCTGGGCCTCGTCGAGAACATGGCCGAGTTCGTGTGCCCGCACTGCCACGTGAGTGCTGGCGCCGCAGGGCGGGCCCACATTCGGAACTTAGCGCGGTCACGCGAGTCGCACCCGACTCATGAGAAACGGTCGTCTTTCGCTTAAGTCGTGTGCGATAGACGTGTTGGACATTTTGAAAAAATACTGGCAGACACCTCTGTTTGTTCTAGTTGGTAATCAAATTGAACGCCGATTGCCAACCTTTTTATATTATTTATGACCATAAAGTGTACTTTTCCGCCTGCTACGCGTACGGAAAGTCCCATTTCCTGGTCAGGGGGTTACATAAAACTATGATCTTACCTCGGGCAATAAAACAGAAGGCCTCAAATCGCATATTCATCCTATGCTATGTCAATTACTTGCGATCTGAGGCATTCTTTATTTTATCGCCCTTGGTAATTATTGTACTATTTCTGTGTAATTAAAATAAAAAAAAAATTAAATTAGTAGGCTTTCTGCCGTATCCTCTATGTAGCGTAAATATGACTTTCTTGAAGGAGGTCATATTTGCGCCACAGAGCAGGCTACTAACATTATAAACTAAGTAGTTATTTATGCTCATCAATATGTAACAAAATTGTCGTTAAGGGTCAGTTTCACAAACGACGGGTAAGTTGTGGAGCAATTTACATAAATTTCATATTAAGTACAACTGAATGATCTGCCAAGTAAGCTAACCAGAAATCGCCCGTCGATTGTGAAACAGGCCCTGAAACATCTTGCACTTATGCGGTTCTGTCAGAATACCCTGGAAACGTTGAATTTGAAACACGCGATATTTATGTCAAACCTGACCATAAAGTTTATAGTCAGGTGTAACACGAATTTTAATATGGAATTAGTCGGGAGCCTACCTGTCGTGCCCTCCACGTTTGTTTTTGAAGGGCCTGGATCTCCAATAAAAGATTTTGATGACTTTTATAGGTAACTGTATTTTTATTTCTCTTCACGGTACTTTATCAAAACTTTTCATAATATTTTAACACAACTCAACTCACAGACAGAAGAAAGATAACGTTCCGTTTTACTATTATTTGTCATTAATTCTAATGCTGGGGCTACATTAGTGGGCTACTACGGCAAATATTCGTGACAGCACGATTGGCGTGGCCGGGTAGATTGTTGCAACGCGTAGTATTCGGCCGAAGACGACGTGCTATCGGTGCACTGTCGGCAAACTGGCGCGCATCAAAGGGATTTGTCGCGACAACCTTCGCACCTACGCCGCTTTAGTGTCGTCCAGACTTTGATGCGGCCACGATGTTTCGCATCACAAATCTTAGTCCGCCAATGTAGACAAGAACATCGCGTATGCCCGTAGCCGATGTTTTTAGCGCGCCAACGCGACAGGAATCTTCGCCCGCTAAAGTATTCATATGTGTCACGCCTTTCTCCCACAGGGGTAGGCAGAGATCACTTCTTTCCACCTGCTACGATCCTTACATACTTCTTTCGCTTCATCGGATCTCATCAATCTCTTCATACATGCCCGTCGGTTTCGGGTACTCTTGACCTGAGGCGCTACTCTGAAAGTTTATTTCGTTCGAT